>CM055201.1:13469348-13630597 GCA_029224185.1 Karalla daura
TCGACTTTGACCTTGCCATCTCCAATCTCTGTGGACACTCTCGAGGCACAAATGAATAATGGAGTACTTTTCATTTCAAGTCCGTGGAGAACACACACACACACATGCACACACACACGCACACAAGCGTCTGAGCAAACAACAACCCGAGTCACTCCATTACTTACTCGCTTGCTTGCCCCCGTGGCTTACCTCTGACATCAGACGGAGGAATGTGAAGATCTCAGCAATCTGAGGAGCACAGAGCAGGGCGCGTAAGCCATAAGTAACCGCCATTAGCGTTGACGGACAGCTGAAAGAAAGCTCGCCCTGCGTGGAAGAGTGAAAGACCGGCGGGTCGGCCTCCAGAGTTGCTCCGACAAGAGCCGGGTAGGCGGAGAGAGGCCGCACTCTAATGAGTCGGCGTATGGCGTTATTAGCACTCGCACGCAACACCTCAGTCGGTTTTTCCCTTTTCTTCTTTTGTTTCGGAAGAGCAGTATCCGCACGTCGGATCTTAGCTTCCTCTCACTTTGTCCCGCCTGCCGATGAACATTTTTCCGTCCATCAGTCGAGTCGAGGGTCTATCGGCACCTTGTTATCCGCCGCCAGGTGACCTTTTCCACCTTTAACGAACGCCGTTGAAGCCGCCGTTCCAAGTTGAAAGTCCAAGTCCGATGTGGCTGCGTGCCAGCTCTCTCCGCTTGTTAATTAATGTTCCTGAGATTCATTACCGAGCCTGATGCCAATTAACCTGCTCGTCTGCGGGATGAGCCACGTCAGCTGCTGCCTCTGCCCCGGCTCGCTCCACATACAGCATGTTCACGCTGGAAGATATTCAACCAGTCAGGTAAAACGGCAAATATGTCAGCCCTGTGTTTGTGCAGTCGGGTATGTATCAGAAAGCGAACGGGCGAATTATCACGTTCTGTTTTATGTCTCACACGGCGTGTAATGAACTTCCTTGAAGCCGGATTTCATTTTATGCAAATGCGAGCGTAGCACGGCTGTGTCTGTGTGTGTGTGTGTGTGTGTGTGTGTGTGTGTGTGTGTGTGTGTGTGTGTGTGTGTGTGTGTGTGTGTGTGTGTGTGTGTGTGTGTGTGTGTGTGCGTGTGCGTGTGCGTGTGCAGTCCCTCGTCGTCCTTGTCTGTGTTTTGAAAGTGTCGTGCTGGGTGCAAGTTATTGAAATGGGTCCAGGAGCACTGATATATCACACCTGGTAACAGGTGATAATTAGGGATTTTACAGCACACACGCGGAGCGAGGGAGGTCCCAAATATGGTCCGCTCGGCAGTCACACCCACACACACACACACACCCACACACACACGCACCTAGCACATTCAGCATGCCCACACACACACACATTAAAAACAAAACACCAGAGGGTTTATAGTGGTCCCATTTCATCCTCTCTAGGTGCGTTTCTGTTGTCCCTCGAAATGTTCAAAACTCAAATATCGCAATAGAAAGCTGTTAATAGAAACACGGACTCAGAAAACCTCTCAAATATCACGAAAATGTTCATGCTCTCATTATAGACGTATGTTGGCAGGACATTATAGACGTATCATCTGACATTTTGACTTGAAATGAAATGGCCTGGCACGGAGCAATGCTGCACTTTGTCAGGCTCGCTTATCTCCTAAAACGTTTTGGGCTTCCGTCTTCCTCAAAAGTGGAGTCCTGCGGGGCAAGATTTTATGAAAAGTACGCGAGGCCGTCACCAGACTCTACGAGAGTCGCAGCTCAAAACGTTCTTTGACGGAAACGCCTTCGAGCTGCAGTTGTACTTTGTGGACATTTCTGAAATATCGCTTTCATTCGACGAAAACCTGTAATGGAAACGCAGCGTCTGTCTGCTTCCTCCCTGCTTCTCTGCCCCTCTGGAGTGGGTATGAGTCTTGTCGTCTTGCGCTCCATCAGAACACACACACGCACGCACACACACACACACACACACACACACACACACACACACACACACTCAACAGCTCTCTTGGCCCGAGGCGAGGCGAGATGCGGGAAGTAAAACAGAAACCACAGGGTCAAGGTCGACGGATTCAAATGAAGAAATCCATCATGGAGAGCCTGGAAACCTTTAAAGCTGCGCGCTTGTTTTTGTTTTTCAGTGGCTGGGAGTTCATTTCGGTTTCCAAGCAGTCGGTCCCTGAGCTTGCTCGCTCCGCTGTATTTGTTGCTTAGCAATGCAGAGTCACTTGCAGCGTCTGATTCCAGCGCCACGATGAACCCCCGACTCCCAGCACATTTTATTTATTGTGATTATGCCGTTTTAATTGGTTTTAAGTGCTACACCTTTTGCTCTGCCGCGTCGCCCTCTCACTCTTCATCACAGTAATGCACATCCGTCGAGCTATTGTGGAATGATTTCTTTTTCTTCCTTTCTTTCTCTCGCTCTTTCTTTCTTTCTTTATTTACCGTTCAAGACCCAAAAGGTTTGAGGGAGCTCTGTAGCAGCCGCTGTAGCGTTTGCTTTTTAGGACGGGATCCAGTCAGCGACACGGGCGCAAACACAACGTCTCAGCTGCGTTATTTTGTTGGGAGCGCGGAGAGGGGAAGAGGAGCCTGTCTGAACGCTTATAGGGGAGGACAAAAAAGAGGGAAAACGTGGGATCAAAGCCCGTAAATATATTCACCTCTTACTACGGCGTTGTTAATGATGAAAAGATGCCTTGACCTAAATTATTTATAAACGTTGCTGCAACGGTATTTCAGCAATCTATAATCCCTTCAGGAGGTAGAACTTGTTCCAAATTTAAATGCAGTCTATTAAATGCTTTTTGAAACACTTAACGAGTGGTTCGGCGTTTTGGGAAGGCAACTCTCTCTCTCCCTCTCTCTCTCTCTCTCTCTCTCTCTCTCTCCCCCTCTCCCTCTCTCTTTCTGAGAGCAGGATGAGCGGGAGCAATCTCAGGTACGCGTAACGAGAGAGCGGCTACGCATTTTGTGAGAGCGCGCTTATTTTCCGTCTCGCTAAAAATTGGATGAGAATGTTAATAGTGAGCCGATGTTCTCACAGGTACCACGAAACTACGTTTGGAAATGGGTAAAATTAGTCAGGCGTAAAAACGCAGCGCCTGCTGTTTCTGGTTTTTGTGCCAGGTTAAGTTGAGTTCATCTTCTGCTTGTTAATGTCGGTACGCTGTTTTGACAGGCCTTTCTGACCAAGGGCCTTAATGTGCAGAGTTAGCATCTCCTCATTTTGTCTGTGCCGGTTTTCTCCGGGTATTCTGATTTCCTCCCACAGTCAAAAAACACAAAAGTGAATGGTGCGTTTCTATGCATTGGAGACCCGCACAACACAATAGGTCAGCATCGATTATCGACATGGATGGATGTATGGATCCATCTTCAAAAGCGCCAGCTACAGTAGAAAGCATTGTTCTCTCCTGTCATCCGTTTGTAGACGTGTGTGTGTCACCGCATTGCTTGCCTCATCATCTTCGCTGCAAATGTCAGGCTGGAGCGAGCGCGGGTGGGAGCGGGAAATCTTCGAGTAATCTCGAGAGCGATGGCGGAGAGCGGCGGGCGGAGGACAGGTGGCGTCGCGGAAAGCGACCAGCGTTTGTGCAGCTTAACTGAAGGGCAGTGGAGGGAGATGGCGGCGGCGGCGGCGGGTAAATGAAGGGCGGGCCGCAAAGGCGGAGGGGAGGTGAGGATGAAACGAGCGGAGGCTGGAGGGCCCGCGCGTGCTCTCACATCAGAGCGCTCATCTGAGGCCGCTCGGGCCTCACGTCGACTCGGAAGACCTCCGTCGGCCTCCCACCACCCCTCCTCCTCCTCCTCCTCCTCCTCTATCTACCCCTTTCTCCGACCCATCCATCCGTCCATCCGTGCGGGCGTCCACCCAGGCTCGGCCCACAGCCGAGTGACTGGCTGAGAGATGGAGGGGGAGAGAGGGCGACGCCGGCAGAGACGGAGAGATGCAAGGACACAGCCGTGATGATGCTGATGATGCTGATGATGCTGATGATGATGCTGATGATGCTGCTGCTGCATCCGGTCCCGGATGCACGCCGCGCGCACGCCACGCATGACAAATGCAAATCACCAGCGGCGCGACACAGGGAGGGGGGGGGGTTGCTAAAAGCGAGCAGCTCATTAACCCTGCAGGTTTGGGAGCGCACGGATGAAATATTGAATCGTCTGCGCTTGTTTTTCTTTTTTTTTGTTGTTTGCTTTGGGGGAGGGGAGGGGGGGTCGGTTGGGGGGGAGGTGAACACAATGCTGCCAGCTGTTTGGTGCCGCCAGCTGATGAGGTCAGATGGCCGGGGGGGGTGTGTGTGTGTGTGTGGGGGGGGGGCAGCCGTGAGCGAGGGGTCAAATGATGGAACAAAGGTCGCAACAATACTCTGTAGATCCTGTGACATATTAGAGGCCGAGGCAGAGGACGAAAGCCGCCGTTCTCCGGATTGATGAGGCCGTCCCCACAGTCCTCCAGACGGTGCTGGAGAGGGGGAGAGATGTCCCATATTTTCTTCTTTTTGTTCGCAGCCAGTGCCTGCGAAACTGAAAAACCCGGGACTCTCAGAAATCGGGTGTTGACTGTGTGTTCATTCCGCAGCAAGCTCTTAATTTTGAGCCATCTCCGCAATCAATCGCCGAAGCGTTCGGGAAATGCCAGAAAACAGTGGAGACGTTTCTATTCTAATTCCCCAGAGGCCACGGCGACATCTTTGTTTTGTCTGCGCATCAGTCTAACACGGCGCTGTCGCCCTGAGCTCTGGGAGTCGCTGGTTTTTGACAGTTTTCTCTTCTCCCCTCTGACGGTTTTATTGACTAAACAATCTGGGTCGACGAGGACGAGGACGATGGTGGAAATGCATTCCATCGAAACAAAGCATAGCACGATGGATACAAAGCCTCTCCATCCGCCGTCTCTCCCACTTTGTACAAGGTTGAATCTGAATGTGAAGGGACTTTATTCGCCACGCAGAGCGCATTTTCTGCTCTTTATCGCACTGCGTGCGTGTGCTCCGCAGGCATGATGCTGGGAGGCGGCTGCGGTAAAGAGCTGGCTCACTGGATCATCCACGGCCGCCCGGAGAAGGACATGTACGGCTACGACATCAGGTACGCGCCCAGGCGGCGCCCAGGCGGCGCCCGGGCGGCGAAGCGCAGCGTGGGGTTGCAGCCTCCCGTTGGCATTTGGCGAAAGGGCAGCGGGGAGCGGAATATTGATGAAGCTTTAATGAAGTCTGAATGGTTGTGGCTTTAAATCGTTAATCTTTTTGAATCCCCCCCCCCCCTCCCCCACCACCACCTCCACCCTCTCTCTCTCTCTCTCTCTCTCTGCCCTGTCAGGCGCTTCCACAACTCGCTGACGGGCAACCAGCGCTGGATCAGAGAGCGGAGCCACGAGTCGTACGCTAAAAACTACTCTGTGGTGTTTCCCTTTGATGAGCCGCTGGCCAGCCGCAACATGAGGCAGGACCCCTTCCATCAGGTAGATGAGCGGTTTGATCTCCGGCGCAGACGGCCAGGCGGGGTCTCCCCCGAGGAGTTCAAGCAAACGGGCCTAATGCGAGGCCGTCACGCGCCCTTCAACTGCCACGAGTCAGTGAAAGTCACGGGCAGCTCCGTTTCACTTTGGACAAACTTTTCCGACCCTACTTTGCTCCTCTAAAGGCCAAAAAATGATGGTAGATGAACTGACAGAGCTATGAACACACACCAACAGACCTAGGCAAGGGAAATATCGTCCCAACAAATGGGCGAACAAGGAGGTAGCCTTCATGGAGGCCACTCTGTATGTAGTTTAGAATTAGAACTTCAGTCCGGCCTTGGTCTTTGGCTTCCTGCGAGAAGACGTAGGCAGCATGGTGTCGCTCTCGGGGTTGAGGCGGACGTGCACTTTTGACTTTGTGCTCAGCAGAGGGGAAACTCTCTGGAGCCACGTCGACACGGTCTCCAACGCGGATGGAAACATTTCCCCCTCGTTTTTCCACGTCCCACGCTCTGCTGCTGTCTGACCGGCCGGCCTGGCTAGCGCCTCACCTCTCTCTCTCTCTCTCTCTCTCTCTCTCTCTCTCTCCTCATCTCCACTCACTTCAGTGTGCATTCACTGTACGTTCACGGCGCTCTCCCAGTCATCCCTCTCTTCATCAATCTCCTCCTCTTGCCTCCTTTTGTGCGGCAGGGAAACAAAAAGCGACGTTGCTCTTTCTGCGGCCCCATTAACCTCGCCGACCTCAGCATTGGATTGGATAATTGAGACATCACCGTGTCCATGAGGCAAACAATGCCAGTCAGAGCCCCGGTGCGCAGCCTTCAGCGCTGAATAAAGAGCACTCCTGGGGCCTTAAAATCAGAGGTGCGCATTGTCCCCCGTCCACTGCTGAACAAGCCGCCTGTCAGGCTCTCCGCCGTCTCCCCTCCTGTCCTCCCAGTCACACGTGGAGACGGATCTCTGGCGGCTCTGATGGCAGTTAGCGGCGCAACTTGACCCTCGCGGAAACATTTATTAATGCAATCTGGGGCCCGACGTGACTACAAATGATACCCGCGGCCTCGCCTCGCCTCGCCTCAGCACCCGGCTCCATCTCCTCCCACCCAGCCCCGATGCGAGCTCCTAATGGACCCCGCCGCCATATTTTATGCATTAACGAGCCTCTCAGCCCGGCTTTCTTGTTCCAGACGTTTACCTTTAACTGTAGCGCTCTGGCGCGTGCGTCCGCTCTCTCTCAGAACAGACTGCGCTATCCAGGCCGCCTTTCGCAGCTCGTCCTATTCAGCTTCCCTTCCACGCATAATTGACCCGATGTTTCCCAAAGCGTCTGAAAAAAAACTTCAGTTTGTAAGGAGAAACTTTTTATTTTTGTAATAAGTGGAAACGGAGCTGAGAAGGAGTCGGCACGTGAAGGAGCAGTTTGTTATGCGCGCGGCGCGGCTGCTTCATTGCTCTCCCCAATACTCGCTGGGGCTTCGGAGGCATAATCAGCAGCCTATTTGCATCTCCGCCGCATTCCTCCACTTTCACACCCTCCGTATCTTAATTCTCTCGCGCCTTTTGCAGGGGAAAAAAAACGGGGCGGAAAACTCTCGGCGTTAAAATCACCTCCGGTATCTGCTCCCTTCTTAGAAACATATTTCCCTGCGAAAGTCTGCGAATAACACCTAGGCGCCAACGGAGCTCTGTCTACGTCTTTACGAAGCCAGGTCTGTCGTGTGTGACGTATCACACACGTCAGCACACCCACACACACATACTGTACATGCATGCATGTTATGTCACTGTCCACATAAACTCTCAAGGAAAGCACCCCATATCCCATAGCCCTTAGTTTGCTGTACGGCTGAGTTTGAATGCTTTGGGAAACTTCCTCTCGTAAATCTTTATGGCCTGCTCGTAATTTGACTTGAGGCCTAATATCGAAATAGCCTTTCAGTGGGTCGGCGTCATTACAGCTCATCTGATCTCAAAGCTGTGATCTTATGGACACCATACTGCGTCCGTTTCTTAGATGGCAGATTTAGTGTCCCGTTCCTTGTGTTATAGCTCTAGCTCTCTACTGCCAGAACTTAAGACCTCAGGATCGTCAATCGTTCGGTAGAACTGGAGATTTTTATTCTTTTTCTGCTCGGAATGAAAATGCACACAAAGCGCCGCTCTAAGGTAGACAGACTGGGTCACTCCAGCCATCCGCCGCCAGCCCGCTGGACCCCCGCTAATCACTCGTCGAGGACCATCACCTAGCAACAGGCGCTGCTACCGATGAAGAGCCTCAGATAGATGTAGGGGGCAGCGGAGAGAGAGAGAGAGAGAGAGAGAGAGAGAGAGAGAGAGAGAGAGAAGGAGAAAAAAATCACTGGAAAAAGTCTAATTAGTGTTTTGACAATCAGCCCCCGTTCAGGTTCCTCCCAATCACGACTGCAGGTGTTGTGGTTGAGAGGTACTTGTGAGGAGTTCGATGAGCGGAGGAAGGCCCCCCCCCACCCCACTCTCTCTCTCTCTCTCTCTCTCTCTCTCTCTCTCTCTCTCTCTCCCCCCCCCCCCGCCTTGTCTAAAGCAGCGAGACCGTCTCCTTTTAGGAAGAATAATTATTTCAGAGCACACGAACAGGCCATCTCTGACACTGCAGCTCACACGTTTTCTCCACCCCGGTAGAGCGCATGGTAAATATAGCTCGGTGTGGGAAGCTCTGGCAAGAGACAGCAAGCCGCCTGCTAGGAGGAGAGCGGAGCGGAGCGGCGCATACCTTCCAACTGTGGGCGACTGTCAGTTTGAAGGAGGAGGACGGGCAGAAATATCTCGTTTCAGCGCCGGTCACGAAATCAAGGATCACCAAAGTGGACCGCCGGCGCCTTTGTGCGCTAAGGAGGGGGTTTTAGCAGACGCCACACTCGACAGTTAGACACGTTAGTCACCGATCACTTGCCGTCCTCATTAATTACGATTTTATGAAGCGCCCACGTAACAATTCACAACAAACACTGCTTAAAGATCTCCCAAACCTGAAGTACAGAAGTGTTTTGGTGCAGTTGTTCCAGAAGTAAACGCTGATCAGAAACTGATCTTTCCTCCTACTGTGTGTGTGTGTGTGTGTGTGTGTGTGTGTGTGTGTGTGTGTGTGTGTGTGTGTGTGTGTGTGTGTGTGTGTGTGTGTGTGACCATTTGTCTCAGGTGCTGACCGAGCAGGGCTGCGTGTTCCAGGAGCGCCACGGCTGGGAGAGACCGGGCTGGTTCAACAAAGACGGGCCTGCTCCTGTGAGACGCCACACACACGCACACACACACACACACACGCACACGCACACGTACACGCACGGCCTAGATATTGGCAACGCCGATCGATGATATATTTCTATGCACATATTGACTGCCGGAATGCAAGGCTACGCAGACTAACGCCATTTGCTCGTTTTAACCTCCTTCCTCGAAGGTCAAAGACTACGATTACTACGGAGCCTACGACATTCAGAAGAACGTGAACTACAAGTACAACGACTTGCTGGGCAAAGAGTACACCTTCGGCTTCCCTCCACATCACGACGTGGTGAGGTCCCGAGCATCCCACTGTGTGTAAAGTGGAAAACCGCCATGCACATTCGCGTGTTCGCTCTGTAACTGTGGGCCTCAAAAGAGCAGCTCAACATCGCGTTGTCACTGAGGTCGACTGAGTGCAATAAGAGAGGACGTCAACCTCGAGCCGGAAGCTCTTTGTCAGTTCCTCCTTTTCACTTAAAAGCTGGAATGTTTTCCTTCAAGGACCTGGCTCCGAAACTGTACAATCTGCGTTGGGTGTCGGGGTCTGTGTTAATTAGATGCGTTTGGTGTTTTTCTTTTTTCCCCTCCGTCTCTCGACTGCAGATAAAGAGCGAGTGTCTGTCGTGTCGACACGGCGTGGCCGTGTTTGACATGTCTTACTTTGGAAAGTTCTATCTCACCGGACCAGATGCCAAGGAGGCGGCCGATTGGCTGTTCTCCGCTGATGTCAACAAGAAGCCAGGTCGGTCTGCTCCAGCGGGAAGACACGCACACACACACACGCACACACGCACACACACACGCGCAGACAAATGCGCAGACAGATGGGAGCAAAGACTGGCAGAACGCGGAGGGCAGATACATGGGGAGAGGAACCGGACGAGATGCCAAAGCATGAGCAAGACCGACCGTCCACTCTGGCACTAAATCCCAGATATCTCTTACTTCAAATGCCAGTTTGCGTTCTGTGAAGTGAGACGGGGAGTCGGATGTGTGTTTTTTCCTCCCGTCTCTCTCCTCGCAGCTAACCGACAGCTATGCCCGCGCGCCGCAGTGACAGGTGTGCGCTAATGCGCAAATGGGCCGAGCTCCAAGCGCTCGGACATATTTTCTCCTCCGCTCGCCTCGCACTCCCACCTCCTCCACTGGCAGGTGTCGCTGCCGAACGGGATATGTCGCCCCTGCGTTGGCAGCCAGAGCCTTTCAGGAACGCCGAGATCTTGTCAGTCGTCAGACTTTTCGGGGTTGTGTGTGGGATTTGACGTCTGATTTTGGCGACTCCCCGTGGTCCCGCTCCTCAGATCTGATCCACGGACGGTGAATGAATGGGCGGAGAGCAAGACACGCGCGCACGCACACACACACACGCACACACAGTATTAATGTCTAAACAAATCTAAGCCCTCAGATTTTCATTTGGACAAGGTCATGTGGATGTGAGAGTTTTGAAGGAGCGCTGCAATTACTTACTGTTAATTACTGTTACCACTGCATCCCTAGGATGGTGTAATGATGAACAGTACTTATTACCCTTGTTTTCTGGGTAAGGTTTTGCTGTGAAAACTGATTGTTGTTAGTTAGTGTAAAGCTCCGGACACGCTGCAAGACTTTCACAGTCTTTACGGACTTTGAAAAGACTTGAAAAGGTATCATTTCTAATCTGAATTTCTAAGCTTTTTAAACCTTCTGTTGTGTGGCTGTGCTCTGTAGATTAAATTGCAAACCACGACTGTTTAGTAAGTTAAAGATGTGTTGCTGATTGATTGATGAAATGGTGATGAGGCCTTTTTGGAGGGTCTTTAAGAAGTCTTAAAAAGGTATTGAAATCAACCTAAGGGTTCCTGCAGAAGACAGGTCTGTTCAGGTCTGTTCCTCAACTAGTTCCCCGACCTGGCCCCAGAGTGAGTCATGGGTTAAAATCTGAAGATTTCCGTCTTTCTGTCTTAAATGGCGCAAGATCCTCCGCCTCACCCGATCACCCACTCACAGTGACAGCAGATCTCGCCCCACTCACCTCTTTATACTTGCTCGTCATTGGTAAAGTCTCTGGAGCCCCCCCCCCCCACTCGCCCCTTTTCCTTCATGCTAGTGACAGAAAGCAGCTGTAGCCACAGGGAGAGTGCCCTCAGCGGAGGCGGCCATTGATAGCGATCGCCCCTCCAGAGCCTCGGAGAAGCGCAAGAGTTCGCCGAGGGGTCTATTAAAAATTCATTCTTTTTCACCCGCGAACAGGAGAACTGACCTCAGATCCGGGTTTCATTTGTTATCCCGAGATCCCCATCGGCTCCGTTCCAAGAGGCTGCACACTTTAGATTGGCCCGCCATGAGAATTCATTGTTTATGCCCGCGTGCGTTCTCAGGCTCCACCGTGTACACCTGCATGCTGAACAAGAGAGGAGGGGCGGAGGCTGACCTGACGGTGAGCAGACTGGAGCCCGGCGCTGCCAACCTGCCCCTGGCACCACAATCCAACGGTGGGTGTGTGCGTGCGTGTCTGTGTGTGTGTGTTTGTCTCGTTGCCTCTCAGACTCCACTGTCTCATCTGTGTCTCCTTGTTCATCATTCATCACTTCTGTGCATTGTATCGCTGAATTCATGTCGCTGTGTTCGCTCTTATTTTGGCTTTGTGTTTTTTTCCCGCTCCGCTCTGTTCTATTTATTGCTCGGCCTCTGCTGCTTCTCGCTGGCGGTGTCACACTGCGTATCTGCTGTGTTCTTCACTGTATTCCTCAGACATTCTCCTCTGCTTGCCCTCTGTCACCTCCACATCAGGATCCCTTTGTCTCTGTCTGTCTGTGAAGCCCTTCAGCTCTGCCTTTGTACTCCGCTGTGTGTCTCTGTTGTCGTGTTTGTTGTGCGCCCGGCCTATCAAACCTGCCTCTCAGTCTTACATACATCTTTATCCGCTAGTTTTAGAAGAGCCGAAAGAAAGAACGGGACGTTTTTACACTTGGTTGTGGTGGGAAAGTTGCTAGAGAGGTGGCAAAAACAGAAGCCTCCACTTCAGCTTCAAAATAACAAAAGATGGCAAAAAAAACCTAAAAAACAAATAAGAAATGGTTTGCGTAACAGCAGCAGCTCGGGTGCAAGTCCAGAGCGAGAGTTTCTTTAATAGAAAAAAAAACAAAAATCAGAGGTGAGAAACGTGGCATCCATCCACCCATTATCTTACCCGCTTAGTACCAAATGGTCTGCTGGTGCTCTCCAGCACACATAGGGCGAAAACAGGAAATACACTCTGAGGAGGTTGCCAGTGCATCACAGGACACACACGTACGCATCATTCACTCTCATACTCACACCTACGGGCAATTTGGAGCCTCCGGTCGACTTGAATGTATGTTTTTGGGCTGTGGGAGGGAAATCTGGAGTACTCTGAGACAACCCACACACACTCAGGGAAACACAGAAAGATCCTTAGCCTGGCCGGGATTTGAACCGAGAACGTAGGCAGCACTGTGGCTCAGCGACAGAGCCGCGGTGTCTGAAATTCACTCCCCATTACTTGTTATTATGTTACGTATATTATTATTATGTTGTGTATTAACAACATTAGCTTTGCTCTTGTTAAAACATGTAAAAGCATAGACATGCCGAAATGCAAAAGTTCCAAAACCCCTTGTTTTCTTGCATGATGCTATTTGTCAAGGGTTAATAATAGACACTGCACTGGTTTTGGGCTATATTACTACATCATATGTTAGCAATACTGACTGGCTTTATGTTTATTAGGTGTAGTGTGTTAGGTATCAACCCCAACCCTAACTCCTCAGGTGAGAATATCCTGTAGGTCAGGACTTTTACGCATGTCGGGCTGCTCCCCTGGAGTTATCTGTTGCCTCCGCCTCGTCTCCAGGTGACGCGTACTACCTGGCGATCGGAGGCGGCGTCGCTGAGCACAACTGGAACCACATCAGGACGGTTCTCCAGGACCAAGGCTTCCGCTGCCAGCTGACGGACCACTCCGAGGACATGGGCATGATCAGCATCCAGGGGCCCAAGAGGTGAGGAGGGAGGAGGGAGGGAGGAGGGAGGGGGGCGGCGCTGATTTATGTGCCCAGGTGTGAGCGAGGCCAGAGAGGAGGAAGAGGAGACGGAGGGACCCGATCGGTGTAAAAAAAAAAAAGAAAAAAAAGAATTGGGTTATGATTCACCTCATGGACGCGAGAGGAGGGGAAACGGAAAAGATGAGCTGCGGATCGATGAGAGGCGGGCGGGCTGAGAGCCCATTCTCCAGACTTGGCCGCGGGCTCTGGAGGTGAGTGAGTGCGGGGACCGGAGGTGGACTGGACGCCGGGGGAGAGAGAGGAGCTGCGGGGTTCAAAGGTCATTCAGCGGCTGGCTGTTGCCAGGGGCGCTCTCACACCGCCGTTAAGACCGCCCAAGTCGAGTTTTCTCCTCCACTTGGGGGCGATAATTATGAGGATTACATTCCCAGCAAACAGTTTGTGCTCAGGGGGTCGAGGTCCCTGCCTTTGAAACACACGGCCGCTTCAGAGGCGATAGGAAGCGGATCAGAGGAGGTGTGACCCGGATCCAGAGCAGCCGACGGGGGGGGGGGGCAGATTCAACCCACAGTCTGAACGAAGGGTCACTTCAGTCCGGACTGTAAATATGGAATAGATGGCAATGACTCGTCATATGTTATGCATGGATCCTGCCGCCTTTGTCGGTCCTCCAGCACCATCGGTTTCCATTACAAACCTGTAGTCTCACCCGTGATTGCTGTTTAGATACAAAAACTGTAAAAACTTAGAATATTTGCATCTAAGAAGCCGAGATCAAAGAAGTTCGACTTAATCTCTTAACAGTGAATGAGTCGGTTTGTCGTGGCAGCCTTAACCTGCCTTTCTACAGGTAAACATTAGCGCCAGTCAATCCAGGCGTCTGAGCCGCCTGACACTGTTTACATTCCCCCGTCGGCTCATGAAACATGTACTTGACAGCAGCTGCAACCTTTCCGGGTTCACAATGATTAACTCGCGGTTTAATTATGGATGAGAGATGACTGGAAGAGTTCAGCCGGGGAGAGTCTCGTCCCTGAACCTCGCGCCGTCAGCACAGACACAGGTGGGGCCCTGGCGCGCGTCCAGGGTGGATTCGGCGACAGCTCGATGGGATCCGCCGCCAGCTGTGTTAGCCGCTGTAAGCGGGGAAAGCGAAGGTCGGCGAGGGGTGAAACGAGGGGCTGCCACGGTTCCCGGAGGTTTAGTGCCGCCGTGACTCGCTGCCGAGAGACAAGAGGGGGAGATAAATCTGCGCCTTTTATCAACTTCTGTCTGTCCTCGACCGAGTCCTCGCTCTCACCCGCACACACATGAAATACGCCTCCGTGGGCTCCCATACGAGAGAGGAAGTGTTTGCTTTGATTTTAGTCGATAGATGTTTTAAAGTATGCCGCGACTATAGAGCCACAGTCTGATATTTACAGACATGTCGCATTCTGCAGACTCCGCGACACAATCCTCTCCGGATCGTAGCAGAATTGCGAAACTCTAATGTCGCCGTTAATTATGGCCTTTAATGTCGAGGCCTCTCGGCACTCGTAATCAGCCTGGAAGGCTCCCGCGCTTCCCGTCAGAGTCGGGCTGGCATCGGGTCTCTGTGATGAGCGGCGCGCCTCCTGCGGAGTCACGTCTCTGCACCTGCACCTGCACCGCGGTTGACAAACACAGCAGCAGCAGCAGCGACGACGACTCTTCCAGGTGACAAAGAACTCCTAACCGGGCGAGAGACGTCCTCTCATGCTGGTTTGCAGGGATGCCCGCACAGGCCTGAGCAGAGGCTGGTCAAGCGACAGACGGTCCTTCAGTCGTGTGGGTTATAAACTTAGGCAAAAACTGTGGAAAATCGTCTTGAAATGCCTTTCTTTTTTTTGACATGACGTCGATGACGTTCAGTTTCCTGTCAAAGAAGACGAAAGGAGCTGGAAAATATTCACATTCAAGGAGCTGAGATCTGAGAATTTTGCCCGAATCTGGTCAGCCTCCAAAATCAGCATTGTGTGTGTGTGTGTGTGTGTGTGTGTGTGTGTGTGTGTGTGTGTGTGTGTGTGTGTGTGTGTGTGTGTGTGTGTGTGTGTGTGTGTGTGTGTGTGTGTGTGTGTGTGTGTGTGTGCATGCTGCACTGTGGTCAAGTGGAAAGTCGGGAGTCAGGACCCGGTCCAGGTATGGCGGTTTGATCCTGAGAGCCGCAGGATCGGTGGCGGCTGAGATGCGTGCTCTTTAAAACCCGCCGTCTGAGCTCCTGTGATGGTCGCCGTCTCGCACTTTTTGTGATTCCTGGCGACCGAACTCCAAATCCGAAATGTCGCGGCGTTCCTGCGCCACCCCGCTCCATCGATTCCTTTCATCCGCCGCTGCGAGAAACTGTCGCGCGCAGCGGGAGGCGGAGCCTCGCACCGGGCCGCGGGAACCGGCCCGAGCCTGTCCGGCTTTCTTCTGGCCTCCCGCCGCTTCCCTTTGTGCGCCGCTCAAAGAGCCAGCCTGGCCGACCTCACCTCCTCTGAACTTGTCCTCTACGTCTTCATCCCCTCTCGGCTCCTCCTCCTCCTCCTCCTCTCCGCACCTCGCCGTCCGTCTCCTTTGTTCTCGCCGCTTGCAGCGGCGGGGTTGCGCCACTCTGTGCGGGCCGTGTCGGTTCTCTTTCTTTCTCTTTCCCCTCCTCGAGGCCTCTCTCATCTTCTGTTCCCTTCTCGCCGCCTTAGATCTTATCCAGTCCTCTTTCCTCACCTCGGTCTGCCTTCAATCGGCATTTCCCCCTTTCCTCCGTCGCCCTGGCCTTCGCGGCTGACGTCAAACCTGGGGCCGGTGCGTCACCGCCGGCAACGGCTCGATACGTGTGTGTGTGGCATCATAAACACTCACTCACACACACACACACACACAAAAGGGAGGCTGATTATGGCACTCATTGACTTTTCTGGAGTCTTTCTTGAGTGGTTTGTGAGTGTCTGCGTGCATGGATGTTTCTCTGCGTGTGCGTGTCTGTGCATGTGTGTGCGTGCGTGTGTGTGTGTGTGTGTGTGGGGTGTAAACAAGATTGGCATCCGCGCCGCTGCAGAGATGATCCGCAGTGTTCCGGCAGCACATGATGAATGGCAGAAAATTGACCCTCCAGTATGTTTGGGTTTTGTTTTCCCACGAAACAAATTGATCCCTTTAAAGCTGGAGGAGATAGAAAATTACAGCGTTTATGGAAATGTTTCGTTCCAATCCTCCAGAGACGGGCGGTGGTGCTGGGGGGTGGGGATGGGATGGGGGGTGGGGATGGGATGGGGGGGGGGGTTGGGGTTGGGGGTTGGGGACGGGGGTCGGTAAACTCTCAGCTTTTCTCCCGCGCAGTTTGCCGCCACGTGCCGCGGGGTGAAGCTGGCGCTCGCCCGTTTGCTTTGTAATTACGGACCTCGCTCCTAATACGTGAAATTATGCGATATCCTGCAAGAGAGAGCGCCCTCTCAGCCGCAGCTGAGCGCCACAGTTAAGTGGCAAGCGAGAGAAACAAATTAGCGGTTGCAACAAGACACCCCCCCACACCCCCCTCCCAACCCCCACCCCCCCCACCACCACCCATTCGGAGCATTTCTCTGATTATATATAGCCGATTGGCCTTGCTCTGGGGCCCTCGAGTCCGATGAGCAGAAGCTTTGGCGAGGGCAGGAATCGGAGGGGAAAAAATTAGCCTGTGCATCACACACACACACACACACACACACACACACACATAGATAAATGTTTTATTCACGTAAGACCATGCTCAGGTATTTCCACATCCATCCATGACAACATCGATCCCCGCTTTGAAGAGAGAGAGAGGGGGGGGGGGATAAAAAGACTCTCCCACACAGATGCAGGAACAGGTTGGGTGCGCGCAAACGTAAGCCTGACCCCTTCCCCGAATTACATCCTCCTCACCGTGGCAGAAAATATCCCGCAGAACGGGGAAAAAAAAGGCCGCTACCTGCCCACTCACAGACACGCAAGAGGCAAGGCGAAGCTAAACTTAGTCCCCTCTTTCTGTTGACTCACCTTTATGTAATATTGATTGTTTCTTTGATACGTATGTGTGCGATTGTGGGAGAGAGAGAGAGAGAGAGCGAGCGAGCTGGGCCGTTTCGGAGGAGGCCTTGCCGCTGTTTTTTTTGTTTGTTTATAAACAGCCTGATAACTTGTGGGGCCCTCCTCCCCTTTCTGTGTGCCCGTCCAGTCGAGAGGTGCTTCAGGAGGTGCTGGACACGGACCTGAGCAACGAGGCCTTCCCCTTCTCCACCCACAGAGTGGTCACGGCGGCCGGCCATCAGGTGAGACCCCCGCGCCACCGCCGTGACGGGCCGGAGTGGAAAACAAGTGTCTGTGATGCCGAGCAACCCGCCCCAACCTCGAGCTGAGACGCCTATTCATAGAAACGGGGGCTTGTTGATTTGCTGTAACGTGCGCGCGTGTCAAATGTGTCAAGTCGCTCGGCTCGCTTGCTGTTTCTCCGCCTTCTTTCTAACCTTTCTAACTCGCCTCTCTGGCATTTTCTCCACGGCCAAACTCAGGCTGTAGTTTTCGGTCATCGTCCATGCACGCGCCTCTATATTTGCGCTGCGCCATCGTCCTGTGCTGCCCCAGCTCCTCGCAGCTGTGTAACCAAGTCGTAGAACCGCATGGCAGCCAACGTCCTGATTCTGCTTCACAAGCTCGGCTCAAACCGCCTCTCTCCTCCTCTTCCTCCCCCCCTAATGAGGCCGTGCGCGCCTGTTTGTTTGTGTAATGTCGCCTCAGTCTCTCGCGTTGACCTCTACACTGTTCCTGGCCGGGGATCAGAAAGGGCACACACGCGGCGGCACATATGTCCACACACATACGCACGCACCCCCCACACCCCCACCCACCCACACACACACACACACACACACACACCACACACCCCCCCGCATCTCGCTCTGTCTTTTTCACTCTTGCATGAATTATGCAACGCTCCAGTGATTGCAGTCAGCATCTTCTCGCAGCTCCGCGTGTGTGCGTGCGTGCGTGCATGTGTGTGTGTCTGTGTGTGTGCGTGCGCAGCTTGCGCTGTGTTCCAGCTGGTTGCGGGCCTTGTCTGGGTGACATTTTAATGGCTGCACTGCTGCGAGAACACAGCTCTCCCTCCCTCTCCCTCTCTCTGGCCTCTGCTCCCTCATAGCTCATTAGACTCTCTCCATCTTTCCCCAACTCGCCATTTGAAACGTCCGTGCATGCATGTGTGTGTGCCGGCACGCGAAATTCCTGTTTATATGCATTTCTTTGTGGCGTTGTGCATGCGTGTTGCGTGACGCCTGCGAGCCGCGTGACTGACAGCCTGCGTGAGGTGCGTGTGTGCGTCCCCGTGTGTTTGTCACCTGCGTGCCTGGTGGAGTGTGTGCGCTGCGCGGACCCGGGCCGACCTGCACTCTCCCGTCCCTCAGAGTTTCATGGTGTACATATGGGGCCCAGGGTGATTCCTTGCTGGCCAGATGGCCTGGCTGTCACAGCACCCACTGGGGGGAAACTGTAGGGGCGAGTTCTCTCTTTTTTTTTTCCCCCCTCCACACTGCTTTTCATATTCTCTCACTCCCTTCCTCTCCTCTCTTTTGCAAATCGTTGCCGCTCTCATAAGCAAATTCCCGGACTCAACCCCTGTTAGATTTGATTAGAACTAAAAACTCCCGGCCTGTGGCCGCTGCCAGCAGCCTCTCGGCCTCATTGACACACACATATGTGTTCCTCTAAATGGCAAAAACCTCTCAGGAGGTTTCCGAATTGCAGAAATAACAAGACAAAAGATCCACACTGTGCAGTTTTTTTGGTGGATTGCTGCTACGAGATAAACAGATTTCACTTTGGGATTATTGCTCCACAGCCACTGTGCAGTTTTTTTCCCCAGGATTTCCAGGGGAATGATTTCTGTGTTTACTTGCAGGCAGGAGTTGCTGCTCTAGATGGTATCTGTTGAATTGAAATCTTCCCTTTTTATTAAGGAAAGCAGTGGAAGGCTGACGCTCTTTGCCCAATTCTGAGCCGTTAGGGCTGCATTTTGTTATAGTTACTAACACCTAATTTGAAAAATTGGTCATCTTTCTTTCTGATCTAGAGTCTAATTTTCCCACCTTTCAGAGCCTCAATTTTCTTGTCCATCACTCCACCTGTATTTCGCCTCTCCTCCTCCTCTCTGGATCCAGTTCTTCCACTCTGTTCCTCTTCACGTCCGCTCTGTTATTCGCTCCTCTTAACCCCCAGAGGTGTTTTATTCAATATCTTTTCAGCACAACATTTATTTCTAAGGGGAGATTACAGCCTCTCCCATTTTCCCTCTTTGTGCTCCCTATCTTGTCCCTGCATCTCGTCTGTAATTCCTTTCTGCTGCTTTTCTGAGCGTCCTCCACACACCTCCCTCTAAACCCTCCTCTCCTCTCCTCTCCTCTCCTCTCCTCTCCTCTCCTCTCCTCCCCCTCTGTCGTGCAGGTGCGGGCAATGCGTCTGTCATTCGTCGGAGAGCTCGGCTGGGAGCTGCACATTCCCAAAGACGCCTGCCTCCCCGTGTACCGCGCCGTCATGGCTGCCGGCGAGAAGCACGGCATCATCAACTCGGGCTACCGGGCCATCGACTCACTCAGCATAGAGAAAGGTAACTCCAAATCAGATCCGCTCATAAAGAAGCCGGGCAGGTTGGAGCATCTGATTGTGATTCTGCGGGTCTGTCATGCGGAGATTTCTCTCCGTTGTTCGCATAAAGGTGGAGATTAGTGCAGCATGGAGCGAAAAACCACTTTCACTTTTGTTGAATAATGACAGTCCTCTCCAGGCCACAGGCACATCCTCACATCCATACATACATTTAGACTGAGACTGAAATGGAAATGGAAAAAGTAATGAATCTGACAGAGCAAAATAAAAGAGTGGGACATGAACCATGTGGCCCCAGCCACTTTGTCAGTTTCTAGTTAAATCTCTCTGCATTTCGATATAAGGATGGATCCGACCACGGCAGGTCACATTTAACACCGACTCCTACCTGTCAATCAGCGTCATCCTTCCTAACACCCCCCTCGTCCTCCTTGGTCAGGGTACAGACACTGGCACGCCGACCTGCGCCCGGACGACACCCCCCTGGAGGCGGGCCTGGCCTTCACCTGCAAGCTGAAGAGCTCCATCCCCTTCCAGGGCCGCGAGAGGCTGGAGCAGCAGAAGCAGGAGGGGCTGAAGAGGCGCATCGTCTGCTTCACCATCGATGAGTCAGTGAAAAGCCCGGAACGCTTCCTGTGGCTTCACAAATAGCTTCCGAACTCCTAACCTAGAATAGTTTGGAGAATGGCCTTACTTACTAGCAGAGGAGCCGTGAGAGACGGTAAAGCATGCTTCAGGTGTTTGAGCTCCAGTCACTGTGTGTGTGTGTGTGTGTGTGTGTGTGTGTGTGTGTGTGTGTGTGTGTGTGTGTGTGTGTGTGTGTGTGTGTGTGTGTGTGTGTGTGTGTGTGTGTGTGTGTGTAGCAGCATGGGGCACTTGCATGGAACATTGCTCATCGTCCTGCTGTGACGTTCTACTGTCGCTGCTTCGAGCAAACACGTGCCACGATCCGGACCCCGGGAGGAGATTCCCGTCGTCCTCTCGTTACCGTCTCAAGCGAAGCCAAATATTCTGAATATTTCATGTTTTTTCAGACAACTTTGGTTATAATTAATGTTTAATTTTGGTAAGTCCTCTGATGAGTTCTACAAAACCTCGCGCGAATCGAACTAGCTCGTCAGACTGAGAGATACACGCCGATCCCAAGCTAAAAATAGCCGATCTTGCTTTCCTCCGCCTCTGACCCTGTTTTCAGCCGTTTTCAGGCGAACACGACAGCAACAGGAACAATAACGGCAGTTTCTATCGTGAAAGTATTTGGAATATTGCATTTCGGCCCGGGGGTCGAATGATGTGAACGAGACGTGTGAAGTATCGGGATTTCCTTGACCTGAGCTTCTCCTCTGCGACAGGAAAGTGCCCATGTTCGGCCTGGAGGCCGTCTTCCGTAACGGCGTTCCCGTGGGCCACCTGCGGCGTTCCGACTACGGCTTCTTCATCGACAAGACCATCGGCTACGGCTACATCCGCAACCCCGACGGAGGAGTGGTAAGAGCCCCCACGCGCACACCCTCGGCCTCCGTAGCCTCGCGACTAACCTCCCCCACGCTCCTGGCGCGCGTGCGATCCGCTCGCCTCCTCTGAGCCGTCCCCATTTTGTCACTCTGTCCCGGTCTCTGGCATTTTTTCCTCTCATCTTCCCCTTTTCCTCCCTCGGGGCGTCGGTACTAATCCCACCTGTCGACTATTATTTTTACTTTTTCCTGGGACGTGCGGGATCATCATCCTGCGGCGGCATCAAGACAAACATCTCGTAAACATGACTTAACGGGAAGAGCTCGACGGTATCTCGCGTTAGAGTACAGAGGATCGCTTCTCCCTCACACTCTGAATGAGCACACACACCGCACACACTCACTCACACACACAACGTGTGTGTGTGTGAGTGCCGTCAGCTCCGTCTGTCTCCTTTTCATTGGTCCTTTGATACTGTCGGCTCTCTGTCAGGTCCCAGCACTCCACACTAACTGATGAGATTTATTGGCCGGCACTCTGCCTTCATGTGTGCTAGTCCTCTAATAATAATCCTGACACATGCAGAATAACAGATGGGATATCAAACCGGAGTATGGAAGCAGCCGGAGAGACTCGCCGTGATTGCTCGAAGCTCAAAACGCGGTCGCTCGGCCCTCATTTCGGATTCCGATAAGTGTGATAAAGTCTCCCCGATTTGAGTTTCTCAGCCGACACGGGAAGTGCAGGTTCGATGGCGCGTCTGTATTC
Organism: Karalla daura; assembly: GCA_029224185.1. Lineage (NCBI taxonomy): Eukaryota > Metazoa > Chordata > Actinopteri > Chaetodontiformes > Leiognathidae > Karalla > Karalla daura. Next base: position 13,490,908 of record CM055201.1, read on the forward strand.
AGTTGTGACCGGCAAAACAAAGCGGTCCGGCCCTGTGCTTTGTCAAGCACTCCACAGCCTGGAAACGCTGTCAAATGCTGACACATGCACACACACACGCACACGTCACACACAGGTCCCGTTGATCTTGTTCCCTGTCACACGGCGTTACAGAGCACATCCCCTACGATCACGTCACCTGCCTCAGCAGAATAAGTGTGAGTGAGAGGTGTCTCCACTCCTCCCCTCCTCGCTTGCCGTCTTCCTTCCTCCTGCCCTGCTGTCGTTTGTGCGTCTCACCGGTACCAACACTGCTTGTCCTCGTTTTAACTTTCCTCAGATGTCATGTTTTCAACCGCTTTCCCTGCACCCAAGTAAGCAAATAGGCACACTGCTGCAATGTCTCCCATATATACCACACGTCCTCTAAACGATAAAGGCATTTATCACGTCAAGTTCCTATAAAGACCCGATGGCCTAATCTCAAAATGTGTAAAAGAGATAAGACATGAAAACTTCAAGAAAAAGCCCTGAATAAAGCCAGCAACATTGTTCTTGACTTTCCAGTCAGGCGGCATAGATGCAAATAACTGCTGCGGGAGCTGCTAATGAACTGTAACTGATTTTTGTTCCTAATGAAAAGGAATAAGAGTCCCGCTATTACATCAAGAACACTCGACTTAAAGCCCAGACGGAGACGGAGGATGGAGGACGAGCCCTGTTTGAGTCAGAAGTGTGCGGCGCAGTCATTTAGCATCTCCGTAGATCACAGTGGCAAAGGGGGGTCGTGCTAGGCTCGCATGGCTGCTTTGAAGGAAATCGGAGGCTGATTTTTAGAGGGAACACAGCACACACACACACACAGACATGCAGAAGCAGTCTTCGGTCTCAGATCATTGCAGTGTGCGTAACACTCGTCCGTTCACACCGAGACAAGGGCATCGGCCTGGTTCCAGACGTACTTTTGTCAGATGGCTGCAGACTTTTTATGGGGGGACTAAAAGCAGCCTCCTCCCCGCATAAGGATGCATCGACTGTAGTGCTGTTCCCCTCCTAAAGCTAAAGGTTAAAACAAAGCGGTGATGAGGTGGTTGCGTGTTTGTGTGTGTGTGTGTGTGTGTGTGTCAGGGCCAGAGGGAGGCAGAGTGACAGATCCGTGGGAGAGCTGCAGGGAGGGGAGGCGGGGAGGGGGCTGGGGGGGGAGTCAGTCAGAGAAAATTAGCTCTGTGGGTTATGAGGGAGCTGACATTGACTCATGAGTGAATGAATTGCTTTTAGTGTTGTATAACTCCGCCGCCGTTCTTCTCTGTCAGCCAGGAACGCTGCAAAATTGTCCGACGTGGAGAAAGGACCCCCACGTACACACACACACACACACACACACACACACACACACACCCACACCCGCAGAGAGGCCTGGATTAATCACTCGTCCCGCACTCGCACTCAGTTTTAATCTCCGTCGTCTTCCCACGTCCGTCCGAAAATTTAAATTCCTTTCCTTCCCTCACTTATCTCCTCCTGCTGTCGCCTCTGTGTTCTCACCCCATCTCTCTCTCTCTCTCCCTCTCCCCCCCCCCCCCCGTCTTTATCAGGTGAGTGCTGATTTCATAAAGAGTGGCGAGTTTACCCTGGAGAGGATGGGAGTGACGTACAAGGCCAAGGCCCACCTCAAATCTCCATTTGACCCTGAGAACAAACGCGTCAAGGGCATCTACGCCTGAGAAGGACACACACACTCTGGGTTGAAAACGGGGCTGAGAGGTTGTTTTTTTTTTTTCTTTCTCGCAGATGTTCTAGTCTTAACCTCTCCGGGATACATCTCGTTTGTCGATATAATGTACAGTATCTGCGTTTCGACGGAGAGCGGAGGCGGCGCGGTGGAATTTACAACAGAATTAAGTCCTTTGAACATTCGTATTCACATTTCAAAGAGGTGCCGATTGAATCTTTTAATGAGCGAGCACTTTTTCAAAGCACAGCGGAGGGATTGCTCAGCCCGCTTTAACAAACTGAAACTAAATCGAACAATCTTTATTTAACAGACACATGGAGCTGAATCACATCGGGGCCTTAATCTTTCCATGCCATTTGAAATTCCAGGCACGGAGGTTAAATATGTGTTTTTTTTGGGGAGGTGGGGTCTTTAATCTGACTCGATGAAGAACCAGTCGTGGACCTGAGGACAGTATTACAGGAAACTGTGATGCAGTGTGCAGCACGTACAGCTGTTGCCTTTGTACAGATGCATGTGTGTGTGTGTGTGTGTAAAGTAAATGCCATAAATTCTCGCTTTGTGCACTTAACGTGAAGAGAAAACTGCCGCTTTATTAAAAATATGCTAATATTAGTGCCGAGCCATTCAATGTTAATGTTGTCCCGCTGCTCTGTGCAGTCTTGTACTATAGAACCGCAATGGTTCAGCTGTAATCTGGCCCGTGAGGCCTCGCAGTCCTGCACCATTTCCCCAAACTCCACTCAGCGGTCCTTCAAGCGGCCGGAGTCACATTACAGTGACTGATGTTTGTGCCGATAACGGCAACGGCTAAAACCGAGTTTTACTGGCTCGTTGTGGTATCTAAAAAGCAGAGAGAGTTTATCAGAGTCGAAAGGAAGAGGGAGGAGCGATGGGTGGGAGGGGGGGGGCACAAACAAAACACCCAGAGGCACATTGCAGCAACCGGGTGCAAAACACTGCCGGAGAAAAATGACAGAAATAGACGAGAAATATCAGAGAGCAGCTGTTGGAGACGCGACTCTGATCTGTGACCCAGGCTGCAGTGCTCCAACATGATGAACTGCCCGCCACGCCGTTTGCAAATTCACTTCTTTTTGGGTTTCGCTTTTGTCGTAGATGCACTGTTATTTAAAGAAAGAAAAAAAATAGGCTACTTACCAATTCAGGCTTGCCGAGGAGCACTTATTGCGCTAGCTTTGCTATGAAATCAGACCAGACACTCGCCTGCCTTGCAGCACAACGGGCGGAATCACCTCGTTTTACTGGGGATCAAACCACGGGAGATGAAGATAAACGGCACACTCGGTTTCACTCGCTCACCACCACTACTCTCTCAAAATGTGAACGTTGGTACAGCAGGCTACGTCAGCGCTGTAATTTAGGACCGTTGGGAATGTAAACTGTGGCGAACCAGCAGGAGCTCTCCAACGGTTTTAATGTAATTGAGCCTGAGTATACCATATATACCATATGAGTCTGCATATGGTGCCTCTACATGTACTGCATAGACTGGTTGCATGCTCTGTGGTTGCACAAAAAACCTGCAACATGTCCTGGTCGTTGGAACGGAAAGGTCTCACTGTGATTTCAGGACAAGAACAAGAACGTCAGTCGAAGTGTGAAAAAAAAATCACCTCAGTCACCTCAATATCGCGTCCGTATCTGCGTTTTCTTTGTTCTTTTCACGAGTATCTTCAAAACGATGTCAACGTTCAGACAAGACCCCGGCAGATCATTCGTGTTTACAGACACTTAAATGGGCGCAGTTTAGCCTGGAAAAAACATGCAAAGTGAGCAACAACTGAAGTAGAGGAAGGTATTTGTGCTCTATGTACAGCTGCTGCTCTGTGTGTAGAGCACAAAATGTTTACTAATATGCAATGATTCATTGATTCTGCCCAGGAGGCCATTAATCATAGAAATGGCTGCTCTCCATAGTGTTTGAGGTTAATAACAAGATTTATGTGGAAAACGTTCAACAGATAAGATATTATAAATACTTACTTTTCCCCCCCAGAATTTCTTGTCCTTCTAATTGTGTAATGTGAATATTGCAAAAGTCCTGAATAGATTGAAAGCAGGTGTATTCGCATTGCAGCCAGTCCATATCTGTTAACTATGGTTCCTAAAGTTGTTATTGTCCTAAGTGTGTGTGTGTGTGTGTGTGAGGGGGGGGATATCAGTGATTCTGTCCAACATCATCTGTGTATTAATAAATAACTTTTTAAACGACTCGTTTTCCTGATGTTAATTATTTGACAAAATAATGCAAACTCATGAGGGAATGTCGCAAAAGCGTCATACCTGCAGTGATCAGCTACAAAAGCGGTTCATGGAAATTAATTTCCTTTTTTTTTGTTGTTGTTCTGATTGATTTACACATCAGTCATTCATTGTAGAAATGTTTATTACAGGCTGAAATTATTCACCGAGTAGCCAGCTTCAGGTCTTATTGTTTTTCATGATCAAAACCTTGGGGTTTCAGAATGGAGCGAAATGAAAAATGGAGGAGTTGAAATCGTTTCCTTTTAAAGCACCACAGAGGAAGTTAATGGCTACAGCTTTGCTTCACAGCCTCAATTTGTCAGTCACTTATTCTTCTTGGAGACGTGCCAGTCCCAGTTCTTAGAAAATATGCCCTTCGGCGCTGTGAAACACAACCCTAGGAAAAGGATTACCATTAATGTGCACACGACTAAAGCATATTATTACGGCGAGAGTCGGAGAACACGGAAGAAGACGCCATCTGTCACCAAAACACGGAGGAGCAGCTGCAGCCGGGTCTCCAGGTGTCCTCCGGTGTAGGCGTAGCGTCTCTGCTGGGACTCAGACTGTGGGTGTCGGGGGTCGGCTGGTGGGACGAGCACCTCTCTCACAGGGGTAGCGAGGTTTTTCAAGGACGGAAGTGACCTTAGGCAGCGGCTGCTTTTCCCACTCCCCCTAAACACAAATGAATACATGATATTGGTGATGGAAATGCGCTCTGCACATGAAGGTTGCTGTGAGCAATAACCCTGTGTTTAAGCCCTGAACCAGGATGCCAACCCTAGCTGAAGCTGTGAATCCTAACCCTGGCCCTCGCTGTTTCCCGGGATGTGAAACCTAACTTTGTGTGAACGCTAACCCTGCATGTGACTTGAGTTGTGAACCCTAACGGTAGCTTTGAACGCCTCGCATCCCAGGTCCCAGCCCCAGGTTGGGGCTCATATCCAGGATTAGGGTTCACAGCTACGGTTAGGATTTACAATGTTGGGTTAGGGGCTCACACCCAGGGTTAGGGTTCGCAGCTGTGGTTATGGTTTGCACTTTGGGATGGGGTTCACATCTCATGTTGGGGTTCAAACCCAGTGTTGGGGTTTACAGGTGTGAACCAGTTTAGCACCATTTGGTTTTTCACCATCATTAAGTCACTCTATACATGAGTTAATTATTCCCCAGTCTGTCCCCGAGCCACCACATATGGAGTTCGTCTTGGCCATTTTGACAATTACCAGGTTGTTTATTGTAAATTGTTCAAAGTTGTCAATCGTTATTTAGCTTCATCAGCACCTACATCAGCATGCTGGCTCCTGTCACAGGAGCAGGGTTACTGAGACAGAAATTGTCAGGAAACTCAGAAATCTGAAGTGCTACTTCATGTGGCCACCCATGCAGAACTACACTGTCAATGATAAAATATCAATTAAAATGTATTTTCATTGCCAAAATAAATCAAAACTTTGTGAAAAAATGAAATATCATATATTTAGTAATACTTGGGTCATTGTTGGTGGAAACGGAAAGACAAGTTCCAAACTAAGCACTTACCCTTAACAATCACTTGAATTGGGTCTTAAGTGTATTTCAGTTGGAGAGTATTACCCAAAAACTATCCCTTTGCACTTCCATTTTTGTGCTCATGCTGTTTTTGTTTTGTCTTTACCTAACTGCTAGAGCATCTGTGTCACCAAGACCTAACATTACATGAACAGAACAGTGTGTTGTTGTTTGTGAAATGATGCATTTGTGTGCTGTGATTTGTTCAGCGATTTCTCTGCTCAGAAAGAGGCAGCAGCTGGACCTGGTGTCCTTGTGCGTCCCTGGACCTAAATCTAAATGTCAGATAAGACTTAAATTACTGCTTTCTATGTTTTATTGGCTGTTCCCTAAATTCTCTGGACCTGTGTGGCTCACTGTGGTTCCTGAGCAGATGGGAATGGGAGGGGGTAGGTATGAGAGGTAAAATGCCAGTCTCTGTCTGCAGCCTTTATGGCTTATTTCAGTTTTGAATCGCCTCTGTCAAACCGAACAAGTTCTCACGTTTCCTGCCATTACAGTTGATACAACTCTGTCCTGTAGTCTGTGCACTGCTCATCATTCCTTGAAAGTTTCTAACATCTGCTGCCCTTTACATGAAGCACCAGCGCTACAAAGACCGGCGCTGTGGCAGCCAAATTACTCTGAGATTGTTTCACGCTTGATAGCTTTTCACCCGAAATGTCTTGAAAGCAATTGTGGCAAAAGACTTTCTGCTGTGGCGGCATTAATGGACTGGGTAACAGTTTATTGGACAAGACGTCCCCCCGTGGTTAAAGTTGACAATAAAATGAATGAAAATCAATACCCCTGACAGACTGGATGTACATATGAAGAGGTCAGCAGTGCATCTTTAGCGTCTCCTTTTCCCATCCTCGTCTGGACTTCTCTGCTGGACTGTTCCCGACTGAGAACAATGTATTTGATCTGCTTCAGGTCCATGTGTTTGTCCTGGGTTGCACTCGGAGACATCGAGATTCTTTCTTTATTTACTTTTTTCTTTTATCTCTGACAAACACAACCGAGGCCTCCTCACACTTGTGAACCGCGATTGATTTGTTTGCCATGTCCACAAACATCTTGTCTGTGCGTACGTGCGTGTGTGTGTGTTTACATTGCAAGTTAACAAGCTGTTCGTTCAGCTGGTCTCACGCTGCTGTCCAACTGATGTCTGCTTTTCAACTGGCTTAATTGGTGGCTTGGCAGTCGATTGTGGGTCTCTGCATGTGTGTGTGTGTGGACGAGTGGCGACTTACAGGGAAGAGGAGTGCGGTGGACTGGTTGCAGTGCATGGAGATGGGGGCCGTGTTGTAAAGTGAATCCAGCACCTCCACGGCGAAGGCGTCCCACTGAATTTGAGAATACTGCTCCGTCACACCATCCTCACCGCACACACACTGGTCCTTTCCGTGGAACCTGGAGGGAAGGAGGGAAGGAGAAAGAGAGAGAGAGAGAGAGAGAGGGTGGGGGGGGTGAAGTAAAGTCGATAAAAGAGGGAGGCAGAGTGAGATTGAAAAAAAGGAGGAAAAGGTTGGGTAAAAAAAGAAGAAGAAGCAGAATTGCTGCTTGCAGAGCACGGTTTCACTCTAAAGGACAAAGCATCTGTTTTTTTGAGATTAAAAGAAGTAATCAGTCTGGTTCCCGGGAGGGAGGGATGGAGGAGGGTCGGGATGAAATGCTGAAACCAAAAAATTGCTTAGTCACACGGGAGATGGAGAGGAAGATGCAGAGTGAAGGACAAGCAAATGATGTGAGGAGGGGAGAGAGAGAGAGAGAGGGATGGAGGGAGGGGTAGTTTGTGTGTGCGTGCTACCCGTTTATGAAGTTAAAGTATTTCTGCAGGTATCCAGGGTCCACGTGAGTCTTGCAGAGCTCCAGCTTGGTTCGGGGGTAGTAGTGGACATAGTTGACACACATCTCCTCCATGATGCCAAAACCTCCCTGAGGAGACGACACATTCAGGTGAAGGTTGGGGAGGGACAGAGGGATGGAGGGAAGCAGAGACGTAAAGCACAAACAGAAGGATTGTGAGATTAAAGGAACTGTGGTGAGTTTGGAGGAGAGAGATGGAGGGAGATTATAACAGACACTGCACAAGGTTGTGCTGCTACTAACAGTGCCCAAGGTGAACTTGAAATTGACCTTAAGTGGCTGAATGGAGCATTTCTCATTGCTCTATAATACACTTATATAGGTTTCATAAGATGCTATTTTATAAGTCCTTCTTTGTGGAAGGGCACAATGGTCCATTTCACGATTTTCAACCACTTCACGTTCCTTGCTTAACAACAGAGCTTTCACAAGACACAAAAACAATCTGTAGCGACGCACGTATCCAGCCCCATATGTCAGAATAACATGCTATGCAAGAATCAGAGAACAAAACAAACAAAGCCACCTTTAAAAAAATGTGTTGTCATTCTTTGTCTCCTTAAAGCCACACAAGAATAATCCTGTATTCTGGTGTTGTGCTGCTCACCACTGTGGGCTTGGTCCTGTTTTCTGTGTTGAAAGTGCACTTTGTGATGAGGACGTCACCCTGCAGAATCACACTCACACACACACACACACACACACACACACAGAGAGAGAGAGTAGCTCAACGTATTTTCTTTAGCTCGACTAATAACAGAGAGCTGAAGACGGCTCAAGGTTGACCGGTGGAAGATTAGCAATTTAAGTGAGACTCTTGTTTGAGCAGATTTATCTGTTGTGCGATCTGCACAGTGGAAAACTGAACCTGCTGCCTCTGGTCATTTTTACAGGCAGGCAGTGGGATCTCAAAGCTTTATACTCACCCTTGAAACATTCACCATTTTCCTCAGAACCCGGATGGTCTGCAAATTGATGGACAGCCAGATAGACAGACAGAAAGAAAGATAGACAAAGAAGACAAAAACAAACACAAAACGTAAACCACTCATACTTGATTCCTGGAAAATGAAAAAAAACCCAATGATGTGATTAGAATGACTGTTTTCTCCATTTCCTGAATTGATAGGCATCTTAGTCCTCTAACAGAATGGTGCTTTGTCAATATAGATTTCCTCATTTAAAATATCTCTGCAATGCATTCCTCTCTGTGGCATTTTATTCTAAGACACAATTAGACAACTTTGAACGCAGTAGTTTATGAGAAAATAGCTCAGAGCTTTGAGATAAAGCACTATTTGCTCTTGATGCCAGTCCTGGAAGCCACCTTCACGCTTTAATGCCGTTTGTGTGAAAAGGTCTAATGGCTTCGCAGAGTGGTTTGATCAAGTCCTCAGACGCCTAATGAGGCTGCAGGGTTTGAAACAACGCCGGCCCACAGGTACGCTCAGATTAGTCTGACAGCAACAGCAGCTGGAGATTGTATCAGGTGGTCTAGCAGATGTCCTTTGCTGCTCTCTCTCCCACTCTCTCTCTTTATGTATGTGTGTACCGGTGTGGCTGGTCTTGTGTATAAAACAAGACAACAGATGTCTGCCACCTTTCAACAATGTTAATGCTGTAGTTTGTCAGCTCTGATGCTGAGATGATGGTCAGCACAGGCTCTTACGGGCTCCGAATTCCTGTCAGGACCGATGAGGCTGCGACCGCCTCCCACAGCGGGGCCGTGACTTTCTCGTCGGCAGATTGCCCCAGAGCTGTACCCCTCAGGTGCTCCCTGATTGGCTGCTTTTGTAAATGTCAAGCAGGCGGTAAATGGTGTAAGCTTTTACGATCAACCCTTAAAATGCAAATAGGCGGGCATTAACGTGTTTTGAATTTTTATCGAAAGCACTGATTTGAAAGGTTCCCTATATACTCTTTACCCCTATTTAACAAGGATTGGCTAAAATATATTGATTTTTAATGGAGAAAGTTATATATTTACATTTATAAAACTCTTGTTTTCAGGGTTTCAATATTTTGGCTTTTGTGACTTACGCGGCGTATGTTCAGCACCACGTTTGTTTGATAGTATATTTTTAGCACTGTTGTCTATGGCAAATGTTCTTGGTACAAACAGCGTTTATGCATCTAGAGCAGTTGTGGTCTAAAAGTGAGAGTCGCAGAGTGCTTGAGGCTTGTAGGTATGGCCGGAGCGCACTGAGCAAGGCATCTAATCCGTGTCTTTGCATGGGCTAAATGCAGAGATCAAGTTCCTTTTTGATGTAATATCAACCTCACCGTTTCACCTCTGTGCAACAGAACTTCAGTGAAGAAGCCTCTGGGATTAGAAGTAAACAACCTAAAGTATCCACCAACAAGTCCTCATGACATGACCTGAATGAATCAGAATCTCTTTAGATGTTTTTCTTTATGTCATATTTGCCTTATTGTAATTAAATGGCAGCTCTCTGTGGTAGATTTTAAATCTGGAGTCCATTCATTGAAGGAAAAAAGCACACTGGAGTCCAAGATGACTTATAATGAAAAGGTTTATCAGTACTAAGCCGAGGAGAATTGAAAGAATAACCAGCGTGTGCACTGTAGTGATGATTCACCTCCATAAAGTCTGCTATTATAGCCTTCGCTGTGTAGTAGTGTAGCAAGCCACAAAGGCACCGCCATACAGCTCAGTACACTTTCACATCGACATCGACATCATCCAAACTCTGGGTGCAATTTAGTCTTCTGTCTCCATTCAAACACCAGCTCATAACATCATTAATTAAATATCTCCTGCTTTCTCTGAAAGACACAGACATCTGTTTTCTGCTTTCTCATGGAAGAGCAGTCTCTCTCGCTGCTCTAACCTTTGTTTATTCCACTTTCTGACATGAAGTGCTGGAAAGTTTCCCAAAGCTCTATTTTAAACCAGTAACGGTTCAGTGCAATGTGACACGAAACCTCATGTTTTCCCAGTCTGATTAAGTCTAACATGCAATGCTCGGCGGAGGATCCTACGGCGGACTGATTTTCCTTACCTGGTAGTGTGTGCTGAAGTGCTGGTCCTCCTGCACTATCTCCACCTCTCTGCCCCCCCTCACCAGGACCGTCCTCACCCCTCGGCCCGCTAGGTGGGTGTGCAGCTGGGACGCAAAAATAAAGATTCCTTCCGGAGGCAAAGCCTGGGTTGGAAGAGCAGCCAGAGAGAGAGAGACAGACTGAGAGATAGAGAGACTAAGGCCAGAGTCAAACCGAGCTATTTTCTGCTTTAGGGACCGAAACTTAGAAATAAGTGGCATGCCAGCTGAGAACGCCCCCCAGCATTCCTAACATCTGAACCATAAATAATGCAGCGAGTGATGGAGTTTCTCTCTATACGCACAGTCTGGGTGCACTTGGAGGTGCAGTATCCACTGAGGTAGAAGGTGTGCTGTTTGGGCGGGATGGCCATGATAGGAGTGTAAACCAGGCCCAGCTCCATGATCCCTGCATCGAAGCGCCTCAGACTGGGAGTGTAATGCAGTCGGATGCCCGACGAGTCACGGCGGCCTGCACCAGGAACATTAAAACATGCCTCATATAGTCGCTTTATTAGCACATGATCAATAAAACACCAGTCAAAAGCATGTCGACCAAAAAAAAAACCTCACTTATTCCGATACCGTCCTAGATCCAGACATGACTGACAGTTTAATAGAAAGCCAGCAGGGATGGTGTAAATTGTCCGCTCACTGTGTTCCAGGCACACACACACATGCTGCTACACTGTGAATCACCTGCGGCGCATCTTGTGTAGGCAAGAGCAGACAGCATTAATTGCTAAACCTACTAAAGAAAAAACGGGCAAGAGAACAGAATGCCCGGCGACATTTTTAAGATCTTAAGAGACAGTAAAATCTAATTAAAGAGGTTCCCTGGTGGCCGAGAGGTTTATTTCAGAACATCTCCAGTTCAACTCTAGTTAGGGGCTTTTGTGTGTTTGTCATCCCCCATCTCTTTCCCTTCCCTTACTTCTTATTATCAAAGGCATGAAATGCTCAACACAGATCAGAATCACTGAGCAAACCAGTGGCTTGATTATTCGCGTCAGGGATTTTAAGTTGAGGCAAAGCGGTTTCCTCTGTCTCCACTGAACTGCGATGTCCCCGCAGTTCAGCGGAGACAAGATGAGATGATACATACCATCCTGGGAAAGAAAAAAAAAAAGACAGACAGAGAAAAACTCTAAAACGAGAAAGAAAAAGTAGAGAACTGGAATATGTATGCATACTGCACGGTAAGATAAGGATAAGGAAGGCAACGCCTGCAGTGGCACCAGATGAAAAGGTATATCTGGAAAAGTGAATAAATGAACGAGTGAATCACTCTGTCAAAGATAAGCCCCGTTCTCATCGGGAGGGATGCAGGCAATTTTGCTTCTTGTGTGTGCAAGACAAAAAGAGCAACGTGGCAGTGTTTGCTCAGCTTGGACGTCTGTGCGTACCAGATATACCCAGAGGGTTGTGGTAGTGGACCTCCAGACGAAGGAACCTTGAGGAACCAGGTCCACCCACAGGGAGCCCAGCATCAGGCGGATAGTAGAAAGCCTGCAAGCAAACGCATGCATACAGAAACGCATACACACATTTATTATCCCTTTCGGTTATGCACGGGCACTTTGAAGTCAGCGTAGAAGAGTCGCTTTCGCAAATCGCACAGATGATTATTTGCGAGAGGCGACATGCAGGTGCATTCTCCTCTGCGCCTTCCAAACAATGCGAGGCATTGTTCAAGAGATAGAAATAATTGCCGTGGCAGCAGGATTTCTACAAACAAGGCAAGTGTTTTAGTTGAAGGGACCTCACACTGCGACCCATCTGAATTAAACATTTTCGTGACTTTGCTGGCGTTTGTTTGAGGAAGCTGTTTTGACAAACAGAAGTTTAGTGCGCTCTGGAGCGTTTCGCCAACTCTGTCCCTGGATGGAAGGCAGCACATTGACTTCGTGAACAGCATTGATGCCTCACAGCAGGAAGGGACCAGGAAGGTATCGCCTGTCCTCCTCTGTGTCTGCATGGGTCTTCTTTAGGGACTCTAGGTTCCCTACAAAGTCCAAAAACATCCATGTTTAGATCGATCTGAGGCCGAGGCGTGAGAGCAAAGACAACCCAAATGTGTGCGGGAGATAGGAACCAGCAGACCCCTGTGACGCCACTACAAAGATAATAGATAGATTGGCACTTACTGGCAGTACTCAAACGTGAATTAGGGGAAAAACATGAATATTTCATTCAAGTGGCAACAGCAACCTTAATATGTGCTTGAATTTTAAGCACATCATTGGATGTGCCCACTGGGCACATAAAAAAGGAGATGTTACATGACTCTTAGTACCATTAGCTCTCTGCTGTCTGCCAAGCTAATTTTTCTTTGCCAGGCTAAAGTAAGCTAAGCAGGCTAAAAGACAGCATCCTTCACAAACGGGTTAGGGATTTGTTTGATGTATTTTTGTTTCATATATATGAAAAATAAATGCTGATTGACTATCTGTGTTGTTGATCCCGGACAACCATCGATCCCAGGTCGATCCAGGAAACACATTTACCTGCTGAAATCTGATCTGAATCTTGACTGGGGTCCCTCGACCTCCCAGGCACGAAAACTTCATTTTGCCTGGAGTTAGGTGTCTTAATATTCAGCTGAAGGCCTATGCAGCAGCCCACCCTCTCTGAGATGTGTTCCCCTTCAACGTGTTGTGTCTGAGGAATCACAATCATCCTCTTGCCCGAGCCGCAGAGGCAATAGATCGCCCCTGCAGCTCTGCCGCTGCTATTCTCTTACCATTTTAGACGACGGCCTCTAAAAATAACAGCGTGCCTACCTCCCGACACCCACAGGATTTAATATTGTAACAGCAACAGATTGGAAAGACTGGAAAGTAAAAGCTAAAAACAAAGTTTGCCACAGAAACCTGAATAGATTCACTTCTGCGTTTTCTGCATGTTTACAACCCTTTGAGAGAAAACTGTTTATTGATCAATTACAATCAGAGAAAATTCATTTTTGGGAAGAATATGCCCTCAGGGATGATGGTTGAACTTGTGAGGTACAATATCTTTATCTCCGACTGCTCGGATTCACGACTGTTCAGCTTATCGCAGTGGAAATTAATTTCCGAGCTGCTGCCAGCCCCCCTGGGCGTCAAACCTCCACATTGCTATCTAGGAATCTTGATTTAATCTTCATCATTGGTGTCTTCTTCATTTCAAAGACAGGTCTGCCATGAGCCACTTTTGCTAATGCACACGGAGAGTTGTTCAATTTCATCATGTTGTAACAGAAAAAACCCTCGGAGACTTCAGCTTTCTCGCCTTCGCCTCCTTTTCTCTGGCATCGTCTTCGCATTCTGACGGCGTCGCGCATGATTGTTTCTCTCCTCCCTCTCTCAAACTTCCTCTCCCCCGTTTTCCCCCCATTTCTCTCTTGTTTTGTTTTGCTTTTTTGTTGTTTTTTTTTTTTTTTTCCAAGGCCACGTCTCTCTTCTGATGCAGTGCCGGGGAGAATGAAACAACACTATTATGAGGTGATGAAAGAGGCCTGAATATTTCCCACCTAATCTCGTCTTCACAGCTCACAGAAGGCATCCTGCTTGTTTTTGTTTGGCTGGCAGATAATCCAATCAGAGAGGGGGCCGGGCTGGCTCTGATACAGTGGCGAGCAGGAGCCTAGAAATACGGTGACAGGCGCGGCGCTCCCTGTCCCCTGTGCTTTATGTGAGCAGCAGGCCGGCCTGCTTGGTCAGCCGGCTGCTTGGTAGCCACAGCACATAAGTGGGTGATTTAATGTCTGATACATGACTGGCTGTGGAAACAGGTGCCTCTCTCCTGCTCTGAGTGTTAGTCCAGGGAGCTCTGCCTCGAACAAAAACTGCAACTTCCACACTCTGCTGCAGCCTCATATAGGCAGAAGACAGGAGGGTCCGGTCAGTTATTGTTATATGTGTGTCAGCATGTTATGAGGAAATGGGTCTAGTGCTGGTTCAAGGCAAGTTACTTCAGTATGGCACCATTCGTATTAATACCGCTTTACAGAGACAACTTACAAACCAGTCGAGAACTAGTTGCCTGTCCACCGTCTAAGAGCCACGTCATTACATCACTGTATAGGTCGGGTTAGGTTGTCACCAGTCCACAGAGGTTTGGTCGTTTCAGCCGCTGTCCCTTTGTGGTCTCTGTAGTCTCTGTTTAGCTTCCATTTCATCATGTTCACTGGTTTTCATTGGTTTCATTGTTTTTTTTGTTTTTTTGTTCCAAAAACCCTGAAGGAGTTTTTCCTTACTAAAAAGGTCTTTGGTGGTGGAAACAGAAAGAACGGCTCCAAACTAAGCAGGAGACTGGAACAAGCTCAGACATGGGGGGGAAACTCTTGGTTCCACTTAGGAGTCGAACCAAGGTCCTTCTGGTTGTGAGGCGGCAGTGCTAGCCACCAAAACCACTGAATCATTCTATCAGAAATGCAACTGATTATGTTAACAACAAAAAAAATGAGCTCTATTGAAATCGAAGAGGAAGAATCTTGAAGAATTTCCATCGTCTTAGCTGGCAGCTTTTATTTCAGAGCATTTCTTTTTACTTTCAAGCTTTTCTGTCCATGTTCAATTTTTATAAGATATTCAGACTTCTTACAGGGAGTTTATGACAGCCTTTAAGTAAGCCAGTGCCTGAAACTAGATTTTCCTCCAAGTACAAAAGTGCTCTGTTGAAGTCAAATAGCATTGCTTTAGTGAGTCACAGTGACTGATTTTTTTTTCTCTCCCTGTTCTGTTGGAGGATTATTTCACTTATTATTTTTAACCTTTCCGAGAGCTGATTTTTCTCTTCTGTGTGCACTGACTCATCTCATTTTACCAGTGGATTTTAGCTTTTCGCATTTAGCTCGCTGACTGGTTTACTTGGTTCACCTGAATGAGTCCATTGAAACGACGACACCTCTAGATCCACCTCAGTTTCAACTGACCAGAGGACATACATACATGTGCTTTTTTAGTCGCGTTTGTGTTGAGCGAATTCGTGAATCTCTGCCGGCGAGTGCACTTCCCACATACAGACTGTCTGCAGGCTCTTAATAGATTAGCCCTGCGTGTGGGATCATCTTCACAAGGTTTTCTGCTCACAGTTTTAGACTTAGATATTTCTCGTGTAGGAGTTTTTGTTTATTTCTCATAATAGGTACGCGGAATGGCTATAAATCAAACTCCATTCCTACTCTTTTTCAATTAGACTAGACCTATTGTGTGCACCAGTGTATCTGTGCATTCAGCTTTAGATGATGGTGTTTATGTGTGTGTGTGTGGTTTTGTGTAGTTTTTTAAAATCTGTGTGATATCAAGTGATGGTTTCAGGGTCGAACCTCGGTTTATTTGTACCATTAAAGTTACGTGTGTGTGTGTGTGTGTGCATGTGTGTGGGTGTGTGCGTGTGTGTGCATGTGTTTCCCATCATACCTCGGCACCCATGGCCCATGCAGCCAGCACGTGGCGGCATAAGTTGAGCTTGCCCGGCTTCATCTTGTCATCGCAGGAGCCGCTGTACTGTGGGACGTCGCGGACGTCTGGGGAACATTCAAAGACTTCTATGTGATGCACGATGGCCTCGTTACCTGGAGTTATCACTGACTCATACTGGCACGACACAAACAGAGACAGGCAGGGAGAAACAAGTTAAGAGGAGAGAGTCACTCTGCTTCCTGTGGTTCTGTCTGTTTTGGACGTTATTCAGTGAAAGTGATTTTTTTCTTTTTTCACTCCAAGCTTTGCTCGGATTCTACGAACTTCTTGAAAAAGCCTTGAAATTACCAGATATTTATTGATCCTGCAGAAAAATGTTGGTGGTCATTAAGGGATAACATTTCTGAGGTGAAATCAGATCGTGCTGCAGTAACCACCATCTTGTTTCTACCTGTCCAGATTTCATCCCGTCATAGAAACCAGATCTATTTCTGGGAGGACAAAAATAAGGTCCTGGTGGTGTGTTTGTGTCGTGTACGGGCACTTTGCTTTTCTAACCATAACAATGATGCTCTTGTGTTGTTTAGCCCATCTGGTAAACAGAGAGCAATTATAGCTGCCTGTGCACCATCTGAAACACCCACTCTGCTGTGTGTGTGTGTGTGTGCGTGTGTGTGTGTGTGTGTGTGTGTGTGTGTGTGTGTGTGTGTGTGTGCGTGTGTGTGCGTGTGTGTGTGTGTGTGTAAATAAACTCCATGTTAATTGTTTCCACTTTTAGAGCCACTGGTACCATCACAATGTGGTTCTTGGGCATGTTTTCGGGCAGCATCTGGACGAAGCACCAGTAGGTGGTCTCTTGACTGGGTATGATGACATTTGGAGCCACGACATCCAGCGTGTACACATCTGGAGGCAGAGTGGGCGCGGGGGTGTCGGGACGCAGCAGCAGCACTCTCTGCACTCCCATGTGGATCCGAGACAGGTTCAGCTGATCCACAGAGGAAAGCGGTCGGTCCAGGAGTCCGAAGATGATGTGCACGGTTCCCTCCTGACAGAGCAGGGGCAAAGAAAATCAGACAATAAAAGTGTGTTTAAGGACCACGGAGCGGCAGGGATACATATCTCAACTGATGAGTTTTATTTTTATTATCGGGCTGGATAGCCTGCCACAGCAAACCCAGAGAGCTTTTCATTATGTTGTCATAGTGATGAGTGTTTGCTTTGTGTCTGTAACTTTAGAGGTCTGCTGTGGTACCATGGAAACCATAATCATTAAAATGAATGCTTTCTGAGGATTTTATGTCCGCACCTGAAACCATGAACCCATCGACGATCCTTAGCTTCGTCGCTTTTTTTTTTGAGGTAGCGGTAAAAATATCACAAAAAAAGACCTCAGACACACGCCCTCCCACACACACACACACACACACACACACACACACAGAGCACAAATGCACTGTCGTTCTCTAGGTTGCCTGCACTCAGACACGTCGTTCCTCTTCACCATCGTCTCCTCGCGCCACCTGTTAACTGTCAAGTTCAGTCAGTTCAAGACTGGCAGACGAAATTTTGGCTTCGGGCCTGGTGTGGCATACAGAGCTTGCCCTTTACATGCGCGCCACACAGAGAAGGAGGGGTGACGCACAGATAAAGGATGAAATCCTGCTTCAAATGATTGAGCAGCACCTTTCAAGCGGGATCAAGGTGCCTTACAGGTGATTGAGACGGCAGAACAATGAAACAATGGGTGACCACGGCCTGTGCAGCTGCTGCAGGAGCTGTGTTGCCTCGATTGATTGCTGAAATGACGGCCAGCGCAGGGCTCTAACAACTTGTGCCAACAGATTTTTTAAGGAGTGAAAATAACTTGTGCAGTCACAGGGACACTTTGAAATACACTTCAAAAAGTGTCTGTGGAGGTCCTCATTTGTCAAGGTTGTCATTATCCCAGGAGTTGTAGAGTTGTGGCAACTGGATGTTTCGCCTCTTCTTCAGTTCTGACTTTAACCGCTGTGAAGTCATTAGCCCTGCATTTGCGAGTACAAGGCTGCTGTTAAGAGCCACTGGAACAGGAGAATGGATGAGAAGTGAAACGTTTTCGAGAATCCACGCCAGTCCCGTTGCCTCGATTCTACAACTCCTTGAAAATGGGCAAAGGTATTTGTTAAAGATAGAAAAGTGAGACAGAGGCCAAATCAAAAACTTCAATGCATACTTAAACAACCCCACAGAAGAGCGACCAATCTCACTGAGGTTATTCTGAATGCCCAGCAGCAGACGCAACCGATTTTGTTGTTAACAAGTCCGAAAAACAATTTATTTTCTCCATACCACTCTAAAAATAATTTAGCTACGATTCACATTCCTCTCCTCTGTCGGATAAACATACACACGCAAAAAACAACAGAAAACAAGAGAGGACAGACTTCACCACACCTCTATGAGGTAGTCTCGGGGATCACAGGTGCTGAACGGCCTTTTGAAGAGCAGGTAGTATCTGTCAGCTTTCTGCTTGGCGTCGAGCAGCTCGTAGTCCTGCTGGCTGTCCCATGAGACGCGGCCCTCGCTGTCGCTCCATGCGTCCTGGTGCAGAGAACACACGCAAACATCAAATAAACAATAGAAAGGCACTGTTGCAGGTTTGAGCAAAAGTTTTACCCGTTACTGACTTGTAACGAGGAGGAGTGTGTCCATGCAGACCAGCTTTAGGGACTTAAAATAACCAGTGGGTGAATCTGGAATTTTATGAATACCATGGTTAATCTGTCACTCAAAATATTGTAAACACCGTTTATAGAGAATAAATTATTGTTGTTGTTTTGGTTCAACTAAAAGGAAGAAAACTGTGCTGGTTCGTGTTGCAAAAATCTCCCGAACGAGGTGTTCAAGACTCCTTTTCCCTACCAGGAGGCATTGCAACACCTCAGTCCTTCCACTTCTGTTATCTTTCTCACATTCATATCTGTCCAGAATAGCACCTAAGATCTCTCCCTTTATTTCCGTCTCTCTCTCTCTCTCTCTCTCTCTCTCTCTGTTTCTGTCCCTCTTATGTAACTGTTCCACACAGACTGCAAAGATCCTGCAGCCAACGGTTTTAAAAACACATACAGTATATATAAACCTTTCAAAAAGAAGAAATGTGGGCAGTATACAGTATGTGTTATGCGTGTTACATGTCTGCAGAGAGAAGACTGCAGCGAAGACCCAAATAGATGGTAGGATACAGAGGCATGTCATGAGCATGTAAAAAGAGCGACTATGGGTAAAGTTTTGGCTGTCGATGTACTTGGATGAACTTTGGTGTAGCTGTAGATTCTGAAGTCTGCACCAAAAATGATTTGACCCTCACAGTCGTACGCCCCGACCAAGTTAAAATTTACATCCATGTCTGCACATTCAGTATGGAAGGAGAAGGTAACAACTACATGACTACATGTATACACTATGTAGTGTGCCATGGGTGCATGCAGACCACATGAGGATGGATTATTTGTATGAAAACATCCAAAAAAGGGTTAGGAAACTATCATGGGTCTGTTACAATGTAAATGGATGTGTGTCATAATAACCATCAGCCTCTAGGGGTTATTTTTCTGCTTACTTAAATTAACTTAGTTTTTTTCGTGGCTAAGATACAGAAGTAAACAGTACTGAGACCTGAGGCTTGAGATACGTTCAACCAATCTTTGTCCTCACTCAGACTCAGCATATATCTTGCTTTCCTGCCGACCTAATT
Source organism: Karalla daura (assembly GCA_029224185.1). Lineage (NCBI taxonomy): Eukaryota > Metazoa > Chordata > Actinopteri > Chaetodontiformes > Leiognathidae > Karalla > Karalla daura. Next base: position 13,510,498 of record CM055201.1, read on the forward strand.
AGCACTAGCAACAGATATGCATAATCCTTTAACACTGTAACATACTGTATGTGCTTCAAGTCACACAACCGAAGAAAGGAGGGAGATAAAAGACTCATATCTCTGGTATGTTATGTCGAGTCTAAATGGGCTGATTTGAATATACTGGTTTAAAAAAAGAGGGTGGGGGGTGAAAGTCTGTGAACCAGAGCATATCTAAAATGTGCCTCGCAGAGACAGAGAGAGAGAGAGAGAGAGAGAGAGAGAGAGAGGGACTGAACTGTGGCCTTTCCTGTGATGGTGGCTTAAAAAAAAGAAAGATGAAGGCATACAGTCGTGGAGCAGGGAGGAAATGAATCCAACAAGACTTTACAGCGACGTGTCAAATAATACATAATTGATTCAAACCTGCAGCACCGTAATGCACTCGGAGTCGGGACTGTTTTTAGAAATACCGATGAACCCAGTGCTCGTGTAAACATACGCTGTGCATTGATTTAAACTCTCCTACTTCATAGTAAAAACACTTATTATATGACTGTCCCTCTGCATAAACACACTCGACGCTCTTATAACGAGAGCTCCTCCTCACACGCCATTGTATGGCACAACACAGTGAAGACCATTCACTGTATTCATCGTTGTTTCATACTCTTCAGTTTTATTATCCTCGTTCAGCGGTTAATCTTTATCTGTGCTGAGAGCAGAGGAGTAAAATTAGCTGACTTCTCCTTATGATTCTGGTAAACAAACGGTAAACAAACATGCCAAACCCAACACGCATATGCAAGTGCACATGTGTTGTTACATTATCAAGTGTTATTTACTTCAGAGGGGTTTTCACCATAATAATGTAACGTAATTGGGGCTCTAGCAGTTGTAGTAATAGCAACATATGCGTGCAGAAATAAACGTGCTGGTGTACAGTAATGGGAGACATTGCCAGTGTCTTGCTCTCATTCCTCCTGAAACTCTGACAGAAATCATCTCGTAGCCTTCATGTTTGCGCCTGGAGTGCGGCCTCTGGGGTGCCGCAGGCTCCCCGCGGCCTCAGACTGAATCACAGCGCAGATTCCCAGCACAGATTTACTTTTTTTTTCTGTTTTATCCCTGCGGAGCAACTCAATAAATCTTTACAAATGCATCAGACTTCTCGTCTCTGTTCTTCTTCTTCAAAGAAAAACAGTCCAGCTTTATCTCATGAACAGCAGTCAGCCATAAAATATACAGTGATCGAGTTTGAGCTGAGTACAGTGAGACTCAGTTTCCCGTAAATATTGTCGCAGATGAATGAGAAGCAAGACAAAATGATATAAAATGTAAATTTATAATACCCTGTTTTGTCAGCAATGTAAAAAAGTGACAGGATTTGAACCAGGGCACCAAATTACCATGCTGCCTGCGTTGGATCTTTTTAGTATAATGTAACAGAGATAAGTTAAATAGAAGTGTTTGGCCAAGCAACAGAATCATAATTAATACTTGAGCAGTTTTATCTAAAAAAGAAAAAGGATAATAATAACTTTCTCATTAATATTATTTCCCCATAAACCCAGAGGACAAAAAAGTGCCCGGAAAGGAACGTGAATAGGATTTTGATTGCAAGACCAATAGTGTTTCAGCAAATTTTGAGGAATAGAAATCTATGGAAAAAAGGCTTGAGGTTGGCAAAATGAAAAGGAGGTATTTTACACATCTTAATAAGCACAGGATTTAATTTTGATATGCTAATTTTTGCTAATGATTCCCAGATGAGCTTCAGCTATTAGTGCAGTTTGAATGATTTCCAATTAGCAGGGGCCGATAACATCCCCTGTGACTATGTGATCATGAAGCACGCCGTCGGCCGGCTCTCGGCGTAGAAACACCAATCTCACACCCCAGGGACCACAGACAGATGAGGAACACCGGGGAAGAGGGGAAACCTCGACACCTTCAGGACTGCTGCGTAATCTCATGTGCATTCATGAATCTGACAAGCGGACGCGCGGGGTAAGATCGGGGGAGAGCGCAAGAAGGAGATTTTACACCTTCTGTTCGGGAGCCTGCCTTCATCTTTTCAGAAGATTGTGTCAGTCTGAAAAATATGAATATAAAGTATAAACAAATAGCAAAATGATAGACTCAGTGCTCTCAATTCTATAGCGTGTTTTTCGATCGAAAAGGGATAGGAAGACGTGTACACCTGTCAAGTTCTACACCTTCTTTACATGATTGTGTGCAAGTTAAACAAAACACTCCAAGCTATCTGCTTCAATCCCAGAGAAAACAAAACTAATCCAACAAATCATGTTACACAGAAATCCAATACCTGGGATGAGAAAGAATACGCCGATTTGCTCACCCTCTTCCCATCTTCCCATGCACATTCAGTTTTAATATAATCAATGATGTACACATTTTCCACTCAACTCAAATACTTAAATGGTGTTGCTGGGGTCTGCTGCACCCTACAGCCAGTGTTTGCAGGGTGAAGACGGGGATTTCACCCTGGACAGGTCTGATTTATTTTTTATCATGTTTTCACAAGATGCACGTATCCTGTGAGCAAAAAAACTACCCGATGGGGCATTAGCAGTTACACTGTTTTGAAATCAACCATATTTCTACATTTGAGCGCTCATAGTTTAATGAATTGTGGATCTGATGTTGCTCTGTGTTGATATTCACTCTCTTTGGGATGTTTTTGTAGGTTTCTTGTCATGCATAGTGTCCAGGACTTACCCCAAAGTAGCTTCTGGAGCCCGTGTTGAACAGCACCACCAGGTCGGCGTTGGTCAGCTCCCCGCGGTCCGACATCCCCAGCACCACGCCGTGCCTGAGCTCTGCCAGCCTCAGCTCCATGTAGACCTCCTGGTTGGCGTAGCTGATGTTCCAGGCCAGCTGCAGGTCCCCGCGAGGGTCCAGGGGCACCCTGAAAGGCATGGGTAGAGGAGGGAGCGAGCTGGACCGGTTTGGCGGAAGGTCGGACACGTCGATGACGTTGCCGGGCGCCTGGTAGGAAGCCACCAGGATGACCATCAGAGCGGCCAGGGCGGTGAAGTACATGATGGTGACGTCCTGCAGGCGCAGGTTCTTGTTGAAGATCCTCATCGTCCTGCTGGTGGATCCCAGTCAGAGCCCGGGGATCGACTGATCAATTTGTCTCTCTTGTAGAGTCCAGAGAGACTTTTTTTTTCTGAGTAAAGTTTGTGGCTGAGTGCAGTTTTGTTAAAAGCGCAGTGGTTCTGAGGAGGCTCTAACAAGACTCTCTGGTGTCTTATGCCGTGTCAGCTCCTCTTCGGTAGCCCCAAAAGACTCAGTATCTCCCTCTCTCACTTCGGTCAGGAGAGGATGTTTATTCGTCTCTTCCTGTGTTCCCTATCCTCTCAGGCCCTCGTTTTCTGAGAAGTTAGACTTTCTATGTAGGAACACTAACTCCCCTTGTCTTAAGGTTCCCCTGCTCTCAGGCCCTTATGGGCATCATCTGTTTGCTCTGAGCGGCTGCTCCGTCTTTCTCTGTTTCATCCTCCACCCTGGTTTTTAAGAGACTCCTCCCTTGTGAGATGTCTGTTTTTATCCAGCCTAATGGTATTACATTTGTTGGAGAAAATTGGATTGCATCCTTTAAGCCCTGGGGTCTGCACATCTGCCAGCCCCTTAATTGATCCAAATTCAACCATGGACATCATCAACAACAGTCTGTTCAGACCAACTGAACTTTATTGCTCATCCCGTCTGTTTTTTTTTCTTGTTTTTTGGTTGGTTTTCTGATTGTTTTTTAAGTTTTCCATTAGCGTGTAGGCTATCAAACCTTTCTTTTTCCTGAGCAAAGAAAAAAGTATTCAACACGCGTTGCCTCTCACCTGGCTTGTTGGGCTTGTTGTGAATTTGATTGAAAGCAGTTCTAGGGGACAGCGAGCACTTGTGGAGGCACAAACAAGGCATTAATGCGTTTGGCCCTTTCCTTAAGCCACCGCCCGAGGCTGCGGAAGACCTAATCAAACTGTCAATTATGGGTTTCAACAGCAATAGGGACGTGTTCGGGGCGGTTTGAAAGGTTAGGGGAGTGTGTGTGCTTATCTGTGCATTTAAATCTGATTAGAAAGATTTGAGTTACAGTGGCTCGTAATGGGTTTGAAGGGGGCCTTTTTGTTTTTTTTATCCGTCTCTGACATTTATGCATACATGGGAATCAATAAAGTTAAATCAATAAAGAGTTATGGCCGTAAAAAAACTCAGTTTAAATAAAGCAGGAACACAGTTGTATAACAGACATGAATTAATTTAATAATGGCTCTGAGAAAATCAAAATGTTAGATAATGTGAGTTAACACTATGAATAACACCACCACTTAATTTTCAAACACTCTGTAGTGTAACACAAAGTGAAATCAGCCCTACACAGACCGGGGGCGCAAATATTTAATTATATTAAGCACATAGTATCTGAATTATTTAATGATATTTTAATATCCATAAAGAATGAGTCATCGTTACACTCTGATTAGTACTTTATCGCACAAGCAGGGAGCCAACACATGCACGCTTTTGTGCTCCAAAGCGATCTCACAGAAGACGTAAGATAAAGCAGATAATAAAACTAAAAATACGGAAATGAAATAAAACCAAGCTGCGTGGCAACATCATAGCAAAAAGTACATCTGTGGGTCTGTGTATGATGAATGACTCACTGGAGACCCACGATGCGCTCAGGAGATCCAACGCCCAGGAGCTTTTAACAGGCCTCCTTCTTGTGGAGAAATGCAGAGGTGTAAAAATGAATTTATTAACAGAGGCTAAATTCCATTCAGCGACTCCATTGACAGTGCATTGTGCTCACTGTCAGACTGTCCTGACTTACTGAGACACTTGAACAGAGCGGAGCCACGGTTCATTTTACTGGTGCTCTTCCAAATATGTGACTAAGTCCAAAAAGCCTGCTGTAAAAGAAAGCCTTTCCCAAGCAATTGCACTGATGTCCTCTCTCCGTTAATGAGTGCTGATCGGTTGGTGGAGTTTTTGGCCGGAGAGAAGATCTACAGAGAGCTGGGCCGCCACAGTGCACTCTTCAAAAAAAAAAAGAAAGTCATATCGAGAATAAGCCTGTAGGGCAGTACGTACCAATCAGAAAAAGAAAACTTACATCTAAAGAAAAGTGCTGATTAAAGTTGTGGGCCTTTGTTCAATTGATCTATAAAGAACCACTTAATACTCAGTCAGTTATTTAGAGGTGCAGCAACACACACACACACACACACACACACACACACAAAATAATTGATAGTGCCGAGACCTAGAATTAAAAAGCACTTTTTGGTTTTGCTTTGTGGAGTAATGATCAAAAATTATGTCCCAAAAAATCACCACCTTCATATTTATGTAAAACCTTTAACTATTCAATTAGCATCTAGTGTACCATAAAATACAAGAGTGACACAAACCATACTGCACTGCCTCCAGCTGAGTCCCTCCATATCTGACTGACACATAAGGCTGGAGGTAAACATGCTCCATATCTGTACCAAAACTCTAACTCTAAACTCTGTTGTTTAGCAAGGAACAAATGTCACATGAGTGTTTGTGTGAGTGGCAAGCGAGACAACTAATCCGCATACAGCCTGCATGTGGTTGCCAGATAGGCATGAAATTGTACCAGAGCTGTATAGAATTAGACCGTATTATTCCTAAATCCAAAAATAGAGTCACAGCGGGGCTTTCTCATGAAACCAGCGTCCTGTAGCTTCCATTCAACCTTGAGTCACCTGGTTGGACAGATGGATGTCCCATTTCTTTTCTTCCATTCTGTTTGGATGATTCAATCTTTGTGAAGTTCCTGTGAGTTCAGAGGAAAGCTCTTCATCTAACCAGCTGCGGGCTGAATGCAAATTCTGCCTGTGTTGGATTAAATTTTTGTACGTGACGTCAAACCAGTGAATCCTTTATCTGGGAGCGGCTCGTAAAAGGAACGGCTCGGGTCTGACCAGAAGACAGAGAGCGCAGAGCAGAGAGGCACAGGCTGGTATGACGTTGTTTAATGTGATAAAGACTGGTCGTCCCTGAGGCACAAATGAGAGACGTGTGTGTCCTAATGTCTCTGGCCTTCACGTGAGGCTCTACACTCTTTTTCTGTGTTCCGACCCGGAGCTTTTCATCTTCTGCCCAATCACATTTTTACCTCAGTGGAAGTCGGTCTCTCCTCTTGTCACACTGCTGATCACTCGCTCCCTCTCTGCTCTCATTCCTCCGCCATGTGCACTTATCTTTCTGCTGCCGCTACTGATGTGTCAGCAAACATAACTGCGACAAGATGCTGTAAAGTCTGGAGGGAGCGACAGGGAAAGCGGAGGGGGGATAAAACAAGGGGGTGGTTGAGGGGAGGACGCATTTAGGGGGAGAATGATGGTGCTCGGCGTAATCGTTTCTGTGAGTGTTTATGTAAAAAAGCCGGAGGGACTCTGTGACATTATCCTGCCTGGAACAATCCAGATACGCAGTCTGGGAGATGCTCACGCATGATTGACCATGACGATAAGTAGCTGGCTCCCGAAAACTATTGCACAGCGAGGGGAGGGCCGCTGCTTTCAAGACAAGCATTCGATTAGTTAAAGGCACCTTGAAGCAGGTTGCCATGTTGAAACAGAGATGTACGTCATGGCAAAGGCCACAGAGGGGCCCTGCTTAAAGCCAGTCATATTTGAAGGTGACCTAGACTGCAGTATTTACCCTTGTTCTCTGGTTTGACTGTAGAAACTACCAAATACTGATTTGGATGTAGAATTTTACTCTGTTTCTGCACAGTTTTTAATGATTATCAGGCAACCACACATAGGCTTTGGCCTGGTTGGCTGTCTTGCCAGCCACTCACAAGAACGATCACCTCACTTTACATTTGTTCCTTGACAATGGAGTTTGGTCACTTTGTTCCCACAGGTATGGTGGTCATACACATCCAGCCTTACATGTTTGAGCTGTAATCAGAAGGGGAACCATTTACTGAGAAAGAACCAGGAGTGTACACATTGATATCTGACATTTTCAGAATGTCATCTCAGAATACTGCACCTAAATTCACTCTCATACCAGGACAGTGACAGGTAAATGCAGACTTTTTGAAGGGGGGGCAGAGCATGGTTTACCTGATAATTGATCAGGGTACATCAACCATGAGATGAGATTTTAGAGTTCTGTGGCTTATCAGTTTCCACTATCTCTTACCAGTCTCCTTGACTGGTAAGACACAGCTGACCAAAGAGGATGCTCCCATACCGGGAGTTGAACCCGGGCCGCCTGGGTGAAAACCAGGAATCCTAACCGCTAGACCATATGGGACTGCATGAGGTGTTTCTTCTGTGTCTTCTTCTTCCAAATCATTCAAATCTTCCAGGTTTAAAGACCTGCTGTACTATATATAATTGGCCAGGAATAGACCTCCAATATCCAACAAAGCCAAGTTAAAGGCATTCTTTCTTTCTAAAGTCTGCGTTTGAGTAAGGACAGGGCTCTTGTGGCCACTTCCTTGGATCTGGATCTGGTACTTTTATTTTTAATCCTTTTAGTTGTAATACTTTTAATGATGGCGTTGAATTGAAGACATTCGCTTACTGAGAGAGCATTTCAATTAAATGAAGAAGTGTATATACTTCAACAACAACTGCCAGAGGTGAAGTCACCTACCAGCGCACCCATACAGAAATAACAGCAATATGACGGCTCTTTTTTATTATACAAGGACTTCCAATATCATTTGAATATCAGCATAAAGCATAGAGAAGACTGTTACAAGGTTGTACAGGATCTTTTTCATTTGCACAGAAAGAACATTTGCTGCATACAAGTCAGAAAAGTCAGTGTCAAGTCAGCAAAATCTCTCAGTAAAGTCTGTGAAAAGTCATGCAAGTAATGCAAGGCATTACAACAGCACAACCCAGGATTGTGCTGAACTGAGCAACACTGTGTTTAAGTGATAGGAATTCAACTTGTATTGTTTGTGACCTTGTATCTATCTAGTTTGCAAACACTGGAAACCACCAAGCCTCATTGGAACATCTCATCCCTTGAGCTCAAATACCCAAAGGCCATCGCAAGCACATTGTGGACAAAAATAATAAAATCATTTACACCGGTCAACGCTATTCTGTACACAATATTAAAGCTTGATTTAATATTCAGATGAAATAGCATGATTTTTTAATATTATTAGGAAAAGAATAGCAGCCACTTGGCTTTCTCTTGCATGTATGCATACATTTACACATACACACACACACACACACACACAAAGAAGGACTTATAAAAGTGTAATTCACCTCAACATGACCAATCCAACCATCTCATTCTCTCCTTATATAAATATTTCAGCGCCGCACACTCTCAAAGTGCACTAATCTCCACTTCTGTGAGTTTGAATAATGAATGCAATAAAAACTCACACTGCTACTCTTAACGCTGGCTCAAACTGACCCCCCCCCATCCACCCACCACCCCTCTGTTGGAGCGGGATGGGAGATAGGCGAGCCGCTCTCTGACTGGATTGCTTCATTAGAAGAGATGGCGAGGTGAGGAGTTTGAGAGTGGAGGAAAAAGAGAGATAGATGGATGGAGAGGGTAGCGATGAAACACAAAGAGATGCATGGAGCGTAGGTCACATGACTGAGGGGCAGTCTTTCATATCCGTGGACAGCCTCTTAATACGTCCCTGTAGAGGTAGAGTGGTACAGACAGTTACAAAATGAGTCTCCCGGGGAAGGTTGCATCCATTGTCCTTATGGAGCTTAATGCCCGGTTTGTCCCAGACAGAGGTCCCAGTTTGTTTTTCCACCTTGGCTGAACCTCGGCCAGAGGACAGGTGTAATTTCTTAATTATTTTTATAAAGTCGGCTGTCGCATATGCCCATAACTTGTTTGATTAACTGCTGTGAGTGTAAATGGGGAGGGAGGAGGAGGGGGGGGCTTAATGAAGCTCTTAAATGCTGCTGCAGCTCCAGGTTTCCAGTGTTAACAGGAGGACACGCTGAAGGTTGCCTCGCCAGTCCGTGCTACGCCTCGCTGTCTGTGACGGCTGCACAGTTTGCAGAGTTTGCCTGTTCGTCTCTCGATGACTCAGGGTGACGACTCCTTTCGACACAACTCATTCCACATGCATGTGTAGTTGTTGTTTGTGCAAAACCGCGCCGCTCGGAGCGCTTCAGAAATTAATTACTTTTTCATGTAATGAAAATTTTCTACTCGCCGTCCTTTAGAGGGGATCTAGAATGATGAGTGTATTTTTATCCCCTGTTCTCTGCTGCTCTGAGACAATGCTTTCATTACAAATGCCTCAGAGGATATTTTCCACATGGTTTTAAAATCTTATTTTCTTATCTTATTCCATATTGCAGTCCATCTCTGCACAGATCCGCTTCATGTTAACCTGGCAACCACATGTCGACTTCACACCGATTCACAGACAGATGGTCACTTGACTTTGCGTTTCTTGCTAACAACAGAGCATGGCAACATTTTTCTTTTACCTGGAGAGATACAGCCATGTACTGCGTACACATCCAGTCTTATCTGTTTGATCTAGATCAGATCAGAGGAGGAGGAATCAGATACAGAGGAAGAACCAGGAGTGCGTACACTAATATTCCACCAGGAATTTTGTGCACATGCAAATCATTTTGGAGGCACGTGGGCAGTATTGTTTGGAACATATTGTACATCACAGTCTGTCTGTTCAGATTTGAACATTTATTTAACCTCCATTTCAATATCTGAATTTCACATATGAATGGAGACCTCCTGTTATTGCTATTTAAAAAAGCCCAAATAAAAGTTTTTTTTCGCCCTTAATTTTTTTTTTTCATTTTGGGTCCCCTTTAATAAACCTCTCATCCTCGCGTCCCAGACTTCTGCTTGGAAGTCAGGAAGGAGGGAGGGGACCTCATCCAGCATCTGGCCCCTCTTCCTCTTTTTTCCTCTCCATCCCACCCCCCTTTCCCTCTCTCTCTCTCTCGCTCTCTCTCTCTCTCTCTCTCTCTCTCTCTCTCTCTAGCACCCGTAGCCAATCTGAGCCTGTGACTAAAGCCCCATCTCTCCGGGCTGCACTCTCCACGTCTGCAGGCGCTGAAAGCAGCCGCTGAATTTAAAGCGCATTTGCGCTTCGTTTCTCTCTCTCTCTCTCTCTCTCTCTCTCACTCTCCCTCTCTTTCCCCCCCTCTCTCCTTTTCTCTCTGCAGGAATCAGCAAATACGCGGACATCCAGCCGCCGTGCATCAAATATCCAGCAGCTTGTATTCCAGCTCTGCTTTCTTCTTTTCTTTTCTTTTTTTTGCCAAGCATGGGATGCAAAGAGAGACTGGAGGGAGGAAGGAGATAGATAAATAGATAGAGGAAGAGAAAGGGGGAAGTGTGTTAGGGGAGCGGAGATAAAAAAAAACAGAAAGCATCGATTGGGACCTGGAGGAGCAGCAGCAGCAGCAGCAGCAACAAATACCTGACCTCGACCTCGGCGGACGGACGGTGGGAGAGCGCTGGTTGGAATGGAGCCGTGGAGATTTTCCATCATCCCGTCTCCTCCTTCTCCTCCTCCTCCTCCTCCTCCGACAACAGGCGTGCTGCCGGGGCTGCTGCTGCTGATGATGTTTGCGTAGGAGTCTTTTTATTCCGTGGGTAAACCAGCCTCCTCTCTTCAAACAACTCCAGACAAGCGGCGGATGGAAACTGCGTGTGTGAGAGAGAAGAGTGTGTGAGTGTGTGTGCAGCCGGATGCTCCAACAACGGCTTTTACAGAGATTTTATCTTTTTTTTGTCTTTGGAGTCTTGTTTGCTTGTGACTCTGGAATTGGACAGAAACATGTTTTGCATGCGAGTGTGTTGGGAAAAGTAATCCTGAGGCAAAGAGAAATAAGAGTTTTTTCTTTTTTTCTTTTGTGAAGGACCCATTTGGCATTTTGTCTGTTTTTTCCCTCCTGATAATTAACAACTAAAAGAGGACCAGGACCAGGCCCTGCGGCTCTAGAGCCTGCCTTTGTCGCTGCTCCCATTATTCAGAAACAGACTGAGGTCGACTCAAAGTACAGCCAGCAGAGGTCGGGACCTGAACTCCGAAGGAGCACATCCACTAGCCTCCATGTGACCCGGTGGATTCCTCTTATCTCTGAAGGTAAGACTCCACAGGCTTGGCCAGGGTCGTGGGTGTGTGTTTGCTTTTATATCTTTGGTTTCAGAGAGGATGCATCTGCTTGTTGAGTCATGCATGCATCTGAGAAGTTCTGTTCAGAAGAGTTGCAGATGGATGGACGGACAAATGGATGGATGAATAGATGGATGGTTGGGTGCATGGATGGATTTCATTTAGCACACACCTTTTTCCAAAGCGATATACATTGGAGAATTCAAGCTCACGTCATAAAAGAGAACACGGTGTAAGAACATGAACTGCTCTACATTTATCTACCCACCTAGGGATGAAAGTACAGTAGAGCAAGTACTACAAGTACGCTACAGAGTTTAAGCACTGTTGAAGAGGAGACAGCAGTGGGAGAAGGAAGAACAAGGGATAGATAGATAGATAGATAGATAGATAGATAGATAGATAGATAGATAGATAGATAGATAGATAGATAGATAGATAGATAGATAGATAGATAGATAGATAGATAGATAGATAGATAGATAGATAGATTTAATGGGTTTCTCATTACAGCACCATGGACAGCACACACACTTGTCTTCCAATCAAGTGTTCCTCGCCTTATTCCACCCACAACATTCATAATTCATCATGGTCCATAGATGCAACATTGAGTCTGGTGTCTTCCCAGCAGCTGGAACCAAGCCGTGGTGGAGATACAGCCCTGGAGATACAGTGTGACAGCTGTGCCGTGAGATGGATGAGAAGGAAAGAGGGGGGAAAAGGCGAGAGGGAGAGGTTCAGAGAGGTGCTTTGTATGACAGACTTGCTGGCTCGTTGGCTCGCCACATGCTGACAAAACAGCATGGCTTGTGAGCCACAGCTACTGTCACCAACTGTTAGCCATGGTCACATCCAAACCTCTCCGCCTCAGATATTTTAAGGGCAGGGGCAGGAAAGGCATGGCGTAGCGTCTTTTCAGGCCGTGCAACGCGGAACACGTTCTGCACAATGTGGCTGAAAATGACAAAATTATTTTAGTCGAGGGAACACGCTGGATGCAACCCACCACCCACGGCGTGTTGTGGAAACATTGCTGTGGATGAGTGATGATGATATCAGCTAAAATGTGAACCCGCAAGTGTGGCAGGCAAGAGTGAATTGCTGCTCCTACGGTATTTAGATGGTCTCTAAAAACAGCACACGCCAATGGAAACATTGGCCCCGGAAAAAAGGAATTTGCACAAGCCAATTTATAAACACATTAAGTAATAATGTGGGTTATGTGTGATGACATTTATTGGGAACAGTTATGGCATCAGACTGCTCCGTAGCAAAGACATTTTGCTGTTTTAGTGCATCTTCCTTTGAAGCTGAAACACTATCATGTACTTCTTGGATTTGGAAATAACTTTTATGAATTTATAATGTCCCGGCCTGTTATCAAAGAGTATCAGAGCCCCGCTATGCTGCCTCAGTCCAAATGCCAACCCTGGTTCAGACTTTATTGTGTCTAAAACAACTAGTTCAAACAACTCTTCCTTTTCCGTTGCGTGTGCTTGTCTATAAGGCGGCATGCTCTGGAGTTCTCAGTTGATCTTACCCGAAATAACCTCCTTAAATGTCTCACATCCCCCGGTCTCTCCACATACTGATGAGAGACCAATTTAAGACAAATATTGATGTATGAGGGGAGGGCAAAAAACCACATGTGCTGAGGCTTCAATACAGGGTCAGCTAAGTAATGAAGATGATTGGCCTTCAAAGGCCTTGCAAGTAGCTCTACGCTCTCAACTACCACCGGATATTTGTTTTGGAGGAATGTTGTTCATCACAGCAGCACCTCAGATGCTGGATGCTGTAATTTCCCCAGGGGCAAAGACGGCTTAAGCTTGCACACTCACTCACTCGTGCTGATACCGGGGAGACCTCTGGTGTATGGGCGTCCATCCACTCCTACTGTGCTCAGTTATGATGTCCATGTGGATATTAGATATTTTTCAATGTCACGGTGCGGCCTCATATTGAAGATGACCTAGAATGGTTGAATGGATTATTTATCCTGGTTCTCTGGTGCTAGCATAGAAGCTATGAAACATTGGTGTCCCCAGATGCTATTTTACAAACCGTATGAGATCCTATTTCTAAATGTAGGAACAATAGTGTTTTATTTCTGCTCAGATATGGCATCTTTTCATGCCAGTGTGCCATGTTGGCTTTACACCAATTGCCTGCCACTCACTTGATGGGTCATGTGACTTAACGTTTCTTGCTAATACTCTGCAACTTTTTACTGAATGAAATGGTAACTGGAGCAGTAAGTGGAGTGATAGAGCCTCATGTTTTATGAGCCAGAGTCAGTGGAGTAATCAGATATTGAGGAATAACCAGGGTATACAGTACGAATGACATGATGGTGTTTCTTGACCTGCTACACATCTGCTGGGAATAGACTGTTGTTATTCAACAAAGCCGAGGTGCAGGTGTTTTTTCCCTATCATTCTAGCCCCCCTTTAAGCACAGTGATGTATTTGATACAGAATAAAACAAACAAGCTAAGAGGGCGTGACTCAAAGTTCCTGCGGCAAACCACAAAGAGAGATTCAAACAAACACACATACAGTTCAGTACACAAAACACATGCATCGTGTCCGTTCAGAGGCCATACAACAATGAGAAAGACGAGGCGGGGCTTGTGTTCCCATGGCGACTTCCTCACTGACCCTCGCAACAACCTTGGCCCCCTGGGAGATCAGTCATACCCCTGTGAGTGCACCACACACACGCACACACACACACAAACAAACACACTTAAGGCCCCCTGTGTGATTGTGATTGTGTGCTTCTGTCTGCCTCTGCTTCTGCTCCTCCAGCCTCTCGGCCTCTCTTACAGCAGCAGAGAGACGAGGAGGATGAGAGCAAGGGAGAGAGAGGGAATGAGGGAGCTGAAGGACAAGCAGATGAGTGGGATGGTAAAGCAAATTTCAAAGACAGATGGGTGATGAAAAAAGACGAGGAAAGGTGTAGAGAGGAGCAGTGCATACAAAACAGGGAGAAGGGACAAGAGGAGGAGGAGGAGAGAAGGCTTGAACGCTGGTGAAATAGTCCGGCGTGAATGCAATTAGAGAGGCAGTGCATCCACACTCTTTTTTTTTTATTTCAAGTGTACTCACATATCAGCTTAATTAGCAATAAAATGCACTTTTGGGAGGTGGAGGAGGTATTGTGATAGATCTGCTGTGGTGGAGATAAAGAGGAGGTGGATGGATGGAGACCGGGGGGAAGGGAGTGTGATCATGTTAAACAGTCACCTCTCGTTTCCTCCCTTCCTCCACCCGTCTCTCCTCCCCTCCCCCCGTGGCATAGGCTCTGCCCCCCCACCCCCTCGCACATGCACCCTGACACGCTCACAGATCACGCTCACGCACAGATGAGATCCCCACGCATACACACTGATTTCCCTGACACACACTCACACACACGCATGCGTGCAGGCACAAGCCTTTGGTCAGTTGCCCTTATCCCGATGAGTGATTGTAAATAAATAAATAAATACTGGAGCTCGTTCCAAAGGCTGGAAGAGAAGCCGAGGATGCGCAGGAAGTGAGGAAAGTGCAGGAAAATCCATGATTCTAGGTTGTCTAGCCCTGAACGATCTGATGACTGTGCAACATGGTGATAGGGTGGTTGGCACTGTTCAATTGCAGGATCAAACTAAAGGTATGTCTGTGTGCTGTCTGGATGTTCTCCCTCTGTGTGCATCGGTTTTATTGCTGTCCGTGGTTTCCTCCCACACAGTCCAGATACATGCGTGTTCAGGCCAACAGGAGACTCTAAAAAGTGTGGGTGTTGAGGGTTTGTGTGATGTACTGGTGACCTGTCCAGGGTGTGTTCTCTTCCTTCACCTTGTGTACATTGGAATGGGCTCCAGCAGACCCCCGAGACAACATTAAGGTACCGGGCGGATAAGATAATGGGTGGATGAAATTGGATGCCTTGTCTCATAATGGGTTCATTATATTCGTGCACATATGGCGTGAGTAGAGCCAATAATGGCTTTATGTAATATGGCAGACAGCAGTTCTCACTTTCAGTGTAATTAAATTAAAATTATGTGGGGTGGGCTTCAATAAGGGCCAGATTCCCTCAGTTTTGGCCACTGCTCCTGCTGTTAAAGCTTATTCATTAACTAAATTGGTAAAAATCCGGAGACAGGCTGTCATCTCTGGATTCATCCAAGACTTGGCTGTCAGGCTGTAAAAAGGAAATGAGGTGTTAAAGTTTGTAGTTTGTAGAAAATGCCCATCAAATTCAATGATATCACCAAATAAGAATATTCACAGTCGTCATTAAATATGCAAGAGCGAAGCTGATCCCGAATGCAGCCCTACAAAGACTAATTGGTGTTTACAGCAGATGGTTGGGCAGTGATATTAAGTTGAGAGAGGGAACATCTTAATAAGTTAGGGTATCAGACGACATGTGTTTCTCAAAGGATTGGTGGACTTTTGTTTTTTTGACAACAAGTAAGATGTTAAAATCAATGGTAGGAAAGTTGAAGAGCTTAAGTGTATGCTGTGAAAATGTTGAGTCTTCCTTTAAGCTTCACACAGCTGGAATGTCTGCCTATATGGCCCGCAGCCTGCTGCATACATTACACACCGAATAGTAAAGCAGACGACAAGCAGCTCACAGCAGGTTTGTCACTCACTCGCGTTTTCCCACTACAAACCTAATGGTCCAGAGCTGCACAGGCTCATCACGGGAATGGCCAAGCTTAGCTTTCCGAGGCTAAAAAGTCGCGAGCGTCAACGAAAGCGATGGAGCAAGAAGAACAAGCAAGCTCAGCAAGGTCGTCACTTGGTCGAGTGCAGAGTCTCATTCATAAATTCCCCATGTCTTCTGTCTCGGTGTGGAGCCCTGCAATGCTGTTGTTCCCAACAGCTCACACATTATCATACGGTGTGTGTGTGTGTGTGTGTGTGTGTGTGTGTGTGTAAGAGAGAGAGAGAGCGAGAGAGAGTTGGGATAAAGTTAGTTCATGTACTGGAAGTTTTAGGCGTAAACCGCCTACTCAGAAGATGGAGAAAGCGATGCCGGAATGTCAGTTTGTGATAGCACCGTTGCCGTGGTAACTGCTCGTACTTTTGCACACGCTCCCCCCTTGAGTGCTGACCATTAGGTGCTAACAAGTAATCATCAGCCTGGAGACTTTAACACATTTCCTTTAGCTGTCCATAAGCCTAATGGGGGGCAAGTACAGCCAGGTGCCCTCTGTTGCCTTTTGTTCCTCTCCTGTTCTCGCTGGATTCCTACGTCTTCCTCGCCTCCTCCTCTTCTTCTCTCGTCTTCTCTGGCCTGCTAGTCTTTTTCTCCTTGTCCACACTAGCTTATCACTTTCCATAGCTTGCATCTTTAGGCATGTCCATTGTTGCTCTCACATGGAACTTTAGACCTATAAATGCCCACACACACCTCCACACGCACACAGTAAACATAGCCTACAGTATATATAGGGATATATCGTGCATTTAATGCGTACTTAAGGCGTAGATGTGAGCTGGACATTGTGCAGAGATTACAGCTGTCAGAACTGAAGAAGCCTCTGTGCGAGTTGAAATGCCAGCAAGAATTATAGAGTCTAGTGCCTGGAACGTGTCTAGTCACAATTTACAACCCGTTGTCATTGACAGACAGCTGTGTGGTCCGATTTTCCAGCGATAAATCTTTTTCTCCACATGATGCACGTATTAATCAAAATGCTCCATTTCCTCTCCCCTTAACTCAAACAAATAAAAGCAGTGAGGTGGCACTAAAACACAATGGCTTCACTTCAGGCCTTCAGCTATCAGGCAAGCATAGGAATGGATTAAAATCTAGGTGCAACAATCACACTGAAAAAAAACACAGACTGCACTTCAAGTCCATCTGAATACCAAAGTTTGTGGGGAAAGGGGTGTACACCCAAATTCTAGTTTCCGCTTGGGGAGCCATTTAGACGATGCTGCCTGTAGAAAAGAGCATGTCGAATTTAATATGACTTCTAAACCATAGTTTAAAATAGATCTTGCAAAACTGACTCATTTATACACAGTATAGGGAAAGGGCCATAGTAGGATCCTGATCATGGTTTAACACCTGGTAAATGGTGCAGCTTGTACTCTGCCCGTGTGAGGCTGAATTCTCCTGAAGCACAGTATTTTGTCCCTGGCCTCTGTGCCCAGGACCGTAAATATAGACAGCGCCCTGCAATGATCTACAACAGCCCTTCAGATTTGTAGTGACGTCCTGGCTCCTCTGTGACCAGGGCTGCAATGAGTAATTGATCAAAAGAAAATTCACTTCCAAAAACTTTGATAACGTTTCAAGCAGAAGTGTCAAACATACGCTAAGGATTCCTTGGAGTCTGAACTGCGCGTTGGACAAAAGAACCATACGTTGGCATCTCTTTTGCAACTTATTGATGAGCACTTTTTCCAACTTTCTGACGTTTCAAAGATGATTCGCTTGATCGTAAAAGGACGGATCGATACTGTGAGTGATTGTTAGTTGCGGTCCTACCCGTAACTCTGCCGAGGGGCATAGCTTCTTGTAAATACCACGTTTTGCTTGACAGACTGTGCCCTGAATATGCAAAGTGACGTGCAGCGGGATCTATCAATCTCCATCTCGGCGTCTGTGCGCTGCAGTTCAAAGCGCCATTTGAAACGGGTAACGTGGGGCGCGCACTCCCTACGGCAGAGCGCATTGGCTGAACAGACAGATAGAGAGTGAGAGAACTGATGGGGAGACAAAGCCAGCAAGGCTAATGGGGAGAGAGAGAGAGAGGATGGGGAAAGAGAGCAGGCGGAACTACAGAGGAAAGGAAAAAGCGGGAGGAAGGGGACAGAAAGTGAATGGCATGACTGGCTGTGTGCCGGGAATATGGATGGGGATACGAAGATGAAGGAAAGCAGCATCGCAGTGCAGGTGCCCAGCTGCCTGCACAGGAAGCCAAACACACACACACACACACACACGCATATGCATACCAAATTAGCCTATATTGCAAACATCCCTTTATTCGTAGCACAAACACACACCCAGATGACTTTCTAGTTAAGTCTCGTTACGGCAGCAATCACAGACCTGCTGCCAAGGGACTCCTGTGTGTCTCTGCCTCTCCTTTTCCCTCTCCTGTCCTCTATCCACCCATTCATTATCTTTTACTCTTTGTACCCAGTGGTGTTACTGGGTCTGTTGGAGCTTATCTCCTGCTCAGCGGCAGGGAATACACCCTGCACAGGTCCATCACAGGACACACAGACACCGTGGCACTGGCACACTCACACCTAGGGGCAATTTAGAGTCTCAGAAAACTGCATGTTTTTGGACTGTGTGAAGAAATCCCATACGTGCAGATACACAGAGCATGCAGACTCGAGACAGAAAGGCCCATGGACCAAGTGGGATCCAAACCGAGGCTCTTCCTGCTGTGAGGCAACAGTGCTATTCACTAATCCACTGAATTACCCTCTCCTCCCCTCCCCTCCCCTCTCCTCTGTTAAATCTGTCCGCTCGGTCAGATGTCTGCATAAACAGCAGCAGGGGGTTATGCAGCGGTGAGCGCCAGGATAACCAGGTTACGATGTTATAATATGACTTGACCTTCACTGCACCACCTCTTGTTTCACTACATTTACTGTGGCATCTGGCCAGGTGTGTGTGCGTGTGTGCGCGCATGTGTGTCTGTGTGTGTATGTCTTTGCAAAGTGCGAGTACTTATCTCTCTGGTACTGTACGGTGCATTTTAATGCCTACATTTAGAGTATCCGATGAAATATCAATTACCCGGTACAGGACATGATGACTGATCAGGTGACGCGTCCTTGACTTACCCCGGAGCTCAGGAGCGCAGTCTGCAAAAATGACTGCCCGCGCTCTCTTTCAACCTTCTCTCCTGTGATGTGGGCATTTTTCTTCTGATTGCAAAGGATTACAGAGGGGAAAAAAAGACCTTTGGTTTGAAGCTCCAATAACATGGAAATGCCTTCTCCTGGAGCTGTAGCTTAGCTCCTGCAATATCCATCAAGGTCTGTTGATGATAAGAACATTTTGATGAAAAGGATTGCCCTGAAGCGCATATCAGCTTATAGAAACGCCACCAAAAGGTATTTTCACACATAAATATTGGTTTTATCCGTCCATATTTTCAGACCCAGTGCCGATCGACGTGGGCGTATTCTCTCACAACAAAAGTTTGACAAGTTTGACACCCAGTCAAACACCAGGGGGGTGAGCACTGAGCACACATGAAATACATAAATAGAAGGAGGGATTTCAGCCACAAACAAGACAGAATATATGGAAGCTGGTGCTACCTATGAACTGAGACGTGACCTCCTGCTGTGAGCTGCTTTTTCCGAGTTGAACAGAAGAAAAAGGGCAACACCGGGGAAAGTTGGATGTGGTTTTGAATGTAAACTGTACAAATGTGAAGGAAGCAGAGACGCTTGGTACATGCAGATAAAATGGCAAAAGTTTGCTCCAAGTGTACAACTGTGACCTTGCATGTTTAGATCTCTGTAGATGCAGCTTGTTTACCTAAATCTATCTGGAGTAAATGTAGAACTGTAACATGTTTGTATTTGTACAATTTGAAGAAGTTATACTTGGAAAAAGTATAAAATCTTGAACGAAAACTGATGACAGTCACTGAAATTTTTTATGCAAAATTTCATCTTGACTCGAAGCCCAACAGGTGGAACTGTGACGACCGAATCGCTCTGACAACTTGCTTTAACACATTTGCATAAATTCAGAGTAAACATCTCATTTATAAATGTAACTTGATGCAGATTTGGATTTCCAGCTACGTTTTCATCGCCCACTTTTCCACGTTGCTCGTCTAGTGATTAATAAACGCGACAGGACTCCAAACAAGCCGCAGACAACCCAAACTACGGTGACTAAGCTCCTCTCAGCCAGGGCCAAAACCGCCCTGTCTGTATCACACTGTTGCTTGGGGAGAGAAATCGAAATAAGGAAAAAGTCTAAAATTGGAATGATGTCATTGTCAAGTGTCAAGGAGCAAATGTAATTTAATGGTGTCTTATCTAATTCAGGAAGAGGAAAAGGAATGAAATTTATTTGAGGGCAGTGTATTACCCTGAACAGACCACAGAGCCAGAGGGAAGGTTGTATGTGTGTGTGTGTGTGTGTGTGTGTGTGTTACACATTGAAGTGTTTTGCAATAATGTATTAATCTGCCATAGGGGCAGAGACTCAACACGCTATTATCTGTTCGGCGTTGGCTAACGTTTTTCACACTGGGAGATCTTAACGGAGCTCCGAGTGTCACAACAAGCCGTCTCCTCTGTCATTGCAATGTCTCAGGAGCGGACGTGACTGACACTGAACTTATAAACCAGGGGGACCAGACAGAGCAGACAGCACTCTCCTCCTGGTAGCAGCAGTAGTAGTAGTAGTAGTAGTAGTAGTGGTAGCAGTAGGGCAGACACACCTATGAGCCCAGACAAGGCGTGGAGATTATGCATGCATCGCTGGGGGTGAGCCAGACGTGCTGGGATTTGGCTTTGTTTGTTGCATTATTATCGCTGTTATTATTTAATGTGAAGGAGCCAACAGCGCAGAGAGGGTTTGCATAAATACGTCTCGTCGGGCTAATATTCTGTCGTAAACAGCATTTTGTCTCCGAGGGTCCTGCCGGAGACGCTGAGGGGTTGAATCTCAGCTCTTGTCTGTTGAATTTTTTTTTATTACTATTTTGCAGCGCTAAGCACAAACGTTCCTCCTCTTCCTGCGATCCGAGCGAGGGCGCCGAGGTGATTTTGGAAAGGCTGCGCGTGTTATTTGCACACACTCAGTTATAACTTAACTACAGGTGTTGAATATAAACCCACAGACACACTGTAAATGCGGTTGCCTGGATGCACCGGGCTGACATTCATGCGTGCCGTGGCTCTGGGCCATCCTGGAGCCTCTGTAGCAGAGCTCTGGCTGCAGATTCAGCAGCGTGTCCAGCACGGCTGGCACCGGTCAGGTCTCATCACTGGTTGATCATGTGCCTGTTGAATGGGCAGCAGAGGCAGCGAGAGACAGGCTGCGTATACGGCGCACGATCTAATTTATGCAGTAAAATGTTGTTTCTGGATCGACCGCTTGCTTGTTTGTCCAGGATAAACATCACCACCATTCAACCAGCAGCTGCACTCAGGACGAGCGCCCATAAAGGAAATGAAAGTGAGTGTTTTGCTCAACCTGCGTCCCTTTCAAATTGAAAGATCTGGTTGGCGTTTCAGAACCTCTCTGGGGTGAACATCTAAGTATACAGTATATTCAACCACTGGAATATATCCTCCAAAAACATGCATGTTTAAGCTGACTGGAGACTCCAAATGAGTGTGAGTGTTGTGTGTTCTGCAATGAACTGGAGACCTGTCTAGGGTGTATTCCCTGCCATCCCACTATGGGCGCTGGGATAGGCTCCAGCAGACGCCCAGGACTGCATTAGACTCCAAAGTCGGTCAAGAAAATGAGCGGTGAATGAATATTCAATGTCTTCTGGACCTATTTGATGTATATATAAGGCAGAAATACATAAATATATGTAAAATTATATCTCGATCTTTAAGCAAGAAGCAGAAGAGAGGAAGCAAAAAAAGCCCAAAAAAAGACCTAGGTGGCATTAAGATAATATAAGACGAGATGTGACAAGTGCTTTTATTAATCTCCCAATGGGAATGATTAAAATTGAATTAAAATGAAGGTCAACGATGACTTATGATTGACCTCACTGACCTGTGATGCAGTCACATTATATCCACCCTGACCTGACAGGCAGAATAGAGGAACTTCAGGCCCTTTAGGGTGAAATATATATATATATATATATATATATACAAACGGTTCAATGAAGCAGATCCAGGGACAGCATTTGCTTGGCAAAGTGTGTTTGTGCGCTGTGTGCACCAGACAAACATAAAATACCTCTGATTCCAGCAGCTGTTGGCACTTTTTTAAGGTGTCTGGAACCAATCTGCTCTGTGAAAGAGGATTATAGTTTAAAGTCGTGTCATTTGCTTATTATTTACAAGCAAACTGAAGATTAAGGCTTGCGCTGTAATTGACACGGCCTTTCAGAAGCCTTGAACCTGTCCTCGGCGAGAACGGCAGCCGCCGCGCTCACCTTTTCTTTAACCGCCGGCATCAGTCAGTTTCAGGGCTAAGAACTGCTCCTCAATCCATCAACTGTGAAGTTCAAAGAACTGTAATATCTGCGGGCCAACTTCAGCTCCTGCTGGTGCCGAGATTATAGGCTGTCACACACGGACTAGCGGTATTATTTGCACAGCGGAGGGTAGAGCATGGCATGGCAGAGGGGAGGAGCAGGAAGTTGCTCTGGCAGACTGACAAAATGTGATTACATGCAATTATTTTTGAGATGAGATTTGAAAGTGAATGCTCATTTTCCTAAAGGGGAAACGCAACACAGGGGAGGGGTATACATAGCATCCTCACGGATGACATCCCTTTTCAAAGTTTTTTTTTTTTTCCAATTAG
The DNA here is from genome assembly GCA_029224185.1 of Karalla daura. Taxonomy (NCBI): domain Eukaryota; kingdom Metazoa; phylum Chordata; class Actinopteri; order Chaetodontiformes; family Leiognathidae; genus Karalla; species Karalla daura. The sequence goes on from CM055201.1 coordinate 13,533,134, forward strand.
ATTTTTATCTGCAGTTCAAAATTAGACACTTCAAAGCAGAAAAGGCAGGAAAATATCGGGCTTACATCCTTCTTACAAGTGTAGTGAATCAAGAAGTTTGTCTGATGCCACGCAAGTCACACATACACACACACACACACACACACACACACGCCTCAGCATATTATCACTTCTCCAACACAGACGTGACAAGACTCTTTAGCTCGGCACTGAAGTGACTCAGGGAAGCAAACTTCCAATGTGATCTTATCCAGGGGCTGATCACTGCACTTTACTGGGAAATAAAGCGCATCCGTTTCCTCCCCTGTGCCAGATATCAGTGCTGACTGCTCCCACCACACACTCAGGTGACCACAGGTAACATTTCCAGAAGGTCTCATATTGATTATAGATGCTGGAGTGCATTAATCATGGCAGAGATTTATAGCGAGGAGGGAAAAGAGGGCGGATTACAGCAGACTGTTTATAGCTCCAAGAGAATCGACCACGAGCTTACAGAGGATCTAAAGCATCATTCAAAGAGACTTTCGGTTTATTCCAAACACGGCTGGTCGCAAACAACTGCGGGAGAAAATAGCCCAGTGAACGCCGCGAACAAATCGAAAGTGGCAGTTGAGTTTCATCAGATTTTGTTTAAACTAAAAGCGGTTGACACCGCTGCATAATGGTGCAAGTTTGAGGGGTTTCTTCTCCTTGGGAAGAGCAGCTCTCAGCACTTTTCCTCCACCGGAATATCGTGGAGGAAACATCTGCCATAAATGCATTTTTTCCCTCAGTGATTATCACTCATTACCTGGAGTGGCTGGATCCAAAACCCACAGAGTCTGGGCCCACGGTGGCAGCCGATGCCAGCTCTCTGCTTTAATGCTTAATTGCATTATAAATTCACAATATTACTGGGCCACAATATTCCAATAACATCCCCTAAAACTGGAGAGGCACCCCAGGGAAACAGCGAATCGGGCATTGTTTGGGAGTACAGTGTGATGCGAACAAGCAGGCCCGTTTCCACGTGTAGAGTTACAGCGGCGCCTCTTACATCACCGTGCTATTTGAAGTGGAAGAACAACGGAGCAAGGGCATTCAGATGGATGAGAGACATTTAGAGCGCTGTATAATTAAACGCAGAGACCCCCAGGTCACCATTAAGTTTTTTTCAAATGTCCTCGTGGTGCTATATCCATGCTAGCCGAGAGCCATTTATATGAAACATCATTCACAGAGGGACTCTCATTACGGGAACGTTGCCCCGGCAATACTAGCGCACATGAGAGGGATAGAGAAAAATAACTTCCCCGGGTCCAATCGCTGCTGAGATGAGAGAACTAGTTCCTCTAGGTCCTGATCCCCCCTGATCTCTGTGTCCCACAGCCTTTGGGATTTCCCAGACACCTGGCTCAAGGTCAGAAGTCAGGGCTGGTCGATGCCTTTCGGTGGAGGGATGAGCAGAGAGAGAGAGAGAGAGAGAGAGAGAGAGAGAGAGAGCTTTACCTGAGGCCGGCTCTGTGCAGTCATTATTCTTGGAAGAGAGCGCAGGGACACAAAGGAATAGTAACAGCAGAAGTTTTTGTGCGTCGGGTGAAATTTTATGCTGGAACAGGGTGAGCCAGGCGGCGGGAGGACGGGGAGCTGAGCGATGCTGCAGCTCGGGGTCACTGCGGCCAGACAGGATAGTGCTGTGACGAGGCTTGAGGAGGAGGTGGGTAAGCTTATTAAAAGAAATGTGTACTTCAGTCTATTAGTGTAGACGATGTGGGTTTGGGAAGCTTTCTTTGGGCCTACGTGCATTACCGCCTCGTGCTGAGGCTTAATGGAGATTAGAAAAATAAATAAATAAACATGCAGTCAAGTCAATGTTACAGCACGGCTTCATAGCTAAAGCTCATTTTCATAAATTTTACGTCTCCATCATGTTAATGTTTAGTGAGCTCATCTTCTCCCTTCTGGGGGGCATTTGTACATGCGCTTCGCCTTCAGCCTCGTTTGTGCTCTAAATTGTATTGACACACTGACATTTCATGCATGTTCCAGCCTCCAAATTACTTTTGGAGCAGATCAATTTAATTTGAATTAATTAATTGGAATCAATTGCAGTTTATTTAGGATGGAAGATTGGCCTTTTAATTTCGCACAATGCGTGCGTTTCGCCTCTCCTCGTCTGGACAGTGTGGGAATGTCGAACAGCTGCTCCATGCAAACAGAGAACGGTCTTGAAGGGATCGTTCAGCGTTTTCTGACAACATACTTAATGCTCTCCGTTCAGACAAGCAAACATCGCTCTCATGTCTGTTTGCTCAGCTTCGCACAAAGACTCAAAGCTTGGAGGAACGGCTGGTTTGGCTCCGTCACAGACTCAAACATATGCCCCTCTGAAGCTCCGTCTCATCTCGTTTGTTTCAGGAGCAAACAAACAGAAGTGCCACGGTGTGTGTGTGTGTGTGTGGTGTCACATCAGAGCAGGAACGTCCCCGATTCGAGGGCCTTTCGTACATTTGCATGTTCTCGCTGTTACTCCAATTTGCTTACATATCCAAAAAAAATCCATGTTTAGAGACTTTTAATTGCCCTGAGGAATGAGTGTGATGAAATTAAATGGTGTTTATGTGATGGACTGGCGACCTGTCCGGGGTGTATGCCCTGTATGTGCAGGTGATAGGAGCCAGCAGAGTCCTCTGACACCATTAAGGTCCAGAGCAGTTATTAAGATGCACTGTTTGAGCTGTAACTCCAACCCTAACCCGAGCTGTAAATAGCAAATATTTGGATTTTTCAGTTCTGTTTGCGTCCAAATTAGAAAATTAACTGTCAGCGAGTTGGTTTTACAACCACTAATAAGCCCGTTTCTGTGCCTGACATAGAGCCAGGTTGCCTCTCCCCCTGCCTCCAAAAGCTAAGCAAATCATCTCCTCGGTGTAGCTCCACTCTTAACTCACTACCAGTAAATCAACACTGATGATCTCATCCAGCGAGACCCTGAGGAGTCACACCCCCCCCACCCTCCCAAAAAAAACCTCGAGCCATTCCTCTTAAGGCGTATAGCTGCAACACTATCTCGTCCCAGAGGGGACGGGGTTGCGCGCTAAAGAAACCGTAATGAACTGCACGGAGCGGATCTCAGGAGGGCTTCATTATCTTAATGATACTGCATACACTGCATGAATCACACCTCTAGTGTTTGAGTGATGGTCGATGAGATGAAGGTTGCATAATGGAAATCTGAATTAATTTTAATTCCCTCCGAATTGGAGATACACCCTGTAGGTGGAAGTGGCGTGAATTATTTTGGCTCGCGCAGGTTGAATGCTCCCCTGATTGCAGTTTATTACGGGGCAGACAAAGGCTAATCGAGGACAATAAGATGTAATCAAACAGACTTAGTCGTGACACTTAACGAAGCAACGGGTCACTGTGTCTTGCCGCTTCCAGACGGTGGGCTCGAGGCTTCCTTCTCAGGCCTCACGTAGCCATGTATGTGTCCTTTTGTGCAGCTGTGACTATACGTGTGAAATCCCTCACTGACAGCTACAGCTGTAATAGAGCTCATCCTATTGTTCTGGGGGCATGTTGTCGTCTCTTGTGTATGACTCGAACCTGCCGCCTACTGCGCGCCTCTTCCCATCCAGCTGAAAGCCTGTCAACAGCCATTATTCCCAGCAAGACCTCTGCTGTGATCCCTGCCATGTTTCATCAAAGCGTGGCAGTTTATTCCAAAGCCCTCTGTCTGAGCACCTTAGGTAGCGCTGAAATTATTGCATGTGAGCGCCTCGATGTGTGTGTGCACGCACGTATGTGCGCGAGTGCCCGCTGCTATTCTTTCTCTTTTTTTTTTCCTTTTCTTTTTCATTTTGCTCGTAACCTCTCATCGTTCCTGTGGACAAACACCGGCGGAAGCAGCTGAGCAGACAACTTTCCCTCTCCCCGGCACTATTTCACTCTGATGCCTGAGTCGTGTGGGCCTGAGTGTCTGTGTGTGTATACGTACGTGTAGTTAAATAATTAACGCTGTTCGCTGCCTCGCTGCAACACATCCCTCACGCGCTGTTCTGATTAAGGAAGCCCTAGGAGATACACACTGCCTGCCTACCCTTAATGCATGTACATGTCTGGGCGCGTGTACTCACTAGAGGACGGTTCAGACACTTAATGTGTGTGCGTACATTGTTAGCACACTGTATAAGCACTGTATAAGCTTGAGTGGTTTTGTTGTTTGACAGTAACACGGACACATTGTTATTCAGCCATGTGATTGCTGTCAGACACTTTCATTGTGTATGTGTGTGTGTGTGTGTGTGTTATGTGGAATCCATCGCTATTGCTGCACTCATTGAAGAGAGATCAAAGGTTAAGGAGTCTGACCAATTTCCTGAGGAAAACAGCTCAATACGACCACTGGGTATTCTGATCATAGCACGGGCAAACAGGTTTATAGATGATGTATTTCACATCCTGTCTCCGCTCGAAAGTGACCGAGCTACTCAACGGTGCAAGTCGTCAATTTCTACATTTTACAAAGAAATCGATGCGCACTGTCTCACTGGCTGGATTCTTTATTTAAAGTGCTGGTGTAAAAATGAAATCAGGCACTCCTTTGTGTAAAACGTAGACATCGTGACACACCCCTAGATGACAATAGGGAATATTAATATTTGGTTTAGAATAAAATATGCATGTACTTCACTATGCCTGTAGCCCTGCTTTTTTCTCCACCATTAGCAGAGGGATATATCTCTCGCAGCTCCTAAGCTGCTAAATGCCTGCCCTTTGGTGCAGAACAGGAAGTGTGCAATGTTTTTTTACGGCGCTATGAAAACAACTGTTTTCTGCCTTTACTAGAAACAACACTGATGAGAGTCGTGAGTATTAAACCGGAAAGTCAAAAACAATCAGCTCAAAGACAGGTGATCTGCAAAGCTTGAATGAATTATTAATCCTCATTCCCCGATGCTTACATAGAAGCTATGGAGCATTGGTTTAATTAGAAATGGCTCAGATACTATATTAATAGCCCTTGTAAAATCCTATTTTGGGTGTAGGAATATTACGCTCCATTTCTGCCCTTATATGGCAACCACACAATGGCTTTACGCAGATTGGCCGTCTTGCCTGCCAGTCGCATGCGGATGTATGGAATCAAAAATTTTCTATATGAACAGGCTGTTATACAACAAAACCAACTTAGAAGTGGTTTTCCATTCTTGGTAATTGTAAATCATCTCCCACTAGGGGGCAGCAGAAATAGCCTCTCAAAACAGCGTTGACTTTTCGTCACCTTCTCTTTTGGCGTGTCATCATTTCTTTCCTACGCACACATCCACAAAGCATCGAAGAACATTGGAAATTATCGCGTCTTTAGCTCTCATTTTGGTAGCCGACAGGTCCAGATGTAGATTTTTCCTTCTTAATCTGAAAAATGTTTCACATTTTGTGTGTCTGCTGTGACAGCAGCTGCTGATAAGCAGCAAAACAAAGCAATGAAGGTCAAAGATGCTAAAAGACTCCACACAGTGAATTCCCTGAGGTCTTGCGGTGCTTTGCACGTGGCCGTTTTATCCCTTGTTAAGATGAAAATATCGATTTACGGAGTTTTAAGATCATCATTAGAGAGACTATTCATATTTAATCAAGCTCTAATTTAAGCACTAAGCGAGGAGTTGATTAGAGACCTGCAGAGCGCTGCATCGATAGCTCTCGCCCTCGACCAAATGTCAGACAACCTCAGACCAATTCAACCTCCACTCTTACAAGAAGAAGAACAAAAAAAAACATTTAAAAACATCACAGCATTATTTCTCTGTTTGAATTAGCTCAAAGCCTTCAAGGCCAAACCGCTCTGTTCTTGTTGTTCCTCCACATTGATTTGGTTGGTGGCCTGCAGATTGGATTAGAGTTCGGTTGTGCTCCAGCTGGAGGGCAGAGGCGCTGTATTGTGTTTGCAGGCCGGACTGATAGCTACTGTACAGACAGCTTGATCCATTCTAACTTCATAGAGCTTCAGTGGAGAAACAAATCACCACCAGAGCTTAAATGCTTCAGACAAGGTAGCCACAAAGGAATTCAGCGCGGTTAAGGGTCAGAGGTGTCAGTCACTTGTATTACGCCAGCTCTCACTTGCAGTGGAGGCTGATGTGAGTGGGCTGATGGGTGCTGATCGAGAGCCTTACCTAGACCAGGATGTGGGAGCGGATAAGGAAAAATTCAATGTAAACTGGGTTCTGGACTGGCCGGAAATAGTTCAGGTCTGTGTTTACATTTACGTCAGAACGCTCCATTTGGCTTCCCCATTTTTCTCTAGATCTATTTCAGGGTGTGTCCGTGTCACAGCTGAGTTAGATCTTGACAACGCGGGCCTCCACTGCTGTGTGCTTTCTGCTGATAATGGCCTCCACCATTGAGTCATAGCTTAGCAACAAGGCTGCCGGCCTATTTTTGGTTTCAGGCAATTATCCACAATGCAGTGTGATGGTGTGGTCCTCTGACACTTCCAGATTGTGGATGTAATGAAGGGAAAAGGGTCTGTGTCCACATCTGTCAAGGATCTGCAGTGTTTTCCACAAATACTGTTTGCAAGGATGTTACGAAACCTGGGATCAGAGTGACAGCTTATTATTCCTGTTTCCAGGCATTGTATTGAAAGGGGAGAGGGCAAGGGGAGAGGGCAATAGGGCACAGCGAGGCAATTGAACTGTGGGATCGAAGATTAAATTAACGCATGAATGTGCATATGTTTTTGCTTTCAAGCGCACGTGCATGTCAGCTTTCACTCTCAGCGTCTCTGTACAGTCGCTTCATTGTGAATCCGAATGGAATGGATATCTTGGAAACTACAGTGTTGTCCTACGAAATCGAATGAGAATGCACAAAATGCAATTACAGCATTGTGAAACCTGCATCCTGTGGCTGTTACTGCAAACGTGGGACATTGTGGGTTTCCTGAGAAATGCTGATCACGGAACAAAAAAATATCAGACACAGGCAAATTTTGAGCTATCCTGAGCTATCTATCTATGTATGTATGTATCTATCTATCTACTGTATCTATCTATCTATGTATGTATGTATGTATGTATGTATGTATCTATCTATCTATCTATCTATCTATCTATCTATCTATCTATCGATCTATCGATCTATCTATATATATATCTATATATCTATCTATCTATCTATCTATCTTATCTATCTATCTATCTATCTATCTATCTATCTATCTATCTATCTATATATCTATATATCTGTCTGTCTATCTGTCTATCAGGTAGTATGGAGTGGTGAATGGTCAACACACCGGTCACCGCACAAGCCTAACTCCGCAGTGCTGTAAATGACGGGATCTCAGAAAATGACAATCACTTTTTTTTGTTTTACGTTTTAAAAACAACATGATACGTGTGATTCGTGTACGTCACATTCACTTTAAAACCTCAATGCTCAAGGCTCCTTCCGGTAATCCAGCTGCTATAGAGACTGAAAAGAGCTAATTAAAGGGAAGCATTGATCTAATAAACCGCGAATGAGGTCAGCACAGTCTCAAGTCAGTCGTACTGCTGCAAATGTTCTTATGATGTAGTGTAGCTCTCCCTCCTCCTCCTCCTCCTCCTCCTCCTCTGCCTTCCTCCTCCTCCATTTCTATCTGCATGCGATTTCCCAGTATAACAAACATCAAGCACCTGAATGGATATAATCAGAGAAATCATTTTGTCTCATGGAGGGTACGCTACTCAGATTTTGTCACTCACTTGAAAAGATTGCGAAGCTGTAGTTGCGCCACGTGAAATAAGAGCATTTACCAAAAATACCCGGTGCAACCACAGAGCGACAGGGTAGACGACATCGAGTCGAGCTGTGCTCTGATCCTGCGGAGATAAGTGAGTGAGAGCTCCTGGACATGAATCAACGTGTCCGTTCGTCTTTGTTGGGAGCTCTGATGTGAGGTCAGAGTTGACAGGTCGCTCACAGCCATCTGACTGGATGTTTCCTGCTGATTGACGCGATGAAGGTCACGATCTTTCCCTCTGTGTGCTTCACCCACTACCGTCAAATTATTCTGTTCCCGTGGCAGAGTCTCCATATATTGCCGAGTTGTTCGTTTTTCTTGTCGTGTCGTTCATCATATTTGTCGTAAAGCTGCTTCTACTTATCTTCATTCCCCGCGGCCTCTGGATTTGTAAATAACAGGAGATGCATGTAAGACGTCGGAGCTCTCGACATTCTGTTGTCAGCGTGACATAAATGGCTCTCAGCATTTAACTGCTCCTATCTACCCACAAGGTCTCCCAGCTGTTGTTGATCTGTTCAACTTTCAAGAAGAGAGATGCAGCAAACTATGCATCAGCTGTGAAGCCAACTGAGACTTTTTTGTGGTCTGTGGTTTTTTAATGTGTTATCTAATTGTTATTGACAGCACTATCACGCAGATATATTTCATCATTTTGCCTCAGGATGCATTGCATATGTCTTTCCCATTTCCCTTTTCTTATTTTCTGTCTTTCAGTCCTGGGCTTTATCTCTCTTTGGTCTCTCAATCACCTGGTTTTCCTTACATCATCCCTTCTTTATCGCCTCCTCCCACCCACAGCCTTTCTTCATTTCCATGTACCCTCTGTTTATCTTCCACCTCTCCCCATCGGTCTCTTACACCACCGTCCTCCTCAGCGCTCCATCCCGCTGTCTCCCCTTTTCACCCATTCATCAAATCCCTCTCCGTGCCTCTTGCTCAGAGCTCACCCCGACCTCTTTCTCCCTCTAGCTTGTGTCAATTCTCCGCTCGCTCAGTCTGCCTCTCACCTGCCTCGGCCGCCTCGGCTCTCGTCGCTCCAGCCCTCCATTTATCTAACTGTGTCATCTATGCGACTTCTTATTTATCGCTGCTGAAAGCTGCTGTCCCTCTCTCTCCTCGTTTCTATATGTTCTGGCCTGAGATTCTGTCTGTATCATGAGCGGCATTTGCGGGATGATTCTATTACATGTCTCCTAACTGCTGGGTAATTCAATAAGCACCACTGGGATGACACACAGTTATAATCTACTTAATGAAGGCACTGTACTGATGAATTGTGTGCTTTCTCCTCTGTCATTCCTCCTTTCGCTCACATCTTCCCCACTCTCTACTCATCCTCTACTCTTTTACCCCCTCTCTCTCTCTCTCTCTCTCTCTCTTTCTCCTCGCCTCCGTTCCTCCTCTCGCTCTCTGCAGGGTGTTGATGGAGAGCCATTCGAATGACAGCCGGGACAGTGGTCATCACTGGTGGAATTCTAGCTACAGTAATATTACTCCTTATCATCGCAGTACTGTGCTACTGTAGGCTGCAGGTGAGACCACAGCTTTTGTTGCATTCACTCTGTCCACACTCCCCAAGTGTAGCACTGTGTTAGTAGTGTTTGTCTTTACATTCAATTAAATCTAATTACATTTGCTACAGTAAGTTGAAGATTTTAATCTTGAGCCCATTTGTCAGGGGAGAAATTACATGTCTCACATGGAAAAGGTCCCACCTCTGATTACAGTTTTTGTCTACTGCCTCCATGTTTTATGCCATAACAAAAATGTTTAGTATACCTCCTGGTTTTTTATCTCTATCTCTTCATCTCAAGCAAAAACAGTGTCTCAAAGCTGAGACGTGCTGTAGTCTAAGCTCAAGCCTTACTTTCATGTAGGCCTCATGAAGTTAATGGAAAATTACTCTAGAGGGTGTACTTAGATGCTTTAATCTGTCAAACTGTTTGCAGTGGAAAAACAAGATCTATAATATGAAGAGAGATACACTTTGACACCTTCAAAGAAAGTCATAACAAATGGAGGGTAATTGGAGAATGAGGGCTGTAGTTCAAACGAAAGCTTCTCTTTTGGAACAGTTTGGGTAATAAGCATGTCATTACATGTCTTTATATCTTACAGGATAAGATGACACTGCTGTAAAGTTTGCACATTGTGGAACATGAAAAGTTTTTTCACAATCCGTACACTCATGTACAACCAATATGCTTCTGCAGCTTAAATCTACAATAGTAGAGCAATAATATGTTATCATCTGTCTATAATTCGCCATCCTGGTCTCTGGGACCTTGCAAGCCACCAATTCAGACAATCATTAGAACCACGGGTGAATCATCTCTTACGCCTAGTGGAACAGAAAATGGAAAATAGAAGTGTGATACCACACTGGGAGGGATGGAAGTCATACCTATATGCACTCACACAAATAAGATGTAATACTTTGCATTTCACACGGGAAAGCAAAAAATGAATATTGCTCATAAAGCATTTTGCATTCAAAGGCACTTCTGCCTGAGTCAGTAGCTGCTTTTCTGTACAAGTGCTGCAAAATCATCCCTTTGATCTTTATCTCACATTAGGTGCAATACAGACTTCAGTTTCATTTGCTGCTCAGGAAATGACATTGCAGAAGTCATTATGCACTCGGTCTATCTGTGGGGCTGCGTGCTGAAATTCATATCAGTGGTACCGGTCAGGTACTCTGGGCTGCCTATGAATAAAATGAAAATGGAATTAGTCGCGTTGTGTTTTCATGCCTGACGAACTCCAGTTAGGTGGAAAACATTGCACCGATGGCACCAGCGGGCAGCATGGCTGCAGTTAGAGGATTACTGCTCCATGTGGGTTTGTTTCTGTTTTACATTATGCTGCATGCTCCTTTAAACTGTGCTAATCCCCTGTGGTGACTTACAGTGAAGCACTAGAATATTTTGTTTAACAAATTGGATTACAACTGGACCTCTGATTATTAGTCCAGGCCTTAAAAGGAGACATTCTTTGAAGTATACTAATTTGCTTTTTGGTGGAAAGTCAGATGAAAAGGATGATACTCTTGTGTTTGTCCTCATTCAGTATGAGCCAACAGACAGCTATCAATTAGCTTAGCTTTGCATAAAGACCGGAGAGATTGCAGACAGTTAGCTCTGCTTTGTAAAAATAGGGCCTGCGTCCACTTTCCAACGATCGATGATATCTTCTCTGTTTAGTCAGAGCAAATAACAAATGTATAAATAATGTTTATGGACTGCTTCTTGGCCACCACCACCAACTTCCTTGTGTCTTGTCTAGTTGCCTGGAAACTGCTAAGAGCCAGGAGCACAGGATTTAGGAGGATCTGTTGGCAGAATTAGAGCAGAATATTCATTATTCTGTATTCATTAGTGTAAAATCATCTGAAAATGAGAGTCATGTTTCCCATCACCTTAAAATAACCTCTTTATATCTGTAACAGCAGCGGGTTTGACTGTGATGCAGATGCATGTTTCTGTTGGAGCCCAAAAAAGGAAAATCATACAGCTCTAGAAAATGGTTTGTGTGTCTTTAGTGGCCTCTGCCAGATCCTCTCACTCCAATTCATACATTCATGGTGGCAGATCTTTGCTTTAACCATTCACATGCATTCATGCACTGATGACACAGCATCAGGGGCAGCCTGGGTTCAGTATCTTGCCTAAGGATACTTCCACATGAAGAGGGCTGGGATTGACCTCTCGTCCATGGACGATTGCTGCTGCCCCAGAGCGGTAGAGAGCTGGCTATAGTTTGCACCCTTCATTGCAAAATGTCATGAAATTCCTGCACATTGACCAAGTTCACATTGTTAATAAAAGAAAATGTGCTGTTGTGCTGCTCTCATATCACTTGATATGAAGCTACAAGCTGCAAGCTTGTGTTAACCATGAATGAGGTAGCAGTCAGACCATCCCACCCTTCCCTCAGAAATCATTATCAGCTTCAAACCCAGATCTGCTTCAAGCTATCTAAATACCATTAAAGGGGGAGCTAAAGATCACACCGCTTTTCCCACACTTAGATGAAAGTAGTTTGAATCGACAGAACAACAGAGAAGCCGCAGCAGTCATTCACACGATCGTGCCGGTCACATAGGTTTTTCCACCTGAGGGTTGTGTTCTAACTTTGACGACTCAACGATATGTAGGTTTAGTCTTGTTATCATGTAGCTCTGACTTTGGACATCTGGGAATCATGAATCACTATCATCACTGAGCTTTAGTATACAGAAAATCTTGATCTGAACAGCTTAGTCTAGAGACATGAAAAATGGATAGTTTTCCTCGAGGGAGTGTCATAATAATTTCATCAAAGAATTCCAAATTCCAGCTCAAGCTCCGTTCCAGCTTCTTAGAGTGTTTTTCATTGACTTTGATCCAAAAACTCAATTTCAGTTTATAAGAAGGATGACTAGAGCCTAGTCTGAGTATATTTTAGTCTGAACTGATGGAACAAAAAGTTGATTTTGAAAGATAGATTGAACACGATTTCCCCCTTTTTATTAAAGGCTCTGCCTACCATAGGGCTGTGATGGATGCACTTGTCATTCAGAATTCAGTTGTCAATCAAACAAGCTGCCCATAGTGTAATTGGAGGAAGGTGAGGAGGGAAAAAGAGGCTGAGTGCCACAGAACAGGGAGTTGATGGATGAGCATTTGGTCTTATTTAAAAATATGGCAAACAAAAGATGACATGACAGTTCAGCGTCTACGTGTACTTTAATAGTATTCAGAGTTTTATTATTCAATACGACAGAAAAGGTCAAGACATTACCACTAGTGAATATGAGCATTTGAGAATGGTTGAATGAGCCTCATTGAGCAACACCTTGGTTTTAAAGCACTCCTGTAGTCCATGCAGTCCATGTGCTGCACTTGGAAACTCAAGTGATTAGGACTAATTAACTAACTGATTAACTAATTAACCAACTGATTAAGACTGCACAGGACACCCTCTGCACAGCAAAAGTCAATTGAAATGGACATTTTATTGAATTTAAGGTATATAAAGGTCCAGACAAAAGTGGACGTTTTGTCCATGTTTTGTCCCCCCTGTGAGACGCGATGTGTGTGTGTGTGTGTGTGTTTGTGTGTGTGTGTGTGTGTGTGTGTGTGTGTGTGTGTGTGTGTGTGTGTGTGTGTGTGCGCATTCCAGACTACTTTTATTTAATGGAAAAGCAGTCAAAGCTCTTTTGATGGTTAAGGTTGCCGACCCCTGCTCTAGAACTACTTGGAACATTAACCCTAGTTGGAAACCCTAACCCTAACCCCAGCTGTTGACCCTTGTTGGAAACCCTAACCCTAGTTGTTAACACCTAATCCTAGTTCGAAACCCTACCCCTAGCTGTTCACCCTTACTCTAGAACTACTTGGAAACCATATCACGATCCCCATCACCTCACCCCATCACCTCAACCCTTGCCATTAAAGCATGCACTCCTTTCCACTTAGAGCTGATTACAGCTCTTAGGGTTCTTATATTTCATGACAAAGTCAAAGTCAAAAGTGAACCCCACCCTGTGGCCAAGTGAGTAAGTCACGTTATGGCATCATATAAGGAATGAATCACTCTCTGAAAAGTGGATTCTGTGCATGAGTCTGTCGGTTGATTCAACTTGACAAAGTATGAATTGAGACAAAACGCTTGTATCGTGACGTAGCATTGCAGCCTCATGTATGTGACTCACTTGGGTGGTCGGAGTAGGACCCTGGGGAAATATGGTGGGTAATGTGGGATGAGATGTTGAGAGACATTTGAGGAGTGTGGTGCATGTTCAAGCAAAGTGTATCCCATGAAGAAAGATATGAGAAGGTCTCATCTTTTCATTGTACGTGAATCTTTTGGTTTGTGATCACTTATACTGTAAAAAAAACACTACAGGGCTAATGTGCAATCATTATAACATGGAGGCTGATCTCAACTTAATTAGCTGGATGTTAAATGCAAACTACTGTGTCAAAACACTTGTTTTTCTAAGGCATTGGCGTGTTATGTAATTAATGCTGAATGTAATTGAAAATAATTGCATTGGGTTCCTAACACTCCCTGCATCTCCTTCTTCTCCTATTTCTGCTCTTCACATCCCACCCTCCTCCCTCCACCAGTATTATTGCTGCAAAAAGGAAGAGTCCGAGTCGGAGGAGGAGGAGCCGGACTTTGCCGTCACGTCCCGCCTCCCGCCGGTCCACTCCAATCACAACATTGTGGCGGCGACGGCCGCCGCCTCCTCCATCCCCAATGGGCCCGACCTGTTCTCCACCCCTCCGCTGGCCAGGAAACTGACCCGCTCGCAGACCTTCTGCCCGTCCTGCACGCACTACGAGCTGCCTTTCTACCTTCAGCCGCCGCCGCCGCCGCAGCCGCAGCTGCACCACCAGCCCGATGGGTTGAGGAACGGAGGAGAGCGCATCAGCTACCGCAGCGTCCAGCAGCAGGATCTGGACCTGCCCGTGCCTGTGAACATTACAAACTACCGCAAACCAAATCTGGCCCGCTCGGTCACCATGAGGGACATGTTCACACGCAGCTGCAGCATCAGCACCGATGTTTAACCAGCTGAGACTGGACCTCGGCGTAAGGTTATGCTCAGATGAGCTGGGATGGCTGAAGCCGGACTGGGTTGGAGTCAAGTGAACTGTCTTTTTGTCCCCATTGACCTGTTAGTTCCGGTCTAACATGCTCTGATCTGGTTTGGTCTTGTTGTGCTGGCCACCTCCTGCAGAATGGAGCACTCAGACGGCTCTCAGGACTGGATTCAGAGGTACTATGCTCAGGTCCAAGACCTTTCACTTGGACCATTGTAGAGTTTAAGGTATTCAGAAAATGTTACAACTATCACCAATGTGAACTTGTCGCTTTGTTTGATTTGGAATCGTCCCTTTTTTTATCAAGAAGAATGGAATTTGTTTTAAAATTTGATAAGGTTCGTGTCGCCCCCCCTTCCTCTGAATTCTCCTGCCCATGGCCTGAAAGACAGACAGATTCCTGCCATATGAAAGTGAAATAATCGGCAGGGATTTTCTCTCTGCCATAGCTGCTACAAACAGAAAATGATTAGGTGAAGTCCAGTGTTTCCCCTCCTGTGATGGGATGATCTGTCTGTTCCTCCATCCACAGATTATAGAGATTATCAAATATCACTAGACTAGAGGAGAAAAAAAAAACAGGGGGCTGTCATGTTTTAGCTGCCACTCAGACATTTTAGATAGACTTAGCCTTGGCCATAATATTTTAAGACATAAAGGGCTCAAAGAAGATGGAAATCTCTGCTTGTTTTCCACATCCTGTCACAGAGTGTCAGCTGACAAGTCAAAGTACGCGTACAGTGTACTTTGCCTCATCTGAGGAAGACCTCTGCGTCATTGTAGGCAGGGTGGACTAGGTGCCAAAGGGGGATGGGTTCTCGCATTTGTGTGCATGTGTGCGAGTGTGCTTGCATGTATGTATGTGTGCGTGTGTGGGTGCGAATAACTTGATCATTATACCAGAATACTTACTCCATAGAATTAAACACAGTCAGTCACCTCTACTGTATGTATATTGAACCCAATGGTGGGCTGCAATAACATTTTAAACATTTATTCTAAAGGCTGAAGGGATTGTAATCATTTCCATGTGCCACTTTACCTTTAAATCCACGATAAAGCTAAGAATGACCCGACCCAGATGATAGGACAGACTCTCAGCGGGTTTGTGGCTATTTTTGAAGCATTTATTTTCCTGATTAATGCTATTAGACAAGTTGCAGGTGTCATTCTAAAGAGGCAAAAACTTTTTACAGCAACACTCGTTCCAACGTGATGCGTGTCATAGCTCGTCACTGAGGTTTCGTTTCGTGGACTCTTCACTGCATTCCTTGCATTGTCTCTGATTTGTTGATTCTTTGGATAGATGGGCAAAGGATTAATTCATCTTTCAAGGCACATCTATAAATATTTAACAGGCCATAGCATACACTCCAGTCCTTCCCTCTCTTTCTCTCTCTCCTCTCTCGACTCGTTGGACTGAGGAATATTCGCTCTTGCTCGGAGGAACAGCGAGAGTTCCTTCTCGAGATTGTTTTTCTTTTCTGCGCTTGGCTGCCCGGCCTGGCTGGAGGCCTGATACTCTGACTGGAGAGTTTTATGGACATAGGCAGGACACTTACTGAATGAATGAAATTATTTACCGCTTGATTTCAGGAAGAAACGCTGGTGGTGGCGGGAGGGGCTCAAAGCCGATTGGATTGTCCCCTCTTGAACCCGCCCCTCCCATCAAAACGGATGGGAAATACTCTTGTGCCCTGCTCTTTCTCTCTCTTTCTCTCTCTCTCTTTTTGTCTCTGTTGATTTTGATCAGAAATCATGCTTATTTATTTTCCCAATGGGTGATCAGTGAGTGCTCTTGTCTTAAGTTTTCCCTCTTGTGACATGTGCTTCCCTGCAAATACATTATAACACACATGCACACAGACACACACAGTTCTCAGTGCTATGCTTTCCTTACTTTTTAAACAGAATTGTGACCGTTGCACAAGAAATGTAGTGCCATAAAGAATTACGAGAGAAATTTATTACTATTATTATTATTATGATTACTACTACTACTACTACACGTGTTTATTCAAATGCAGTGTTGCTTTTACCCTAAAGTATTTGAATTACTTGCTTTATTTTATGATCCAGCTGATTTTTCAGACTCAGTACAGTACAGCAGAAATGTTTCTGTCCTTGTTTCTAATGTATGACTAATAGACACATTGTTGCTAATAAAATGGTGTGAAAAATCGTTCAGGTCTGTTTCTCTTTCGCTGTTAACCACATGTAGATTTTCAAAAGCTTTTAAATGACGATCATTTGCTCAGGTGAAGCCAGATTGGACGTTTTTGCATGGAGCGAATCCTCTCCATCTTAAGGTTGATAAATGGACATTTACTGTAATGAGAACGTGTATCCCTTCTGCAGCTCTCCACGGGACCATTTCTCTGCTTCCTACAGTGGATTCGACTAAAAGCATGGTGCATCATCCTGGATTATCTTATTTAGTGGGCTGCTAAACACGGGGTAAATATCAGCTAGATGAAATATGTGCTTTGGTGTAGCACCCCACCGCTAACAGCTGCAGCATGAGAAACAGTCTTGTCCATATATACGCTAGTTATTTTCTGACTTGACAATAGGTCTTGGACCCTCCATTCATCGATTATCTTACCTGCTTTGTACTCAATGGCGTAACAAGGATCTACTGGAGCCCATCTCCAGTTCACATACACACTGTGTCAAAGACTTACACCATTAGGTTTAATAGCTTTGTTCAGATACCTCACTGAAATAATATGTGCAACTCCGGATTGAAGGCTGCAGTCTAATTTTGCTTTCTTTGGTGCATATGCCGATCTTTTGTTGCCAATCAAGCCAACGTCTGCTTTCCACTCAGGGGAAAATTGTAGCTGCCCCATCGTGGCAAAAGAAGTTGTACTCCCTCGAAGCTTGCACGTATGAAAATGCCCCAAAGTGCTTTACTTGTCGTGTTGAAAGTCAAACATGGGACGCACTGTAGCAGATAAAATGCTAACACGAGGAAACAGTGACGCCTGCCAAAGGCTCCACCGCAGCGACAGCGATGAAGGCTGTTTGCACACAGATCCAGTCATCCCTGAGGCGACGAGGTGAGAGCCTCGACAGCCAATACGGCTCAACAGGGAGGGAGAGGCACAAGAATGGGCCGCTTAAGTGTGATGATAAACCAACCTGACAGTTTGAGGCGAGGAGATGATAGTCACAATGAAAAGTCATCCGTAAAGGAAAGCTTAAAGATGGAAATTGGAAGCTGTATTCCAACAATAAACTGTGTGAGTCAGAGAGGCAAACAGACTCATCATACAATGCGGGAACAACTGAAAACTATTTCGGAGAGGAAATAGAGGTAGTTATTAGAAGGGTGACTCAGAGCTAATGAATGAGAAATTGCACATAGCAGAGAATCCAGAGACAGATGGAGGCGTAGAAGAGCTGATATCAAACCGAGGCCTCCCTGGCAGAGACATGAATAGGCATTCTGTGATGGCATTAATACAACAGCACTGCTTCAGACATGAAAAACCTTTCAGGAAATGATGGATTCGCTTTGATGTGGATACATTCAAGCTCCCACTTACTCCAACATGAATTGCTACTGCCGCGACGTGGAATTGCCGTCGCGCAAGCATTGTGCCACAAAGCCAATTGGCCAGAACAATTCTCAGCGTAGTCGAAATAAGATTTAGGTTTTCAGGTTTTCAGGATTTCAGGTGAGAACTCCTGCTGCAGGTCTAATATGTCCTCTGATGTCCGGCTCGAGCCTCTGAGGGAATGAGGTCTGTCACTACAGTTTTGATTGAGATGTTGTGAAAAGTGACATTTGGCGATGTCCTTCCGTCTGGGCTGACACTCTCCAGCTCAGCAAGAGTCATCTTTGTGACACAGCCCACCAGCTGCTTTCCATCTTCCCTGGCTCTGGATGCTCGTGGCTGAGAATAAACACAATCACTTTCCTCCTGACCGCTGCCCAGCCAAAGCTCACAAATGAGTGTGTGTGTATTTCACAGAAATCACACACTTGACCTGTGTTATTGTTGGTGAGTTGTGCGTTTGTGTGTTCGCACCGTATTTGTGTGAATGAGCGGCCGTGCGGGCTCTGTGAATTATTTAGAGGCATAATCGCCTCCAGTGTAAGCAGAGCCCGTAGCACGGCCTTTGGAGGTGTATCGATGTTTTATGACATGCTTTGAATCATTCTCCTCATCTAGCCCTTGTCCTGCAGCAGTGTGTTCACGCTCTCTTTCTCTCTCAGTCTGTCCACTGCATCTCGCACACTCTCTCTCTCTCACTCTCCCTCCCTTCTTCTCCTTGGTCCTCTGCTTTCTTTACCCCCTCCATTACTCTCTAGTACAACATGTTTGTGTGTGTGTGTGTGTGTGTGTGTGTGCCTATTTTATGGTCCCTGGCCATAATTCGCCAACAGTGGAATTTAGATGCAGTACAGCGAAGCGGCTGGGATTCCATGAATTATGAACATGATAGATATGAGGCTATGAGGCTTCTCCTCCTTTCCTTTCCTTATTATCCAGCTGTTCCAACTTCATCTGCCCATCCTCACAAGACACTTTCAGATCATGTTTTGAGATTTTCCTTTTGTTTGTGATGCTTCACATGTTAGAATCATATCACATACAATGACCCCAATATGAAATTTTCCTAGTATATCTACTGTGGTGCATAAGCAGGCAGGCTAGTTATTACTATGAGAATTTGGAGATCTGTGTTCCAGACATATCTGCCTCCAATTCTGAAAAAAATACACTGAAAAATAACTTCTCTTCCCACACTGGAAAGTGAAATGGGGATGTTTGCTTGCTGTGTGTGAGAACACACACACACACAAAAACAATCAACGCAGAGAGCACTGCAGATTTCCATTTGCCTGTCACAAATCTAAGGAAATACATACTCAAATGTGAACACAGTGTGAACACTAATGTGGCACTCTGAGCTCACAACTTCCCAAAAGGAGCATTTTAAGATGAGACAGCAGGGAAATCATAGCTAATAGAGCTGGAGAATCCATGATTACATTTTTCTGCTTGGGTTTTCTGGCTTTGCTAATCTTGTCATAGTACTGGAAATGAGCTCTTTCCTCTAAACTACAGACAAAAGTACAAGCAATAACACAAACTGACTCTCATTATACTTGCCATGGCATTTAAAACAAAAGTTCTTTGTGTATCCTCCCAAATGGGCTTTGTGCCCTTAATTAAACAAATGTGGCAATATCCAGCATCCATTCAGTGGATGTGATAAACTAACAAAGACGCATGCAGATGCTTTGTGCTGTGTCAGAGACGTGGAGAAGGAGCCGTCCTCCACAAATCTCTCCCTTTCCGTCTCACTCGCACATGGCTGCGTGCAGGAGCCATTACCTACCGCCATGTGTAATCTTGCAATTTCTAAAAGGAGAAAAGGCCATGCCTCCTGTCTGAATTTTTTATTCTCCACCCTCTCTGTCTCTGTATAACAACTGATAAATAAGCAATGAATCCTGTGGACACAACGCAGAATGGACTGGATTTTATGTCCTCCACCACCCAACACCAACTCCCCTAGATACACATTTGTCTACCCTTCGCTTTCGGTCTAACTCCCTTCCATTTCTATGAAACGCATCCCTCTTTCAATTTATTGCCCTCTGACTCTCTCTATCTCACTCTCTCTATCCATGTCTTAAAAGCTAAATACTTAGCAGTGTTCCTCTTCTCAGTGAACCTCACTGAAACTAAGACTGGCTCCAAAGTGGAAAAGTGTGTGGGTTTTGTGGATTGAGCATGACCTTTCACTTTGTTAATCCACCACAGATTTAGATTTAGAGCGCTGGTGGTTTTGAATCAGTCTGAGTGATACCTTGATAGTAAGCGGCACAAAGGAGCCCGTTTACACTGAAATAATTAATTGAAAATATGCACAGCATCATGGTCTGAACAGGTTATATTCTCCTCGGTCAACAAGTGCGTGGGTTGTCTCAGACACACACAGTCTATGTTTGAGTGCAGATAGAGGTGAGGATGTGTTGAGGACTAACAATAGTCAAATAGTGTGTGGTCGCCATCTGGTGGTCCTATATTGAGACTGCAAAACCAAAATAAAACAGCATGAGTTTTAACCTTTCACTATATCGTCATATTTAAAGCTTTTATATTGTCACCATATAGTCACTGAGGTTACAGCAGAGGTGAACTACATGAAAATAGAAAATGAAGGAGTGACACATTCTGTTGCCTTGTGCAAATTTAATTTCTTGACTCCAGGTAAATTAATCAGAGCAAAAATGACCAATAAGCCTTCTTCATTTTGAATCTTGATTGCATCTTAAAGTAGAATCTTTCAACATTATCTGTCATGTATGAGCCTAAATAGTCCAATGAGCCTAAATAGTCTAATACAGCCATGGTGTGTCCATGGTCCCTTGCATATGACGTCACTAATAAGCCCCACCTCCCGGTTAAGAACCAATCAGCCTCCAGGATAAGTTGACGCGTCATCACCCGCGAACTGTAAACTTCCTGCTTGTCTCCCTGTCCATGTTATAATGCCCTAACTGTGTATCAACATCTGTAACACTCAAACTGACACGGCTTGTAAGACAGAATGAACACGGAGCAGTCTGATGAAACCCAAAACAGTGCAAGTAACTGTCCAGTTTCGACGCAGGAAGGGAGCGAGGTAAAGAAAGGAGCTGTGAGAAGGTAAGCTGTTAGCTTGGTTAGCCATAATGCTAAGCTAGGTTGGCATGTCGTGAATAAAACTTTGGGCTTTGCTAATTAGATTTAGCGTCTTATATGTGTGCTTCACAAAGTCTTGGTCCGGTGTGTCCTTTGTTGTGAGTTGTTCCTGTGCCCCTGTGATGACAAGAGCCTCAACTGTACAATAACTGTTGATGTTTGTGAGAAGACAACTTTCTTAAATAGTTAGTTGCACTCTTGACTTGACTCCGTCTGTCTCTAGGTCCGTTTCTCTGTCTAGGTCTGTTTCCAAGTCAATGATAACTGGGTAGAAGTCACGTTTACCCACTTTATTGTTAATAACAAATTAGTAAGTAAAGTAAAGCAAGTTTGCAATTTTTTTAAGCGCTCATCTACTATGTCACCCTGATATTTGTTCAGTATGTTTATGCGGCTCATTGGGAAGTGTCTCCATGTTGTAGGAGGCGTGTCCTTTCAGCGTTTTCATTATATGCATACATAGATAATGTGTCTTGCTTTATGTCTTGTGCATTTCGGTATAAAAGTCAAAGTTTTCCTGTCTCACTCTTTCTTCCCTCTCCATCTAGAACTCCATTCTCAAGGTTTAAGAAAGTAAACTCCAACTTCAAATCACCTGTAAGTAAGCTCCTCTCAGTCTGCGCGCACACACACACACACACACACACACACACACACCTTGTCTGTAGCACCATAGGTCCATGCCAGTGTCATGGCCGTGTGTTTTGTATCGAACAGCTTCAAGTCTCTGAGAGTGCTAAAGTTAGCCGTGCAGAGGAGGTGGCAGAGCTCGAGAGGAGGAGAGAGCAGCTGGACGTGGAGATCGCACAGCTGGAAGCTGAGTGAGTGCAGCTGTGTGTGTGTTTGTCCACCAGAATTTCTGTCTTTGAAGCACTGGGAGGCTAAATATGTGACATCCCTGTAACAAAATCCAACATTCATGAAATGTTTAAAAGCCACCCGACCTCACCATTGTGTTGTTCAGATTACTTGTATCATATCCTACTTGTATCATCCTGGCATCCCTGTTTCCGACAGCGTTTAAGCCCAGAGATATCCTCAGTTTTTGGTTTGTGACGTGATACGCACACCGTTTAGATCTGAGCTGACAGGGAGCATGGTGACTCGTTTAGTATTGTGTAACTGAGTCAGTAGTGTTTTCCTCATACTTTACCCTTTTTTTTAGCTTTTATGTGACAGCTGTTGTGTATGATTTCCCCAGGGGATACAGGGTCGAGGAGCTGGAGCGTCACATTGATAAGCTGCATGAGTACAACGATATCAAAGATATCGGGCAGTCACTCCTGGGCCGTATAGGTGAGAGACGTTTTCTTCAATCCATATAGACGTAAGGGAGAACGTTTATTATTACATTATTACAGGAGAACATGCAACTCCACATTGAAAGGCCTTGGCAAACATGTCACAGGTCCTACAGTTTATTGGCCTTGGCCTTTGTGATTTGATTCATTCTGCCCCTCTGTTACATTTCTTTTGCTTCATCAGCTCAATTCTTTCCATCAACATAGCGCAGAACTGTCTGATTCACATGGAGACCGAATGATTTTTTTGCCCTCTAGTGAAGTGAATGGAGGTGTGGAAAATCCATGGTATGAAATTCACCCGGCGTGTCTGCTGATGGTGAAAGCCATTTATAGGAGGCATTCTCTCCTCCCCCCACCGGCAGCTGAGGGATGAACAGCTATTCAGTTATTTTCAACCCTTTCTTTGCAGCCTCTTCACACAAGAGGAGCCGTAGTGTCACAAGATAACCGCGAACCAAAACTGTCAGCTGAATGAGTTGTCTGTCTCTGTGACTCCGTGTTTACACCTCTCGGCTCATTTGCAGTCGGGCCGTGTGAACTGTGATCAGATTAGACGAGACACTTAACAACATGTCTTTTTGTGGTGGCTGGTGGTCTGCGTCGGAGATTAAAAAAAACTGTCATGGTGCGATCACATCACTGACAAAGGACAATAAAGACGAAGAACGTAACGTGATATCCTCTGTAATAACAACAGCATCAGATGGATGTTTCCACATTTTCTTACAGTTATTATCATTTTCACAGGTTATGCTTTTGCAATCATCAAACCACTGAAATATCTATAAAGATGTCTGAGACAAATGTAATTTGTGTATACATTGGATATCTCTGTCTAAAATTGCACCCAGGTCATTTAAAAGTATATCACACACATGTTAAATAGTTAAATAAGTTACTATCTGATGAAGTATCACGGGATAACTAATTGCAGAAAACCTGCAGAGGGCAGCAGAGCTCTCACAGTCGGAACAAAAGCCACATCCAGTCTTTCATATGACTTTGGGCTGTATTTATATAGCTCTGATGAAGTTTGCACTCAGATTGGCCGCCCTTTACAGCATTCAATCCTATCAGATTAGCACCTCGCAGGAAGAAATGTCATGGCCGACGTGCCCGTGTCCTTCGGGTCAGCTCAGTTAAAGCTGGTTCCTGTCTCATCCTGCAGAAATAAACCAGCCTCTCTGGGTGACCTTTGATTCTCCAGTCACACGACGGCCACTGTTAATCAGCCACAACCTCGTGTGTCACTTCATGCCACGCGCAGTGTCTGAGCTGAGAAGGCCATGCTTTTCTCTGCAACGTTTCCTAGGCCGGGGCTTGTTAGTTTACTTTTCCTCACCCTGTCCCTTCAACTCTTGTGACACCACCGGGCGCTGCGCAAATCTGCGAATCAAGCGGCGATGTACAGCGTGTCCGCGGACACGCAGTGTGAGGAAATTAGGCCAGGCCGGAGCCCGAGCGCTCCACTGTCGTAAGTCTGTGGGTCTCTGGGACAGGGTTTCGGGACACGTTCTGTAACAGTGTGAGCCTGAGGAAATTTGAGGAAGTTCGCAGATTTCACTCGGTCGGCGAGGTTTTGGTGTGTCACAGCCAAGTCACATTATGGCCCGAGAGTGTGTGTGTGTGTGTGTGTGTGTGTGTCATAACAAACATGACTTTTTACCCACTTTTCCATTCACATGCTTTTGTGTGTGTGTGTGTGAGAGAGAGAGAGAGACTAATTTGGCCCTCTCCTGATGATCTGTATAAAAGAAAGTATGCAGGAATAGCAAAGTTATCTCATATGTAAATATGGATGTATATACTATATATATATATATATATATATATATATATGATCTCGGGTGTGCTATTGTCACCCGTTTCGCTCTGTTGGCGGACCTTTATAACAGCATAATCTGTGATTTTAAAGTTATCTCGCCAGTTGAAAGCTCGCTATCTCTTTAAATTCCCCCTCAGTACAATGGAGAGTCAGGATGATAATGACCTCTTAGTGAATGGAGCTGGCGTTTCCCCTCCGACACAATGACAGTCTTTCACATCACTTACATTTGCACACACACACACACACACACAAGTACAGTCTGTGTCTGTCATGCAGACAGACGCATGCACGCACACACACACTCGCACGTACACGAGCTGTCAAACACAAGCGCATGCTATCATCCTCTGCTACCCCCTCCTCACTCAGTCTCTCCCTCTCTCTCTCACACACACACACACACACTATCTATCAGACACACAGATACAGATGCGCACTTTCACAAAGAGTCTACACTTAAACACTGAGTTGCCGTTGTGTGCTGCTCTTCTGAGAGGGAGGAGGTGGGTGTGCAGCCTATAAGAATGAGCGAGGGGACAAGAGGAGATGCCCTGCAGTACCCTCTAAGCACAACTGTGCCATTGTCTTTCACCGGGTCCGTCCATCCTTCTGTCTGTAGGTCGTTGGCTCATCTCTCCGCTCTCGCGTCACATTTTCACATGTTCACAGAGCTATTTATACAATTAGGAGTGTCCCCGGTGAGAAGTTTCACCACTTTCTACCCATGTGATTTAGGCACCACCGAGCGTAGAGTTTATAACCAGCTCCGTCAAAACTGGCAGAGCAGGTACAGGGAAAGGAAACCTCCACTGTGGGGACGTTTTCTTTAAAACTGCACGAGACCAGCGAACCTCCAACCCCTCAACGGCCAGTCACTCGAGGTGTGGACACTCCCTGCCTGAGCAAACACCATTTGCATATTGTGAGAGGCAAGCTGGTTCGTCACAGAGGGGCCGACCCTATTGTATTGTGCCCATCTACCTCAAGAGCCAAGTGCGTATTTGTAGATATGTACCTGGTAGATATTTTGTTTCTTTGTTTGCTTTTTTCTGTTTCCAGCTATTTGTCTTTGAATGTTCTTGTATTTTTTGAAGCATCCGAAAGCATCAGTAACAGTCCTGGTGACTTGTGAAGGGTCACCACGGTCACTAACATGTCTTTACTAATGATCTGAGTAACCTCCAGCTCTAGTTGAATTAGCGTTTCGCATTAGCAGCAGATGCTACAGCCTTGTCGGGCACAGTTCAGCAGAGCATGGACCAGCATGATGAAGAAGCGGAGATGTGGTTCATGGGGTTAAATGTATCAGACGTGTGTCACCTAATTTGCAATCTCATTGATATAATTTATTAAAAGAAATCATGAAAAGGCATATTTCCACCCTTTGAAGCCCAGATGAAGGCCTCTCATTTTTAAACGGAATTTTAAAGCTACTGTATGAGATTTTTTCCTCTTCATGATCAGCCTCGTGTTGAAAGTGACTCATTTGCTTATACTGTGATCGTGGTCTGCTCAGTGTCGTGAGGCTTGTTTGAAATGTCGGCCAGAGGGAGTTGACCCTGTAATCTGCCAGAGGGGCCTAACCTCCACTTCTGTCTGTCTCACAGCTGCTCTGAGGGGGACCACCACACGAGATCTCTACAGCCACTTTGGTCTGGATCTCGAAGACTGAAGAAGAGAAAACAACAAAAAAAAGAAAAGACGTGGGAAAAAATGTATGAAGACACTGTGACTACAACCCTCACAGCCTTGCAGTCCTGTCTGGAGAATCTCATAATAAGCCACAGTCTGCGATAATTGCGCAAAATCCATCTTAAGAGACTGTTGGAACAACTCAGAAAGTGTCTCTGATATCTGAAGTTTTTCTAAATGGTGTTCAAGATCCATTCAAGAAGTGTCATTTTCTACACTGTTAGTATGTTACGGGCACGTAAAAGCATAAATAAAAAGCACTAATGTAGTTCCCAGGATGATCTCCTATGTGTGCTAACAGGAACACTACAATTGATCCAATATGCCCATTTGTTTCGTCACCTCCGGAGCCTATGTTGATATTACAGCTATGAGGGAGAGATACCGTTATATTTCCTCCACAAGAGGTCTAAGATGTTGAATACCTACTTTATTTATTTCAAAATAAATTGTCTTTTTTTGTTTGGGTGCAATGTTGGTCCTATGTCGTGAACAAAGACCATAGACTTGGTGGCATTATGCAGTGGGCGTGCCCTTATCTGTCTGAAAGCCACCGATAGCGTGTCTTCTACGACTGATAGGAGCAGAGGAACGTCACGTCGCCCTATGGATGCCCCGTGTTGTACTGTGTGTGTGTGTGTGTGTGTGTGAGAGAGAGAGTGAGAATAATAAATTGAATTGAGCATACTAAAAATTGTGGGTATGCTCTTTTTATCTCTCATTCGCAGGCCAAAGCTCACCCTATTTTCTATTCCTGATCTCTGCCATCCTGTCACTCATTTACAACCTCACATAATCCCTGATAAATGCCGATCAAGGTGCCTCTATGGTTGCAATTGCAAACTTTAACTTTTATCTGATCAATCTTTGATATTGACGCAGATCCGAGGAACAGATTTCCCAAGTTGGCAAATGTGTGTCCCCCTTCCGAACTCTTTTTGGAAGTGGCCTCTAGTAACCTTTAGCAGTGACCCGCAGCAGTTGTTGTAGTAGTTCTGTGGTAATATTCCGACATTATGCAACGTGTTTCGTAACGTGGCACATTGCTGTAATGAACACTCTGTAAGATGTTAGCCCCCTTGGTGTCATTCAGAAGTAGGCTCAAGTTATTCTATTTCGTCAGTTTAGGGTAAAGTTGACGAGGCCTAAACCACCAAAACTTGCTCTGCAATCCAGATTCTGAAATATATACCAGTGATTCCTCAGATTAAGGGACAAAATATGTCGGGGAGTTAAAACTCATTTTTGTGGTTAAAATTGTACAGTATATGAAGTATGTCACATGATTATCTTCAATATAAGAACAAGTACAGAATTGTACTATAAGATATGAATTCAAGGTTTCATAATTTCAAAACACTGAAATAATTGATTAAAGTACACAAAAACAAACAGCTATTGTCATAAAGTATTAAATATAATATAAATATAGAATATAGTATACATATTTATTCAAACTGTATACAGTTTTACAATTTCAGAAACATTTTTACGTACTTTTTAAGCGATTTAGGTTATGACTTTTAAGACTTTTCTAAAAATACCAAAAAACAGGCATCATTGTGGCCAACTCGCACTTCGAGGAACCCTTCACCACTTCCTGTTTGACACTCATGCCAGGAGGCCACATCTCTGGTAAGTCAAGATTTTCTTTTTTTTTCCTTCAATACCTCTCTTAGAGAATAGTCGCAACCATAGTCTGCCAACACCATAACTGCTAAAATTCAAGGTTTATTTGACAAGCAGCTGGTGATAATCAAGAAGGCTGCTGCCAAAAACACGGATTCCTTTGTCCACTCCATAAGTCATTAACGCCATAAGGATTTTTGTCTTAGGGGGCTATATATTGTATATATAACTTATATATTGACCTGGGAGATTGTTCTTAAACAGCATAAGAAGCCCAAGACCTTGTGCAACCATGATACATGAACATGTTTTGGAAAAAAGGAGATTTTATTATTAGAAAATGAAAACCCCTTTTGTCCCTGTTCTCAAGAATGACTGACACGTAAGCTTACATTCAC
The DNA here is from genome assembly GCA_029224185.1 of Karalla daura. NCBI lineage: Eukaryota > Metazoa > Chordata > Actinopteri > Chaetodontiformes > Leiognathidae > Karalla > Karalla daura. The sequence continues at coordinate 13,561,062 of CM055201.1, forward strand.
AGTATGTTCCCATATTCTGGTTGGCAAGCTGTGGGTTCAAAGATGCCCGCAGGTTGCAAGATATGATAAAACTTCTCTATTCAAGGACAAATCTCAGGCAGTTGTGATAAAGACAAAAACCGAGATCAGCAAAGTACGGGCAGATGTTACAGAGGCAAACCTGCCAGAAGTTCAGTCAAATAAATAGTGAAGTTCAAAGCAATGTATCGAGTGTGGAAAAAAGACAAGGGTTCAAAAATAATTGACTGAGAAATTAATGGGGTTTTTTTTCAACATAACCAATTTTAAGATAGACTTTAAGGGGCAACAATGTTGGTTAAATGGTCAACACTGTGTAACAAGCCACAAGACAGACTGGGGTACCATTCCCAGATCTGACTGAGGGCCTGTGTGTGGAGTTTGCATCTGCATCCGCCCAGTGTCTGCGTTGGTTTTCTGTGGGTACACCAGTATCATCCTACAGTCAAAAACATGCATGTTTAGGTCAATTGGATTACGTGTACCCGTGAGAGTGAGAGTCCTGTGATGGACGGGTGACCTGTCCAGTTTGTATTCCCTGCCCTGCCAAGGTGGGTTAAGGAAATGGATGAATCAAGTTTTAATCCCTATGAGGCCAAAAATGTGTACGACCTCTGTTTTAAAAAAGGTTGATGTTCATGTTCCCTCCTCATCTTGTTGGGGTACATGCTAGATCCCAGAGTAGCTCTGGGCAGATGTTGATGTTTACATGCATTAAGCATCATGGGGTTTTCTTGATTGTCCATATGTTTGTTGTTGCAATGCTCTGAATCAAAGAGGTTGTTCTACAGTACGTGTACGTATGTGAGCGAAGCCACTGGGACGTTTGATCACGTAGCTAACATCCTCTGCAACTCTATTCCTCTTACTGAGTCATTACTTCACCATGCATCCATTATCTTACCTGCATGCACACAAACACCTGGGTGCAATTGAAATTCTCCAATACACCTTGACATGCAAGCTTTTGGAGTGTGGGAGAACATGCAAACTCCACACAGAAAGGCCATGATCTGACCTTGGTTTGAACCACTTGGACTTCCTTGCTTTGAGACAACAACGCTATTTACCAAAGCCATTTAACTCTGCCCTTTACTCTTTACCAGAATGCAACACTTACACAAGTGGCATGTACTGTATATACGAAATTACACTGCGCTGTTCTCACTTCTCCACGCAGATAAGGAGTCACAGGTCGCTCTGGTGAAAGGTCGGCCCTGGCTGTGACATCACAAATATTTTCAGCACTGTTCTGAGCAATAAAAGTGTGTCTTTAACGGGTGATCTTAGATCGGGACTGGATCTCGAAATGTGCCAGAGATTCCATTGTGTTGATCAGCTCGTGCTGAGGCAAACACTCTGGCTGACTTTAAGTCATCTCACTAAGAGGAGAATCCCAATATGCTCTGGATAAAACAGTGTGGGCCTAACATTTGTTGAATACAGGAGTTTAGTTATACACCTCTTGATCATACATGCCTCTGGCAAAGGAACTGGTTTGCATTGAAGCTATTCTTCAGCGATTATGGTGAATTTTTATAGTCCTGTATATTTTAGCGCTATGCCCGTCTCCAAGCACTGCCATCATCGCCTCACGCTTTTGTTCTGCGCCTCTACCACAGGTGGATGTAGCTGCCTGATGCCTGTTTGGCGATTGATTTATTTTCTCCTCTGAGTGGGTGGTCTGCTCGGCTCCACTTTCCAAATCCGAAGCTCTATAAGGCACTGGCACACTCCCACAGGTTGGTGTTGAGACAACATAAAGTCTTTTGTTTATCATATATGTCTTCTCTGTCATAGTTATTTAATCAACGGTGCTTAATGCTGTGGCTTGCGCGGAGTGTGGAGTTTGTTTGTTCTCCCTGTGTGAGTATGGGAGTTTTCCATTTGCAATCCAAGACATACACATTTAGGTCAATTGGACACTCTAAATCGCCCCTAATTGTGTGTGAGAGAGCGACTGAATGGCGTACGTATGCTCGGTTATGGTCCGAGACCTGTCCAGGGTGTATCCCTGCCGTTTACCTATGTAAGCTGGTAATGACCCCAACAACACTATTTAGATATAAAGTAGGAATTTCAGACTGGTCAAATTTGCTGGGTTCTTATATTATGGGAGAAATACTTTTCCAGTATTGGCTGTCACTGTCATAAGGTCCTGGGTTTGACTCCTCCTTTTGTCCAGGCTCTCTGATACCCTCCCACAGTCCAACAACATTCACTATTAGGTCCATTAATAAAACCTGCATTCCCTGCCTTGTACTAGGAGATCATCCAGCAGAGCCCCACACCCAATTTGGATACAAAATGAATAAGGAGAATGAATTGATATTTTTATGGATTTCTAAATTGACCCCATGCATCTTGATGATCCCAGCTTTTCAGCTCTTTCTATAGACTCTATAGACACTGTAAGGCAGCTGTGCTCTGATTGGTCCATGTGCAGAGCCACTCGGTCATGCAGATCACCTTCCAGATGATCGATGCGTTTGTGTCTATACATATCATGATCTGTCAGAGCTCGTGCAGCATTTGACAGCCTGCACATCTCCTTCCTCGTGCCTGACTCCTCTGACACCTGACCTGCAACACACACGCACACACACTGATATGCACACACATGCATGTATATGTTGAGTGAGAGGATGAATGGATGAAGACTGCCGGCTGCGTTGCCTCCTGGATGTGGAATGGGGGGAGGATGTGAAGAGGGAGGGAGGATGGGAGGGAGGAGGGGGGTGTCTGCACCGCATTTCCTCCTCACCAGTGCCGCAGACTCCGCCCCCTCCCTCTCGCTGCCGGATGGGAAGTAGAGAAAAAAAACCCGGGGCGGCGCGCTCTGATTGGCCCGCGCCGCCTGTCAATCAGCCGCTTATTCCTGTGACACTGTGATGGGACGCTGTCGGCGGTGGGAGGGCGCAGCTAAGAAAATTATAAGGTCATTTGAATTACGCTTGCTAGCGAGCTTGTCGGCTACAATGAGCCCAGAAATGTTAGCCGCGGAGACCGGGAGCACGGAGCGCCTCTGATCGTAACAACAGGCGGTGGTGATGCGGCAGCGCGCCGAGAGGAGGCTCTGAGGAAGAGGAGACAGAGGAGCGGCGGCGGTGGTATTAACAACAGGAGGGGATCCCGGTGCGTGTGTCTGTGTGCCTCTGAGCGCCTGTGTGCGTGTGTGCGTGTGTGTGTGTGTGTGCGAGCCTGGCGGAGGAGGGGGCGGCCGGCCCGGCCCAGCTCTGCCCAGCTCTGCTCTGCTCTGCTTTAAGCCGATCAACGCGTCGGAAACGCACACAACCGAGTTTCACCGCCGGGGATTTGGTGCGCACCTACATGCTGTGACGGTGCGGACGAGGTGCAAGGTATGTGAAGAGCACGGGCGAGGAAGAGGAGGAGGAGGAGGAGGAGGAGGGGGGTGGAAGGGAGGGAGGGGGGGTGGGTAGCAGCAACCACAACCTGTACCGATGCATCGATGTATATTAGCAGGTGAGGAGCAGGAAACGGCATTGACATGAGAGGCGGCCAGGTAGGTGGTTTGTGATAAGCGGGACGCTCGTCCCGGGAGACGCAGCTCGCGCGACGCGCATCCTCCGGGCGCACCTCTCAGTCTCCCTGTGTCTGTCCGTGTCATCTGGAAGGTAATGAGAGCGGCTCAGGCCGGTGGCGGAGAAATGTGCGGGCCGCTGACTGTAGGCGCACATGGCATGAGGCGTTGTCTAAAAGGCTCAGTGGGCTGAGCCTCGGCGTCCTCTGTATCCACATCCACTACCGCAATATGATGCGAAGCGCCTTTCTAAATTTCCGGGTGCAGCAGCGGCAGCTGCACTGGATGATGAAGCTGTTTTTTTCTCTCTCTCTCTCTCCCTCTTCTTCTTCTCCCCCCTCCACCCCCTTCCTCTTGTTGGTGTGAAGTGGCTGCTGGCCTCCGAGTGCATGTCTTTTTCGAGACGGCACATAGTCGTTTAAAAAGGGGACCTAGAATGGAAAAAATACCACTCTAACCTTGACTTTGATGGGTAAATTACAGACTGCCTCAGGTCCAAAAACATCCCCATGTCCTCATTCATGTTTATATCTCAGATGTTGAAATGAAAGTTAAGAAATGTGACGTAAAATATGAGTGTGATGTCCACCATTTGACCAGTTTCTCCAAGACTACAGGCTGCTATTTGGTGAAGTTTCTAGTGAAACATCAGTGGTTTTCCTCAATATCTAATTCCTCTGCCAGTAATGCTGGATGCCTAGCTAATCCATTGCTATATTGCTCCTGTTACCACTTGAAAAAGTATGTTAAGTCATGCATTTGAGTATTTGAACGGCTGTCAGTCAGTGTGAAGCCCGTTTGTGGTTGCCAGATAAGCATGAAATGAATCAGAAATGGAACGTAGCATTCTCACACCAAAAGTAGGGTTGTAATACAGTTTGTGAAATAGCGCGTGAGGCATTTCTGAAGAGGCCAGTGTTAGGAAGCTTCTATGTTAACACCAGAGAACGTGGACTCCAGGTCCTCTTCAAATCGCAGCTTGACTTGTTGAATTTATGAATCCTCAAGATAAGTTGTCAGCAGCTTTTGCGTCCACATGCGTTGCCTGAGGAGCAGTAAATGCCCAGTCAGCATCCCGGCCTCTAGAAATAAGATGCATCGCAAAAGCACCCGATTGTTGGTTCATTATGGTAGGCAAATAACAGCCCCGCAGTGTTGCTTCTGGACGGGCTAATGAATAGATAATAAGCCGTCATGTAAGCCTACCCTTCACTGCTTCGGGGGGGTCATCTTCCTGGCTATCTGGTGGCACTGAACACCAGACAACACGCGCTGTCCTCTGCTGCTCTCAGCTGTCACTGTACAACATTTGCTTTGAGTTAGAGTTTCCCCAAGGTCTCGGCGAGCGTGGCCTCCGGCTTCACTCAGCTTCAGGCGGAAAGAGAGTGCACGGATTGTTCTGGTTTTACTATGTCTGTGACTGATACTCCAATTTGTGAAGCTAACGTTGTGTCCTTGTAAAAAAAAAAAAAGGAGCTTAATTTGACTGGGACTCGAACCGGGAACGTTGTTGCTATGTGGCACAAGTGCTAACCACGTAATTACCACATTAAAAGGCCTTCCATGTTTCTGTAATTAAGCAGGCACCAAATGGCCAAAATCTAGTTTTTGATCTTCAATAACCTCACATTGTCATTAGATTTACCTTCACATCTACATGATAATACACCAGCACACACACACAAACACACAGAGGGTCTATTACGACTCCAGTTAGCAACTGATTGTAATAACTGTATTTGTATAAGTGTCTTAAGGTCTTGATCAACTCCTGCACATTTCATACAGGGCTCTGGCATGTATTTTGCTTTCCCTGCAGCTCAGTTTCCAAACAGCAAACAGCATGAGGAAACCTAGTTGAATCCAGTCAGTCACCAGTCTTGAAATTGTACTAAAGATGTGGAAAATGATTGGCCCTGTTGGTGCCAAGACACAGGCAGGTAGACAAAGGTTTCAGTCACGACGGCAGTAAAATTGGATGGGCAAATCCATGCGCTGCTTTAGCTGCGGCCCTGCAGAAGGAAAAAGTGCTGCGGTCGCTTCTATACACGATAAGTAGGCACTTGAGCGAAAACCGGCGGCCCGGTTGCCAGCAGGAAAAAAAAAGACTTGCTTCCGCGCCAGTGTCTCAAAACAGTCCGCTTACAATCTGCCAGAGAGCGAGAAGACGTGCCTCACAACAACTGGAACAAAGTCACAGGGCGAGATGAGACCCAACAACTCAGTGCTGCAACGCCACAACCGGAGAAACAAATGTCCATCTGTGGCTAGATTAGCACAGCTGTGCACAACTGGATGCCCAATGACACCGTCCTCATTCACAAGAAGCTTAGAAGCGTAGAAGAACTGAGCGGGATGTATAAACACAGTCATAGTAGATAACGTTCTCAAGCGGTGTGGCACTGAGGATGAGATTGAGGTCCGGGATGCTTTTTTTTTTGTTTGTTTTCCACCATATTTAACCTTTCTCCCACTGAACTGATGCTTGGTCAGAATCGTCTGTGATGAGTCGACAGCCATTATCTGCGTGTCTATTTATACGCGTGTGCATTCTTTCAGGATGATGCGTCTAGCGTGTTGCACGGCCCTGCTGTTCGTGCTGAGGCTGCTGGTGGGCCTGCCCTGGTACAAGGTTCTCCCGGCCATCCTCATCTTCTACCTGGGTAGCGGAGGATGGAGCTTCTTGCAGATCTTTGCCAGAACCATTGGCAGAGACTTACAGTAAGTCCGTAGATGCTTTTCAGATTTTGAGTTTTGGGGTTTGTTGCCCCTGCAAAAGAGGTCATGCATGCACTTGCATTAGTTAGTCTGCTTGTTAGCAGGATTATGCAAAAAAAACAACAAAAAAAACCTACTGCATCAATTTACACAAAATTTGTCAGAAGGGTGCAGCACAAGGCAAGGAAGAATCTATTTTATCTTGGAGCAGATCCTGATCACAGGGCAGTCAGGAGGGCTGTTTCTCCTCTGTTGTGCCGCACTTTGGTCCCCGAGAGGGAGGCATTCAGGTGCTGCCTCTAAATCACAGCTGCATGTCTGGAGGTGCTGTTTATGCACTCTCCAAGTACACCTGCAACTTGTTCTTTTTTTTCTCCCCATTTGCTGTTCAGCTAGTTGGGTCTGATTCTGACGGTGACAACATTTTTTCCTTTGAAGACGTGTGGTTGATTTACAGCCTTGATTGGGTGAGCATTGGTCTCATTCAACAAGGATCAAAGTGCAGCTTTAAAATCAAATCCAGGGCACAGTCAACACAATAAAGAACGTGTCACTATCCAAACAGTGATACATCTTGTAAAAAAAAAAAAAAAACAAAGTTCCTAAATGTATTTAAAGAACAAGACCATAAAAAATTGCGCCATTGTATCTTCAGATCGCCTGTCTGACCTCTGACCTCAGTGTAGATGGGGCAGGACTTTAAATCAGAGTTGCCTTTTAGCACCTCTCCACTAAATCACGTGTGGTGACATCCGTTCAAATGTTATTCAGGTTGATTATCAAAAAAAAAAACGTGCCTCCGCTCCGGTTTCACTCCATCTACCATCAGAATAATCATCTTAATGCAATCCTCGGGCATCAGTGTGATTAGCGAGCCGCGCTCCTGCATGATGTTGCTTGGAAGACCGCGCGCATGACATGTTGGGATGTTTGTGTTGTAGCAGGGTACCCGAGGCTCTCTCCGTAAGGCCTGTCTTTTTACAGCCAGCCTTGCAACCGGCTCCATATTCCTGTCGCACGAGTTTCAAAACTTTGTGGCATGGCAGGTAGTCTGAAGAATTTCACACAAAGCACAATGGATTGGATGGGGGAGGGTGCAGGCCTTTTTAACTGTCTTACCCAAAGCTAATATTTACAGTTGGGGGGGTTTCCATAGTAATTGGTTTGTGGTGAACTTCCTTCTTCCCCCCCATCAGTCGCAGATAAGAGCGCACCACATCTACATTTTCTTCTTCTTCTTCTTCTGCCCCAGATCTGACTGTGTCGTTATTTGTTCTTGTGCAGCCCTAAAGGTTGCATATTCACGATCAAAGGACGACTTTTCCACAGTGACTCATAAATTCCTATTGTGCAACATACTCTGTCTTAGACTTAGCACTATGGCTTCTTCAGCCTGTGTCGGCTAAACCGAGGTCAAGCATGCACATGTAGTCATTGTTAAGATTGTTACTGGCTTGTTTAGGCAACATAAAGAGTCCCAAGATTAGTTTGTTGTCAAAATGAAGAAACCAGTCTTCAGTCTTATTATTACAGATCGTCAGACGTGTTATGGATCATTCTTGGAGTCTCTTGGCCAGCATTACATAAGCTCAATTTAAAATGCTAATAACGCTGTGTAGAGTTCACATAGCTCCTCTGTTGCAACACAACAAACTCTAAATAGCCTCAGCCTGATCAAGTGAAGTGATGGAATAAATGATGACCTCCATCACAGCCTAGTCACGAAGTGCTTGAGCTCGGTAGTGTACTCCCAGTATACCACTTCCACAGTGCAGCACATTTACCTACCTGCTCTGTTTACACGCTGGCATACCGAAAGATATTCATTCCACCGTCTGCAGTCATATTTACTCTACATCCTCTCCTCGACACGTCTCACCCCTAATGTATTCGCCGCATTCATATCCAGCCTCTCATTCTGCGCGTAATGATGTACCATTGGCATTGCCCGGAACTGCTGCTCATGTTGTATATCGAACGACTTTCGTTATTCAAATGTACCCCCTTGACGTTCATTTATAACTCTGCGCGTATATGTAAATCACTCAGATGCTTTTTCTATTTATGGGAAGGCGTTGAGCTGCGGGTTTGCTGTCTCAGCACTCGGTGAAATCTAAAATCTAATCTTAGTCCTTATCTTTGCACCATAAATGAAATGCATCAAATGAGATCCTTCCATTGCGGGAAGACTTTGCCCCACGGAGCCATAATGTTTTTATGTTGTAACATTTTAAACAGTCTGCTGTTGGTAATGAATGACTAGCAGGGTCAACCAAAGGGCAGCAGGAAGGGGTTTTTTTGCTCTCATCACCCATTTGATTTGTGTGTCATCGCAGGTTCAAAATCAAGGTGCACAAATTGTGAGGAAGCAAACATTCAGTTGAAGCGTTATAACGGCTGCAGATACTGACAGTTTTCATACCTCAGCTTCCAAACAGAGACGTCTAAAACTCGAAAAACAAGAACTTGGAAATCAGTCAAACAGATTGTGTTTCGCGGAAATTGTTGAGCAGTAATTGCCCTATATGCAGGTGGAACAGCTCGAAGAAAAATGACCCTTTTTTTCCATATTTTAACCATCTTTCTCTCTCCTGCTCCCTCAGTGCGGCGGGCGTGTTGTTGCGGGTGAAGTTGAACGTCAGGCGCCACCTCCGAGAAAAGAACACTATTCCCAAGATCTTCGCCGAGACCGTGCGCCGCCACGGGGACAAAACGGCGCTGATCTTCGAGGGCACCGGCGAGAGGTGGACCTTCAATCAGCTGGACGAGTACTCCAACAGAGTGGCCAACCTGCTGCTGGAGCGCGGGCTCAAGGTGGGGACTACGAAGCCACATGTTTGATGAAGAACTAGGGGATCCTTCTTCCTGCTCCTCGAAGACATTTTACCCTGAGGCAAAGAAAGAGTGTAGTTAATAAAGATTTATTTTACATTACAGTTCTTCTCACTTCCCAAAATAATGTAACGGACATCTCTAGCTATGACTCAGATGCCTTGTCAATAGGCAGGAGTCTGGCCTTCTTGCTGGCTTTAGAGTTAGCATTAGCTTTAGCATTAGCCGCAGCAGCTTCAGCATCCTCATACTTCCATACTGTGAAATCTCCAGAGATTAGACATGTTGAAATCTTTTCTCTCTTTACTGAGCAGGCTGAAAATGAGCTAAACCAATCGAGTGTTTAATAGTAAGCCATTGGCTGAAAGACATCATTATCGGACTTATCAGTGATATCATTTTTCTCCCACAACATTAATCATCAGTCTGGATGGTGCATCCCCGATGTAAACACTCATGTTGAATGGAAACGTCACTCTTCTAAGCCTGCTTTGCCCCGTTTCTCTGCACAGGAAGGTGATGTGGTGGCCCTCTTCATGGAGAACCGCTCCCAGTATGTGGGTCTGTGGCTGGGCATGGCTAAGATCGGAGTGGAAGCCGCTCTGATCAACTTCAATCTGAGGCTGGAGGCCTTGGTCCACTGTGTCACCATCTCCAATGCCAAAGCCGTGGTGTTTGGCTCGGAGCTGACCGACGGTAAGGCCGGAGAAGCGTCTACCAGGCTGTCATCACAGATTACGTTTGTTGTAATGGCAGCATAATCAAGCTGATAGCCAAAAATTGCCGGTTTGCCCCGCCGGGTTTGTCCGTCTGGACACAGGGTTTGGCTTCTGCTGACGAGTGTTGTTTCTCCTTCCGCTGTGGTGAGAGCAGTAAGTGGTGCTGGGAAGAAGCACCAGAGGTAATAAAAGCTAGATGGGCTTCAGAGGAGGCGTCCCGCTGATGTCAGTCAGCGCGCTGCTCTAAATGGCTGATGGATGGAAAGGGCCGACGGAGACGACGGAAAGCGGAGAAATGTTCTATTGTCGCTCTGCAGCGTTCAAGGTCGGGTTTGCTCGGGGAACCCATCGATGATTAATGACGGGCCGAAACAGACACCAGGCAGCTTTTTGGGGAGAAACAACCCTAGAGGGTGAACTCGGCAGCAGTGACCGCCAACTCTGCTGAGTCACAAACTAACAAACTAGTGATATCGTTAATTCAATCTGTTGTTACATAAGTGACATCACAGCATATAAAACAATGAAACATCACTGCAGCTGATGCCACAGGAGCACGCATTGATCAGTAGATCAAACAAATTAGCCGCATTCACGTGTGGGTGATTAGACTAGAGAATGTGCTGTTGAATTGGAGCCAATCACCTGTTGTGCTTCATCTACCAACACATTCGGTATCAGTGCGCATGCAAGGTCTGTGGCTAATGATATGAAATTACAGCAGCTCAGAAGAATGGTCAAACAGATCTATTGGGGATCTATTTCAAGCTCCTCGTGACCCTGCCCCCGGGTCCCTGCCCAGTCTGACCGCAGAGCCCTGATCTGGGCAGCTGGAGCGAGTGGGCGCCCTCTGTGCCGGAGCCTGAGCCTCTCACGTGCTCTGTGCCTTTAAGTGATTGGAGGCGAGGCCTCGTCTCTGCCGCTGAGAAAGGGCCCGGGTCGAGCCAGCGGCCGTCAGAGCCGAGCCAGCATGACATCAGGCTTTCAAATTAAGACGCGATGTCTCCATTTTTCCGCCAGGGAAAGTATGAGACGTTTCAGTTTTGTAGTTTCCCGTTTCCTCCCTCTCAAGTCTCGAGAATCGATACTTTTTGTCCTTTTCATGACTCTGCACTTCCTCTATTTGTATCAAGTCATTTCTCTTTTCTCTCTCCTTGGAGCCCAAATATATTTCAACCCACACTGTATCTCATTACGTAGCTCGGGCACTACTTCCTTTCCTCCTCCTCCTCCTCCTCCTCCTCCTCCCCCTCCCCCTCCCCCTCCCCCTCCTCCTCCTCCTTGTCCATTACTGCACCATCTTTTCCTTCTCTCTCCATCTCAGCGATCTAAAGTAATTGCTGTAAAACTCTCGCCACATTATATCCTCTGTCTCGCAGAGAAATTAATCCACCGTTTTGTGCTTCTCTCGCCTCTGACAGCCGTGTGTGAGGTCCACAGCTCGATGGGGAAGGCGGTGCAGATGTTCTGCTGCGGAGACTGGGACCCCCAGCGGGTCCCGAGGGGAACCGAGTGCCTAGAACCCCTGCTGGACGCCGCGCCGTCTCATCTGCCCCGAGGCCCGCAGCGCTGCTTCACAGGTGAGAGCGCGCCCGCCTCTCCTGACCAAACCCCCCCCGAGCTCGTTTTACACACTTTCACAAAGTCGTATTTAACAAAAGCACGGCAAGCCAGGGTGTCAGGCAGGCGGTTGTTTGCGTTTGCTGATAGTCCAGAAGCACAGGCCAGCTGACAACAGAGGAAAGAGACTCGTGGAGCCAGGCAGTGACTCACAGTCAGAGAACTGGAAAATAAATCACATGTCCAGACCAGTATCTCTGCTTTTTCTCATGATTTTTTAAATATATATATATATTCACACACATACACATACACACACGCACACACACACTCACTATGCGCAAAGATTACTGTCATTTCTATTACATTTGTTTGAGTTTGTGGTCTTTGATTGGCTTTTATTCAATGAAATTAAAGGAATTCTGAGAGGATTTCTACTGTTTCAGTTGTTGGGAATGGTGCTGATTCATCACCTGGAGATCGTATGGCTCGGTTGTTTCTAACACAAAGAGAGGATGCATTTAATCCACGTTATTATTAAGTCATGTAATGTTTACTATATAGCCTGAATTTGCCTCTAAGGCCTGATTAAAGCTGCACAGTGTATAATGTGCTATTTTTAGCCCTGGATGAGACTGAGGAATCTAATTAGAGAGAAGTTAGTTTTTGTTAACATGGTTAGTTTCTTTGCTATTCAGCACCTTATATTTTCCTTTCTATCCACACTCTCTTATTCTCATATCAGAACAATGAATCAGGTCGTAGCGTGTAATCGGGCTGGAGCAATAAAACCTGCGACCTTTGGTCATGCTCATGACATTAGCTGGACAGGTGGGAGCGAAATGACCAGGATCAGATCAGTCCAAACACAATGAGAGGTGATTGGAGTCGTCTGCGTGCCCATGAGCAGAGTGGATGTTTATGAGTGTGATACCAAGATATTGCTGTGTACTTTGTGTAACTATGCGCAACTGCACACAAATATACACAGGCACATTGATGATATATCACCATGATCCATGCACGCTCCCTCACCGGGCCGTGTCTTTCAGATCGCCTGTTCTACATCTACACGTCGGGAACCACTGGGATGCCTAAAGCTGCCATTGTCGTGCACAGCAGGTAGGAAGCCGCCCGCTCCGCTGATCCCCGCGGCTCAGGACAGACACGCTGGGAAAGAGCACGTCTTTGACTCTTGTCGCCCCTCTTGGCTTTCAGGTACTACCGCATGGCAGCCTTGGTATACTACGGATTCAGGATGACACCGGATGATGTGCTGTATGACTGCCTTCCACTCTACCACTCTGCAGGTAAGCTGAGCCCGCGGGTCGACGTTTGGCTCCAAAGTTGTGTCCAGCGTGCAATGTCTTGTCTGTATGTGCAAAATCAGTCCTCTCGATCAGTTGAGTGTGTCATGTGATTAATTTTTAACGCATGGAACAGCATCCAGGCAACAGAGACGTGGGAGATTTATGTCACGCTGACTCAGCATGTTTGACTTCCTCTAATGGCAAAGAACGGTTACAAGAAGCATTTTTGGAAAGCAAAAGCCAGAGGAGTTAAGGGTGTGCCTGTGGCAAACAAGATGCTGCAGGAAATATTCCATTCGTGTGTTATTTTATGTGTGCACATGCACTGATTTGTGACCCGTCTCGTGTCCAGGTAACATTGTGGGAGTGGGCCAGTGCATCATTCACGGCATGACCGTCGTCATCAAGAAGAAGTTCTCCGCCTCGCGCTTCTGGGACGACTGCGCCAAGTACAACTGCACCGTAAGCGTACCGCGGATGGCAAATCGCAGAGATCTAATCACGAAAACCCAGCGCTCGCTCCTCAGCCGCCTCCCCTCTCCCCCACACGCCCCAGATCGTGCAGTACATCGGCGAGATCTGCAGATACCTGCTGAACCAGCCGGTCCGAGACACGGAGCGCCAGCACCGGGTGCGCATGGCCCTGGGCAACGGCCTGCGCCAGTCCATATGGGAGGAGTTCATGAACCGCTTCAACATCCCGCAGATCGCTGAGTTCTACGGGGCCACGGAGTGCAACTGCAGCCTGGGCAACTTCGACAACAAGGTGGGAACGAGCCGTCCTGTTTATACTGTGCTTGTCAACTCGAGTGGTTGAATTGACGTCACTGAGGGTTGAAACGCACTGTTGAAATTGTCAAGGTTCCCGCCGCCCACTTTAGTCCTTTCACCTGGGGGATTTTCACATTATGTTCATAGATGTGTCTCCTCCTCACTGCACTAGTCCTCCTCAAACTAAGCATATGAATCACATCCCCACGACTGATTCCCTTCCTCCGCGCCTCCAGGTCGGCGCGTGCGGCTTCAACAGCCAGATCCTGCCCTTCATCTACCCCATCAGACTGGTGAGGGTTGACGAGGAGACCATGGAGCTGATCAGGGGACCCGACGGCGTCTGCATCCCCTGCAAACCCGGTGGGTTTTACCGTGCACACTCATAAAGCGTCGCGCCGGAGCCCGGCAGGCGCAAATGTACACATCCGTGAGCCCCCACGTGTACACACAGTGCGGAGGCGTGGAGCAGAGAGAAAATCCCAGAAGCACACATGGCTCCGCTGCCGATGTATTCCCATCCAGATCGCATGTTTGATCATCAGTGAAACTGAATGGAACCTGGGCAGCGTCGTCTCTCACTTGTCTTTCAGCCCACTGGTTCCACTAAATTAGCCAACTGGCACATGCGAAGTAATGTTTATTTACATACGTGTGTACCTCTTTAGATAAAGAATAAGCTTATATGTAAAGAAGGATAGACTCCATTATCCTCATTGTTCATGTATGTACTGTGTATAATATACTATACACTTAGTATGTTATAAGTGAGCTTAACACTCATTTTGTAGGTTAATGGGCTCCTAACAAGGCAAACAAAATACCTCAGCATTAATGTGTACCATAGTAAGCTGAGCTAGCTACACTCTGTAGGGCTGCAATAGACAATGATTTTAGTCAATTCATCTGTCGATTACTTTCTTGATCATTCGGCTAGTTTGGTTCATAACATGATGGGACAACAGTAAAATGTACGCATTTCAAAAAGGCCAGGATATGGTCATCCAATGCTTTTGTGTACTCACCTCAACAACATTCAGTGTTCGGTCACAGAGGACTAAAAAGACAGAAAATATTTACATTTAAGAAGCTGAAACCAAATAATTTTGACTTATTAAAATCCATTACCATTGGATTAATAGTAAATTCACTGATTACCTGTTGCAGCTCTAACACACAGACATGTTGCAGAGGATTTGGAGGTTGAACATCCCCATTTTGCATGTGGAAACACATTAATTTGATTCAGAAACGTGCCAATCCTGCATTCATGTGTTGTTCTCTGTCTGTGGACCCCCAGGCGAGCCGGGCCAGCTGGTGGGCAGGATCATTCAGAACGATCCTCTTCGGAGGTTCGACGGTTACATCAACCAATCGGCAACCAGCAAGAAGATCGCTCACAGCGTCTTCAAGAAGGGAGACAGTGCCTATCTGTCCGGTGAGCGTCACCCTCGCGACACAGGCGCACTCGTTCGCTGTTTTCACCCCTCAGCCGACTCATGAAGTCTTTGTTGACACCAGGCGACGTGTTGATCATGGACGAGACCGGCCACATGTACTTCAAGGACCGCACGGGCGACACGTTCCGCTGGAAAGGAGAGAACGTGTCGACCACCGAGGTGGAGGGGACCCTCAGCAGGCTGCTAGACATGAAGGATGTCGTGGTGTACGGAGTGGAAGTGCCAGGTAAAAACAGGATGAGATGAGATGAGACGGGGTCAGGGGGTTCGCTCCGCTCGCTTCAGGTGATGTGATCTGAAATGTCGTCGCACCGGCGCGGCCGAGCCTGTGCGGACGGACACAAGCCACTGGTGACTCCCTCCAGTCGCTCTCATTAGATTAGGTAACTTCATTAAGCCTCAAAAAGGGGAGACTAATTCGGTATACTCTGTGGGAATTCAGGAAATAATGGAAAGTAAACAAGTCCGGCCGACGCGGTCTTTTCAGAGAGATCAAAGACTAACGACATTAACGTACAATGAGACGCTGTGGAAAGGCAGCGGGACGCTTCTGTGTCAGTCCGCTGTCACACCTCCGCCTCTCTCTCCATGCACAGGGGCGGAGGGAAAGGCTGGGATGGCGGCCATCGCTGATCCCTCTCACTCCACCGACCTGGAGAAGCTTGTGAAGGACATGGAGAAGGCGCTTCCTGCTTACGCCAGACCCGTGTTCCTCCGCTTCCTCCCGGAGGTCGACAAGACAGGTACGATGCTCCGTTGGCCATTTCCAGGTTGAACTTTTAAAGCTTATGTAGTTTACCATTTTGTTCAAAAAACCAAAGTTTTGACCTTGAAATAGTGCTGTCTGTTGATATTTCTCTTAAAAGCAGCGAGGCCGTCCAGCTGAGCCTCGGTTCTAACATGCGGTATGAAGTACCAACGCCACCTCTCCCTCTCTCTCTCTCAGGAACGTTCAAGTTTCAGAAGACGGACCTGCGTCGGGACGGCTTCGATCCCAGCGCCCTGTCGGACAGACTGTACTTCCTGGATTCCAGCAGAGGGCGCTACACGCAGCTGGACGACGAGCTGTACCGCTCCATACTGTCAGGGAAAAGCAAATTGTGATGACCAGGCTGACCAATACATGAACACACAGCAACACACACACACACACACACGCATAACACACACACACACGCATAAATAGACACGCAGAGATACACATTGAAAGACCAGGATAGCAGAATGCAGGACCTCGTCCACATACACAACAATGCATATTAAGTAATAGCCATGCACACTCTGTGCACCCGGACTCAGATGCCAACAACTTTGCACACACATACACACACACGCCCATATACACGTTCCCAAATTCACTTTGCTCTTTGAAACTCCCCAGAACAAGCAGGCTAACGCAAGCTCCCCCACGTAGGCACACACACAAGCACGCGCATACACACACACACACTCAAGCTGCACCACTCCATCCATCCCTCCTGCAGTCTCCCCAGCAACTCCTCTCGCTACCTCAGCAACCACAGAGAGAGGCACTAACCACAATAACCAGGTCTGCTCGGTAACTTGAAACCATGCCTGCCCACACACCGCCTCCATGCACTCACGCACACACACACACGCACACACACACACACACACACACACATCACGACTGTCCATCCTGGTCCACCACACCAGATGTGTTGCCGGGGGGGAGACACGGCTGGGAGGGATATTGTGGAGCAGAGCAGGAGGGTGCCTGGCATCCGGAATGCAAAAACTTGAAGAAAAAAAAAAAAAAGGAAAAAAAAAAAGCTACAGAGAACCACAGAGACTTGAGAGGATGCTAAAGAGGAGCATGGATTCAGTACAATGAGGGCGTGGGACAACGGAGGGGGACCCACACGGACCTGGACCGTCTCTCGGTTCGTCATCTTGTGAAAGACTCGTGCGTCCATAGCAACGGCGTCGCCTGCACAATCGGCCAGCGAGGACAGGCCTGCGCGATGGCGCCCCCTTCTGTCCACCCGAGGGCGGAGGTTCAGGTGTGCGCCCTCTGTCCGCATTTGCTCCACCGGGCTTGACACGAAGCTGGAGGGACACGATTGGTTTTGTTCTTTTTTAAAAGAGGACAGAGCATGAGGATGTGAGGGATTTCATTCGGCCTTTGACACGTAAAGATTAGACCTGGGGTCGAGGCAGACAGGTTCGCTCAAGTGCAATAGGGCTCCAGCGTTGGCAGTGCAATAATCAGCCGCACCACACGAGCGCTGATATAAAAACAAAGCTTTGTATTCCAGATATCTCTGCGTCACACCAAATATATTTAAGTTGTAGTCTTTGTTTGTGTATTTGAGTACGATCTGAAAGATCGTCATTAATTTATGTTAAAAGCTTTCTCTCTTTCGTTACGGTGCAACAGAATCAGGTTCTTTTTTTTTATACTTTTTTGTTGTCGTTGTTGTTGTTCTATCCAAATCCCGGGCTTCGCCGCTTCCTGCGAACGAAGCCGCCGCGCGCATTTAATATCAGCTGCTGGGACGCAAAAGTCAAGCGATCCGACTGCCTCGACCCCCCCACCGGGCCAAATCCTCAGAGCCGCCCCCTGAACCGGGCCTGTCCTCGCGCCCCCACACACACACACACACACACACACGAATTGTGCAGGCGTCGTCCTCAGAGGTGGACTCTGCCTACCGTAGGGTTTGTCACGTGTACGTTCTTCTAAAACCGTAATGAAGAGGACTTGACTGAAGACGGAGCACTCCCTCGTTTTTCAACGCTACTCTAGTTTGAAAAGGCGGGGGGTTTTGTTTTTTTTTTTTCTTTGTCGAATCCAAGAGAGCCGAAAGATCCAAAGATTCACAGGTTGAGGGGAGAGCGGGACGCGGAGGTGGCGGAGGAAGAGGACATGTGCTTCGTCATCGCTGTCCTAGCCGTTGTTTGCTGTCATGGGACGTTGTAGCAGCGTGAATGAGCATCATCAACCACGATCAGAGCACTGTGCCTTACTGTGAGTTCACCTCCCAGATTCACAGGCCCTGGCCCACACACTCTCTCACACACACACACGCACGCACACGTACACACACCTCGAGTCTGTCAGTCTGCTTCTGTCTGCCACCTCCTTCGCCTGAGTCCAGGTTTCTTCAGGTGTCTTTAGTTCGTAGCCCCCCCCCCCCATCAAGTAGTAGTTTGCCCCAGTCTCCAGAGCTCATAGTTTATCTGAAAAATCAACATGGGCTCAAGTGCGGCCCAGTCACTGGCGCCTTCATCCTGCCAGGTGCAGGACGAAGCTTGTGTTTTCACAGACTCCATCCTCCTCGCTCCCTGTCCCTCTGAGTCCCTCCTGCTCCTCCCTCGGCCCCCACTCACCTCCCCATGGCGTCGGTCACCCATTTCTGTTTCTTGGGTCGTCTTATTGAGGTATCGCCCACCCCCAAGTTTCTAGTGGCTCAGCGACTTTACACCAAGCCTTTATCATCTCTCTGCCAAGCGTCCCGGCCCCGGTCCATCAACCCACCTCTAACCTCCTCCTCCTTCTGGCCTCTGAGCCCTCCACCTCCCCGTCACATTGCTGTGTCGATCCAGACAGCCTGTAACGTTTTAGGTATCGACTCCTCATTTGAGTTGTTCTTGGGGTGTCTGGTGCGATGTGCGTCATTTGCCGTTGTCCCATGACCTCGTTTTAGTTTTGCGACTGACCACATCCCCACGGCGTGGAGCAGTCAGGCGGCCTGACCGGCTGCGACCTCCCTGGCTGCTTTGCTTCCCGAGGCCCCCCCCAGTTCTCGATATGTTTAAACTGCTTTTCTTAGCTCATACAGACTGACACAGTTGACCTCGATGACCGCACTAAGTGACCGTCCAAGGGTCACTTCCTTGTTTGGAAGAAAAAAAAAAAAGAAGCATCCAAAACACAGAAAAAGATTTCTTCCCTGCTTCCTCTGTGGTCCCGATTCAAAGAGCGTCTCTATCTCTATCTCTCTCTCTTTCTCATATTTATTCTTTAATGATGAGTGTGAACTGTTCTCATGAATGTCTGGGGAAAAAGAAGCAGTCGAGTGACCAATGATGACAATGTGGTGAAGTAAAGTGTGATTTACGTATCTAAGGGAACACGGCGAGGCTGTCATGATGCTTCAGCCCTGACTGAACAGCCTCGCCGCTGATCACTCTGAATAAGAGGTTTCCATTTTTCCACTTCCTTTTTTTTTTTTTTAAATGACTTTAAATTATTATTTTTGAAGGAACTTTTAATGATGCTTTTGATTGTTTCACTGCTTCGATGGGTTTGCTTTTGTTTTCTCTCGTGTGAAATCATAGCTTTGTGATTCTGGTAATACAAAACAGGACTTGTGTATGAGTGTACGACAATCCAATGGCAGATGGGTTTCTTTTTCTTTCTACAAGACACCAGGAACCAGTGATGACATGTTGACCAAGAGCCAGTTTGCTGTTTCTCAGTTGATGAACATTGTTTTTTGAAAAGCAGGTGGCAAACTGTTTCAGCCTGGTGTGAAACCTGGACCAGTGACAAGTTGAGGTTTTCTGAGCCATCATTTTGCCCAGAGGGGGGCGCTGTATCACATTGTTCTCGACGGTCGAAACTAGACATTTCACGATAGATTTATCGTGTGGGATTTTTTTCCATTCCGTAACAATTTTGAAATCGGGTTTCAAATGTGAAAGTATGCAGTTGTTCACACTCATATGAGACATGTTAGACCAATTTGATGCCAGCTCCTGATATAGGAAACGTTTTCAGTCTATGTTCGGACCTCGGTCAAAATCCTAAGACTTTTCAAAACTACAAAGATCGTAGATGAAGTTCTGATTGTGTTCACTTCCATTTTGTCTCATTCTCTCTCAAGCCTCTGCTCATCAACATCACCCACTCAGCTTGTTTTGCACTTTTTTTTCTCTCCCCTTGTCATGGTTCTGGGGAAAATTACAAAAAAAACAAAAAAAAAAAGTCACACAGCGCTCCAAGAGGGAAACCAGTTTGTTCACATCTGCCTATATGTGTGAGCGTTTCATTTTTTTTATTATTCTTCTTATTATTATTCTTATTATTTTCTTCAGTCTCATTTGGCAGGCGGCAGCTCCCCGTCTGTGCAGAGTGTGTGAGGGAGGTGTGTGAGGTGTGCTGTCAGACACACACGCTGATGTCCTCTTGTCCACTGAAGGCTAGCTGTATACATCATGCATTAGAAGAGAATGAGATAAAAAGCAGTTCTGCAAATGGAAAATCATTATTAATAAAAAACTATTTAAATTGTTCACCTGGGCTCTCATTGTTGTTCTCAGCTGATGGCGTGAGCTGCCAGCCTGAGTCACGACTGATTCATGATTAAAAGTGGGGTAAAGACGTGTCGGTGGTAGCTGTTGCAACAGCGCAGCCATTTGCCCCAGTGGATCATCCACTGGGTCAAGCGGTTCACCTCAGGTCACACTGGAGTAGATTCCTGGCAGATAACGTCCAGGGATCATTTCAAGTGCTGTATTTCTCAAAATACATCATAAATATGAAAATTATATAAATACAAGATTTTGTTAACCCAACTTGGTTCACATTGAAAATGGACACGAGAAACATTGTCAGCTACAGAGCATCAGATCTCATTTCCGCACACAGATCACATTTGCCTCTTTTCCACCAAATGATTCCAGTGCTGGTTTGGTTGGGAACCAGTTGCTTCTCCACCGCTCGAGAGTAACGTCATAATGACGTCGGTTGCAATGACGTCTTCTTTCTTCTCAGAGGCCCCTCACCTTTACTGTACTAACCTTACAGCCTTAGCTTGGTCTTAGCTTCTTTTGCAGCTGTTTCATCACGTCATTAGCTTCTTGCAAGTAGCAAGTGGAAAAAAAAATAGTCGGCTTGTTGTTTTCGTTGTGTTTAATATCCCCGCCCCCCAGCCTTTTATGTAATTGAATCTTTTCTGCTGACCCAGCAAAGAAGTGGTGCTTCTCTGGCACCATTTGTAGGAACTACATAATAACGTGTCAGACACTTGGAGTCTGATCTCATGGAAGAAAACACACTTTTGTCCGGTTATTGAATCAGACAGGATCACACATGGTATAGCTACACAGTGTTTAGCACTGTTGCCTCCCAGCAAGAAGGTCTTGGGTGCGGAGTTTACACGTTCTCCCTGTGTCTGGCTGGGTTTTTTCCAGGTACTCTGGTTTCTTCCCACAGTCCAAAAACATGTATATGTAGGTCGTTTGGAGATTAAATTGCCCCAAACTGTGTGTGTGAGAGTGAATGGGGTGTATAATGGGGCACTGGAGATAAGCTCCACTGGATCAAAGCAGGAAAGGTAAAGGAGGAATGGTCATTACCAAAATTTCTGAGAAAGGGGGTCCTGCAAACGGTACTCTTTGTAAAGTCACTTTTAGCAGTTTTGCATTTTCAGTCACTGGGGTTCACAGGGTCATTCTCAGGTCATGTCAATGTACAGTACTTGGCTGAGATTAGAAATAATTAGATCTTAGGTCTTCTATATTCCCAACATGTTGCAAGCCTTACTAGAAATGGGGACCTGTTCAGTGAATTCCCCATTGAGCAATTTCTCTTCATTCATTTGAAGTTCATGAGAAACCTTTTGAGACAGAAATAATGAAACAGGAACTTAAAAAGTTTCTAGAAGAAGCCTGTGAGACAAATCTGTACTGAAAGGTATGTGGGTTTTGCCTCGTCAAAACAGGAGCGATAATTATGACTAACGCTTGATTCAGCGTTCGCTCAGACTTGTTTTCTTTTTAAATGCCGGTGTTTGCCAAGAGTCTTCTTTCTGTCACGTTATGAAAGGGTTTTTACAGGTGGAGCAGAGGAGCAAAAACAGACTGGGAGAATTGTGTAAGCTGCAAATACGCCTTATTTGGATTATTTCACTGCAGTCATTCACACATCGGGTCATAAACACCCGTAAAACAACCATTTGATACAATTTAATTCTTTCATTTGACAGTTGTATGAACTTGAAATCAGTAGAACATAAAACAAACCCAACCAATGAATAATCAGGCCAGTTTGCATAATATATACTTTTAACTACGAAAGCACACTTTATTGCTTACATATATCTGCACTTGGTGACTTTGTGGTTACATGTACATGTACATGACTTTGTGTACTGCTGCCTCAAAGCAAGGCCTGGGTTTGATTTCTGGGTTGGACCAACGTTCTCTCAATATGGAGTTCACATGCTCTCCCTGTATCTGTTTTCTCTGGATACACTGTTTTCCTCCCACCGTCCACAAACATGAATGTTTAGTTTGACTGGAGACTCTAAGTGGCCTCTAAGGTGTGAGTCTGAGAGTGAATGCTGTGTGTGTGTGTGTGTGTGTCCTCTGATCTGTCCAAGGTGTATTTCCTGCCTTCAGACCCTCGCAACACTGCTTAGGTGTGATAAAGAAAATGAGGGAATGAGGAAGAACCTGATCCCTCTGAGCTTCTTCCTCCTGTGTGTGTGTGTGCATGCGTGTGTGTCCATCTGTGGTCCAGAGTCTTGTGAAACCAGGGAGCCAGGCAGCACATGAGCTCCAGCTGATGCTGAGAGACCACAAGCACAGGACGTGCCTGCACTTACAGTATGTGAGATGAAATCAAGCTTATTTTGCAGCTTCAACACTTGGCCACTGTTCCCTCAGTGCCTGGAGGTGATTGGCTGCCGCCCCGGTGGGTGGATCAGGAGAAAAGCAAACATTGAGCCACAGGCTCTGCCAGTTTGCGGCTGCATCTAAGAACTGCCTGCATTTCACTTCAGACTCAGGTCAGAGACATCAGAGCTCCTCCGACGTTCATCCGCCTCCCAGTCCTGCGCCTTCCTCCACACAGCCATGAGGAGCACCGGGGTCGCCGCTGTCATCGCCATGATGATGTGTGCCATGGTGGCACAGGCAGATGTGAAGCCTCAGAAAGACTTCAACCTGCAGAGGGTGAGACACACACATACATTTTAGCTATGAGACTTGTCTATGTCTCCTAGAGTGTGTGTGACTATGTTTATTGAAAAAGGGTTAGAAGGTGATGACCCTGTGTGTGTAACTATGACTAAGTCCGCTTGTGAGATCCTGTTTGTGTGTGTGAGAGTGTGTTTAGTCAGAGTCTTAGAACAGCTGTTCAGTTGTGGCCCAAGACAAACAGTGAGGGATTTAAGTCTCACCTCAGAGCAAATTGCGAAGATTAATACGTTGTGCAGATCTCGATTTTCTTCGTTTCCTCACACACAGGAGGG
Source organism: Karalla daura (assembly GCA_029224185.1). Classification (NCBI taxonomy): domain Eukaryota; kingdom Metazoa; phylum Chordata; class Actinopteri; order Chaetodontiformes; family Leiognathidae; genus Karalla; species Karalla daura. The sequence goes on from CM055201.1 coordinate 13,584,216, forward strand.
TGAGAGAGGTCAGTCTGATATTTCCCATGGCAGGTACATCATGAGAGATGTCTTCTGGACAGATTTTTGCCAGACGCTTTTTTAAAAAATCCTTTTTTGCCGTCCATCAACAAGTCTTGTCTTCCATATTTATTAAAATATCAGTCTCTCGGTCCAAATGTTAGTTCAGTTATAACACTAGACACCTCAACACACAGCCACAAGCCATAGTCTCCATTCTTTTTTCTTCAACTTTTCCCAACACATTTCTATTGTATTTCTTGGACGTTTACAGTAGTTGCAGAGAGTAGCAGAGTTTAAAAAGAATTAGTTTCCTGTATCAAGGTAGGCTGAGTTTTAGAGGATATGAGGAAATGCTGCGGTTTGTGGCAGTGTTTGCGACATGGCACAAACACAGCTCACCTGTTCTCCCACTGGGGCCGTTTTGGCTAAAACGGTAAACGCTAAAAATACTCTCGTGCCTCTCAAAAAGCAGTGATAAAATGATGTGGTGACAGGTGGTGACTTGTTGACTGGAAAATCAGGTGCATTCTCTGTCGTCTTATTCTCCGTTCAGCTGCTGATCTATGACACACTTAAGATGAACGCTGGTACGGTTTTTAATACCCAGTCAAGTTCACACACAAATCCCGTCTCCTTAAATACTCATGAACCAGCTAAAAATATCAAGTCCCTAACGGTGAATCGTGTTTGAGTACAAACAACAGTGTTTTAGGCAATGAGCTGTTGAAAATACAGTCACAGCACCATTCAGATTTGTTAGAGCATGAAAAGTCGGAGTAACCTACAAATAAGTGGTGGTTAACATTCAAGAAGTCTCTCAGAAACTCTAGATCATTAATACGTCAACTAAATTGCATGTGTGGGTCTGTCGATGTGTGTGTTTAGTTTGCAGGAACCTGGTACAGAGTGGGCCTGGCCTATGAGTCTCCTAGTTTCGCCCCATTCAGAGACAAGGTGAAGGCATCCATGGGCTCCATCAGCATCCTGCCAAACGGCAATGTTAACCTCACCATGTGGGATGCCACGTGAGTAGTATTTGGTAAAGAAGGAAATAAAATCGAAAAATAAAATTGTTCGTCTTCTTTTTTTTAATACTGTTCCTGCCTTGTGTACCTCAGGCCTTTCGGGTGTCTGGTTAAGTCGTATTATTATGAGAAGACCAGCATCCCGGGACAGTTCACCTACTTCAGCACACGTAAGTCTCTGTCTCGCCACCTTCGAAAGATTGAAGAGTGAATTCAATGTTATGATCAGGGCATGCAGTTCAAGCCCTGAGGCAATGCAATGTGGCATCGAAACAGCTATGCAAAAAGTAGAAAGTGCAAATGTAGGGATAGATGAATAAGAACCTAAAAGTACAATGAAAAATAAGTAATATACATTAACCGTGCTCATATATAGTGAAGATTTGGATATTTGCAACATGATTACAAATGTGTCTAGGATGGACGTGATATGGGTATGATTTGATTTGAATGATATAAGAGGAAGAAGAAATAAACCTGTTCAAAGGAGAGCAGAAAGACTTTTCCATGACAATGTAAATATTTGAATTCCGGGTCTGCAACACAAACACAGTGGACAGAAAGCCACTGTGTCCAGGCAGGCAGGACATGTGACTCTCACATCAAGGTTGCGTTTATTGCAGCAGTGTGTATCTTGGTTGGGCAGCGTGTGGTGCATTCATGTGATGCAGTGGACGGAAACTGACCAATTGAGTCCTCACATGCTATGATGAATGCAATTGTGTTGAAAACATAGAGTGAGGCTTTGAAGTGTGACCCTCGAATAATTTGCACATATAAAGATTTCTTAACTTTCAGACACACTGTGATTTATTTCCACCCAACAGGCATTCACACAATTGTTCTTTTAATTTCCTGTTGTCACCGTTATCATTTTACAAGGATTTATTGCACCCATTTTGAGACGTAGATCATTTACAAAATGTTAATATTAAGTGAGATTGTATGTACAGTTTAGCTACAGGTGTAGGTTCTCCAACACGTTTGGAAAGCCGGGTGCAATCTGCAACCCCACCACTAGATGTCGCTGAATCCCGGATGCTGTACCTTTGAGTTCTCACTGTGTCTCATATATTTTCCGTCAGGCCATAACATGGTGAAGGACATCACGGTGGTGGACACAAACTACACAGACTACGCTTTGGTCCTCAAGCACAGGGTGTTTAACAGAGAGTACACCCAGGTGGCGCTTTATGGTGAGACTCACACTTTTCCCACACTTTCCCACCACATGCCAGCGCGCACGTCAATACGAGCCAACGTGTCTTTTCCTGCATCTCTTGGCATGTTTGCAGGTCGCTCTCAAAGCGTCAGACAAAACGTGATTCAGAGGTTTAAAAACTTCGCCCAGTCCCAGGGCTTCTCAAGAGAGTCAATCCTGACTCCACCCCCTGCAGGTAACGTAGGGAAGCACACAGATATTAGGGGTGAGGAAAGTGACATCAGTCTGATCTGTAACATGTTTTCTGGCCGACAGAGAACTGCCCGCCATCGGCCTCAGGACGTTAGGTGAGTCTGCCAGGTTCTCTGGTGACAGGAGCTGCTTCAGACCTGCAACTCTTCTGTGTTAATTAGTTTCTCCCTCCTCCCTGTAGGTTTTCTGGAGACGAGGGTGATGTGATTTTCCGATGAGCTCACTCTCCACTCCAGCGTTGAAGAACCAGGAGTTCTCAGCAAACCTCACCAGCCTGGCTGCAGAGACGACAGACGGCAGCGATCGCTGTTGATATATACTCATCATCCTCTTTTCTGTCGTGTTTTCCATGATCGTTCGCTGTCGTCATAGCAACATATATGTTAACGTTATTTACAGTCTGTCTTTTTTTTCCCTTCATCTCAACACAAAAAATATTACAATAACGGAGTTATAACCTCAAATCAACTCTTCGATCAACTTTTTCTAATAGATATATATATATATATAAAACCTTTGACTTATGTAAGCCTTAACTGTTCTCTTGAACTTTGTGAATGAAAATTCTGAAATTAAACATTATTATCCACCAGACTTTGTTTCCCTGTATTAATGGCTGTGCTCATATGAACACCAGGGGGCAGACATTACACATCAGTGCACAACAACAGATATCTTCTCTGAGTATTCCCATGTACTCTCCTGGTGCTAATGGTAAACTCAATTTTGTACGGCACCTTAGTGTCACACAGTGTCTAAATGAGCAAAGCCTGAACCTGCTCTAGTTGTGCTGCGGCAGCAAACCAGCCTTTTCCCTACTAATTTATCAGCGGTCCAATTCTTACAAATATTGATTGGTTGTTTGTTTTAGCCTCAGATTCTAAAGTCCAGTCCTGATCCCAGATTATGCAAACCAACAAACACGCAGTCCCCTGAAGGTACTGTAGTGCTCACTCACACATATTCCAAGAGGGGCAGACACAGATTAAACTCGACACTTCACTCGAAACTTTGCTCAATTAGCTTGCTAAGGAAATCCATATCATTTCCGTGGTGCTGACAGGATGCAGGGGACGGGTGCTCTACTGTGTCTTCTGGTCCTGGGGTCAGTGCGGACTCTACCAGTGGTCCCAGAGCCACCCGATCCCCTTATCCAGGAGAACTTTGATCTGGACCAGGTGAGTGCGTTTATTTGTTTAATGGTAGATATCTCTCTTAATCAAACTTCTGCCTTTTGCCTGCATATTTTTGTTTACATTTTTTATATACAATATTACTCAACATAAAGTCAGTTTACATGTACAGTACATGTACATGTACAACTGCCAGCTTATTTTGTAATGTGCACTCAATGTGTACTCAGTGTTTCTTCATTTTTGTTTTTCTTTGCTTATGCAATAATGCAATTTTTGTCCCACCATGGAACAAATTAAGGTTTATGTTATCATGTTTAATTCAGCAATTCAATCTCAAATGCTTTGTTGTGCACTAAAATCTACATTTCCCTTGCAGTTTATGGGGACATGGTATGAGATAGCAGTGGTCTCTACTTGTCCTTACTACATGCAGCGCAAGCGTGCAACCCCGGTCATGGCTGAACTGACGCTGCAACACGTTCCCTCGGAGAGGAACTTCACAATGACCAGCAGCAGTTTCTGGTCAGACATGCAGCTGCTCTTGCAGACAGTTTAAAGCAAAATGGGAGCAGTGTTGTATTGTTGTGTGTGTCTGTGTGTCTGTGTCTGTTTCTAGGAATGGCACATGCAAGCAGAAGTCAACAAATTATACTCTGACCGACACCCCAGGACGGTTCTTCCATCATGTCGCACGTATGTCTCTCTCCACAATTTCTGTTCCACTCACACTGCAAAAACAACAGACTTGTCCACCACTAATGTGTGTTCACCCAGGGTCTTGTGAATAACACTTTCCTTACCACAGGGTTCGGAGCAGACGTTGACACCTTTGTGGCGCAGACCAGCTATGATGAGTATGCACTGATCCTTCAGCAGGGCACAGAGAAACCAGCACAAATCAAAACGACCACAGTCAAACTTTACAGTGAGTGGCCATGTTTGAAGCTACCAGTACGCCATTTTGTTTGTAATAATTTCTACCTAAATGTTCAGAATTTTACATCAGTCTGTCTTCCTCAGGTCGGACCACTTCAATTGTGACTGATACTGTGCTGGAGGACTTCAAAGCACTGGCCAGACAACATGGGATGAGCGACGACACCATCATTATGAATCAGTATGAAGGTGACAACACATGTAGTTAATCCCTTCCTGTGTGCCATTTGCATGATCTCCCTGGTTGCTTTTGGTTCTTACTGCAGTTCAAAATACATGCATGTGGTAATGAAACAGACGAAACTGTCTCTAGGTGCAGCTATGAGAGTGATGGGCATGCCCTGGTAATCTGTCCAGGGTGTTTTCTCTGCCTTCACTCTATGTGCACTGAGATAGGCTCTCGTCCATCGATCAGATAGACTCAGATCAGATAATGAAGAGCTGATTATTGCTAAATTGGTGCCTGTGTCGCATTATCATTTGGCAATGAGCTCACTTTAAAAACAAGTATAAAAACTGCATTCCTTTGAACATAAATGGCAGTTATTTTGTAAAAGAATCAGAGAGATGATATGCTTACTGTCTACCCAGGTGAGTGTCCTGCAGGTGAGCAGCTGATAAACTCTCAGGTATGTGTTTCTCTGTGTGATGTGATGGGATGAAGTTTATGAAAACACAGTTTTGTTTTTGAGTGAGGACTGAACCTCATACGTCTGTCACTCAGCATTTGGTTTCCAAGAGGCCACAGAGAAGAGTGGCTGCTGAATGAGAGGAGGACACTGGCGTTTGACCAGATGAGAGGACAAGTGACTCATAATTTGATATGCACTTTAAACAAATAACAATCATTTGCTTTTCTCAAAAAACACTAACTCAGATTCTTATAGATATCATGTGGTGCCTGTGTGCCACTAATGCAGACTTACGAGACATCGAAGATGTTTTTCCCCCACATTTTCAGTGTCATTATCAGACTCTGGAGATATTTTATAATTAGAGAATAGGTAGTGGAGACATGAAGGAGAAATGGTCAGAATTTCCCCATCTCACTGATGTGACCTTCCACATCATGTTCTTCCTCTTCAGTTGTTCCACAACACTTCTCATCCTGTAACTATTTACAATACAATGTGGATGTGTTTAACAGATCCTTGCATCAGTTGAGCTTAACATAAAAACAGAAGCAAAAGTGCAAAAAAGAAAACAAAAATCACAGCATCGAAAACTTGGTTTGTTACCCCTGATTTATTATGCTAATATACTGGTTTGTTACTGTATAATGAAATCTGTTATGCGTGTGGATTGCAAATAAAGGATTCATCATTTATCTGGAGGCAGTTTTGTGGTCATTTAAATCTCACTTTTCAAATACAGAAATGATTGTACTCAACTCAGCTCAACTTTCATTTATTTGAAGTGCCAGTTCATAACAACGATGTCTCAGGCAAACACACACCATACATATACAGATACATATTCAGAGCCCAACAAAACTATTCTGAACTCCCTGAACATGCTGAAGTTACAGTATCTAGTTGATTCACAGGGTTGAGAGTTATTATTGTTATGTTATTATTGTACTGTCCTTTGTTAAAGAGCTGTAAACAACTGTACATACAGGAGAAGAATATCAATTTCTGTGTGACTGTCATAGTCTCTGTGGTTATGGCGTGACATGTTTTGATTTATTGACGTCCCCAAAACTCTGAAGTCCAATGTGTAAGTAGTCAATTGGCAGGCAAGCCAGAACAAAGAGTGAGAGAGACAGAGCAGCAGAACTTTGCTCTCTTAAATGTTTGTTTTTTACTCGGCTGTGGGAGTGAGTGCATGCACTGCACACAAAACACAGTTCAATGCCCTGACCCCCTTTAAAGAATTAAGGGGGGTGTAAGAAACAAATAGGCAAAGAGACGGCCTCTTCCTGGGATCCAGTGTCTCGATCTTCAGAGAGGAGTGGACAGACGGGCAGACAGGATGCAGAAAGCGGTGATTCTTGTTCCCCTGCTGGTCCTGGGGTGGTCCTGGACCCTCCAGGCACTACCTGTACTCAGTGATCCTCTCTACCCCACAGAGGAGAATTTTGATCTGACCCAGGTGAGTGACTGACAACAATTTTGTGACTTACTGGGCAGCTACTCTTTACTTAGTATTGTCTTTAGTCTAAGTCTTTACTTAGTATTGTTTGACTATCATATGAATTACATATTTGAAGCAATCAAAACAAACCTTTCATGATCCTTATGCACTATATATTGAGATACAAGAGCAGTTTTATGTGCGACACACACAGAAGCTGTTTGAGTTACATGGAAGTAAAAACATTACAAACAACATTAAATGCAATTCAGTAAGTAGTGCATCATCTCCATACAGTGAGAGATTATGATTCTGTCCTGTATCTTTAATTGCAAAACGTCATTGTTATATTGATCTGTTATAAGATCTGTTCTTGTGAGTACCTAATATCTATACTAGGGAGCAGAGGGCTGAGCGGGTGGCCTCTATTGCCTGTTAAAAACAAAACAAAATAAGCAAAAACAATAGAATTATTAAAAATACTGCAAATTATTTTCATTTTGTACTGATGTAAGTCCAGGTAGGAGTAACCCAGTACTAGTGATTATCCCATTTTTGTCAATATTTTTACCACACATTTTTACAAATTTTGATAGCCATTTGTAACAGCACATACTTCGAGCATATGTACATTGTTTGCACATTTTTGTCAAATGTAAATACTATGGTACACCTGTCCAACAGTTCTTGGGAACTTGGTATGATGTGGCTGTGGCAACAACATGCAACTTCATGCAAAGAAACAAGGCCGATGCAGCCACTGGTAAAATGGTCCTGGAGGCCAGCACCACTCCAGACCAAATCACGGTCACTCGGACTGCAATGAGGTTTGTAGGAAGTGCATGGATCATGCTTTCATGCAACAACACACGGATGCACAAGATTATTTCACGATTGATTAATATATGCATTTATGATCATGATGAATAAGGACATCAAAAATTACTATTGGTTAGTTGATACACCATGCTTTCATTTGGCCTTTCTGTACAATGTGGTCCTTTCATGTTTCATCATTTTGATAATGCATTAGTACAAATGTTCACAATTTTGATATTACTTTTCCTTTTATATTTCTACTACAATCGTTATAAATATAAGCGTTGTCCAACACCAGTAGAATGCACAGCTAATCCTATTGGAAAACACATTTCCTTCTACTATTGTGTTGTTTTGTTTGCATTTACACAGACGTGGAGAGTGTAAGGAGATGATTTATGACTACGAGTTGACTCCCACACCAGGACGATTCTACTACCAAGTGTTAAGTAAGTGTAGATCTGACCCGTTATGATGACAGCTCCCTCCTCAGTTCGTATCCTCAGTTCATGTTTTTTCTATGCCCCCTTCAACAGAGTGGGGTGGAACCCAAGTGGAGGCCTATGTGGTTCACACCAACTACAATGAGTATGCAATAGTGATCAGTAGGAAACAGAGAACGTCAGGAGATCCAAGCACTTCAGTGAAGCTTTACAGTGAGTGGAGCATCTCATCTGAGTGGAGTATTTCATTTGCAAATGCATATATTGTTGTCCCTTTTCTCTTTAAGTTGGTATGTTTTCATTTTTTTTCTCAGCTGTTAGATTCCATTTTTGTCAAGTACATCTCTGTATAATTATGATGATGATAACAGTAACTGGAGAGATGGTGTCAGCTGTCACTAAAGTAATTATGAAGAGAAGACAAAGATGTACTTCTACACAAAAGCACTTACTTTTTCATATGTAGAGAGAGAGAGAGAAGGAGAGAAGAGATACCTTTTAATTTGCACTGTCTTGATGACTCTGTCCTTCATAGGTCGAACTAGAACTGTGAGAGACTCTGTGCTACAAGACTTCAAAATACTGGCTGCACAAGAGGGACTGGGCGAAGACACCATTATTATTAAGCAGGACAAAGGTACATAGAGCTACAGTCCGACCCATCTATGACATGAACAGGAACATCTCTCCTACAGGAGAAACAGCATTTCCTAGCACCGCGGCATGAAACACAGGACACAATAGAACATCTAAAAATATAAAAAGCAAAAGTAAACGGTTTTGATGACTCTATCAAGTCTCTCTGCAGGTGACTGTGTTCCTGGAGAGGTGGTGGAGCAGCCTGAGCCACAGGTACCACACACGTTTAATCAGTTCAGTCTGAAATGTCTGAACATTTGAGGATAATATTTATTTTAGAGGCACAATTTGGTTCCTGTTTTGTCTGTTTCACATTTGAACCTTTTCTGCCTCAATTCAGTAGCAACATATTATACAGATGCATTTTGAAACCAGAGAGGGTAGATTTAAGGGGAATGTTTGGGGTGCCTTCTGTGTTTCTCACATTGCGCTACTGTGACACAGCGGGTGAGGAGGGACATTTTGCCTCTTGCAGAGGAAGGTTCTGGTGTCTCCGATGATTCACCTCTTTTCAATGGAAGTGGTAAGTGACCAGCTCACCCAGCTGCAAAAGAAAAGGGATGGTGTTATCTTCAGTAAAAGATAAACAATCCTGATTTTGTTGTTCCAGAGGCCTGTAAAGCAGCCCCAGACACTGGACCATGTTTTGGGATAATCCAGCGCTACTTCTACAACTCCTCCTCAATGACCTGTGAACTCTTCAAGTTTGGAGGATGTTTGGGAAATCAGAACAACTTTCAAACTGAGAGAGAGTGTCTGCAGAGATGTCGCACTGAAGGTGAAGAAGGGGGGATTCGATGAAAACATGTTTCTCACCATTTCTCTTTACGTAACTCCAGATGCAGACTTGTGAAGTCACAGCTGGACAACATAGAGGAAGTCAGCCGTCAGGAATTTCTTCCTCAAAGCCTTTTTGACAAGTCGATGACTCTAAATAATGAGGAAAATATCAGCACTTGCTCTGTTCTCTCTTTTCTCTCCAGCTGTGTGCCGTCTACCCATGGTGGCCCAGCCTTGCACAGGACAGCCGCCCATCTGGGCCTTCGACTCCACTGCCGGCCTGTGTGTGGCATACAAGGCCGGCTTCTGCCAGGCCAACGGCAACAAGTTCTACAGCAAGGCCGAGTGTGAGGAGTACTGCGGGGTGATGAAAGATGGTGAGCTTATGACAGAGATATTAAGAATATAGATATCCAGAGCGGTGACACATTCAGATCATCCTGAAAAGCTGAAATAATTCCTGCTACCCGATAAACAGCAGATGGACTTCTTGACATATTCTTCATACAAATGCATCAAATCTCCACCCACTTTGTACTTCTGCTCTTTCACAGAGGTGGAGCTCCTCCAGGCAAACTGAGCGAGGAAACAACGTTGCTCCTATGAACTCAACTTACTGAGATGCAACATGAACCAGCTGCAATATAATACAAACATGTAAACATGATACTGTCCTTGTACTTATACATCATGTAAAGTGATATCACTGCATAATCACCAATAAAACAGGTCATCCACTCTGCTTATCAAGTGTTTGGTGTCTCTCACGGTAATTAGTGTTTCAGGGGGTGTTGAGTCGCGAAATCTCTTGAATTCGTGCTTGGAGCGTTTACTTTCCAGTTACAGCTTGTTTTACTGTCTACGGTTACGGCAGAGTGAACCATACAGTGAACAGTGGCGACTGAGCGAGAGAGGATACTTTTGGTGCTGGAGCTGATATCGAAGAAAAAACTAGAGGCGCAGTTCCAACTGCAAGAATTTAAAAATTGCGGTCTTTTATACAGAACAAACGAACGAATGAGCTGGAAAAGCTGCGAACTGGAAATGATGTAAAGCAGACCAATCATAGTCCTCGAGGTCCACGTGGCATGTCCCTGCTGTCTGCGTGTGTCAATGCGTAGTAACGTAGTAACTGGCCATACTGGCCACTATACGCACAACTGGTGCAATCGCTGGTAGCCCGTGATCGAGAGCAGCAAACTTTTTACTTTGTTCTGCCAGATGTTTGTTCGCCCCTGCCACAAGGGCTTCCAACTCCAGGGAATCATATTTATTTTTGCATTTTCAAACCCCTCATTTGCATGCTGCTGTTTGCACCTGTTGTCACTGCAGCAATTTCCCTTAGTAAATCACCCGCAAAACGCACGCAAACCAAGCGTGCAAAATCTTACCAGGAGCACGCAATTTAGCGCCCCCCATCTGGGATCTTAGTAAATCAGGCCTTTTGTGTTTCCTGGGTTTGCAATTAAAGCTCTTTGCTGTTCACTTCATTAAATTTGGCTCAACTCAGTCCACACTACCATGCCATCTAATGACACTTAACTTCTGTCATGGACATCAGATTTCTTGTTTCTTGGGTAACACTTTGAATTCTTGAGCCAGACCCACAGACTGTAGAATACAATCCATGAAAAACTCCAGAGCATCAATCCATCAATATCACCCATTTTTGTTTTAAAGTGCCGCTCTGTTATTTCAGTGTGTTTGCCAAGTCTTGTTCTGTGGGTGCCAAGTAGACTCCAAACAATGAAGGACCATAGCCAATCTCCTGAACACACACACACAGACTCCGTTGGGCACTGCCAAGCACAACCAGGAGGAGGCGATACTGTTCCATTTGCAGGTTGTTCACACTCATTTTAAACGATTTCAATCAGGGACATGTGCTCATTTACATACAGTGAAAACAGTTCACAACATCACCCTCCTCATTCTTGAGTCATTAGCTCCTCTGCTAAACATAACTCTCTGCTTCCTGCTTATGTTGGTTTTGTTTTTCTGCAGAAAATGAGTCAGTGTAAAATCACCACATTTCTTCACCACGATTTGATGTTTCTCTCTCTCTCTCTCTTATTGCCTCTCACTCTCTCTACCTCTCTTGCTTTTTCTCATGAAGGAGCCAGGCTTCCTGCTCCAAGTTCCCAGAGTTCCCGGCTGCTGGCAGTATAGAATGCTGGGAATATCCGGAGAGGAAGGGGAAGTGACATCACAGCGGTGACCTTCCGTACCGGGCCATATCACCTGGTGCTGGCTGGAGGAGAGCTACCAAACAAGCACAAACACACACACACACACACACACACATCCAGAGGCACATTCACAGTTAACCTGTATTTATATGCTTCATTTCACTTTCCAAGAGAAGAGAGAGAAAACTGCAAGTTCTCACAAAGAGAGAGAGGAAGCGATAACTTTGAGTGGTCAGAAAGTGATCCAGTACCTTTGCATAGAGACGCTCAGCTGACCACATGTTTGATGGGAAAATTCCCACCGCACACAAATACACACACACATGCGCACGCAGGCACGCACACACACACACACATACACACATACACACACACACACACAATAGTCACACAGTGTGTGTTGCATCACAAGCCTGTTCCCTGTCTGGATACAATGGAAAACCTGACTTAGTTCATCATATTGAAAGTTTTAAGAGTGCAAAACAGGTTAGAAGGAGTTCTCTTTAAATAGAATAGGCGCTCTGTTAGGCTCTGCAAATCAGTGCAACAGATTTTTTTTCTCACAATGAACACCTCAAAAGCCCTCAGGTTTATCTCGTGATTGCAGAAGGGGGCACAGACCAGACCACCAGGTTAGGGATCACTGGACTGAACCGAACTCATTCATTCATCCCATTATCTCACCCGCTTTGTGCTTTGTCTATGCTCAGGGTCTATGCTGGTTCCTATCCCAGTGCACATAGTGCCCCAAGGCAGGGAATAAACCCTGGACAGGTCACCAGTCCATCACAAGACTAACACCACACATTCACACGCACAACTCAGGCCAGTTTAGAGTCTCCAATCCATCCAAACGTGGATATTTTTGGGCTGAGAGGAGGTCATTGTACCTGGATATAACCCATTGGGATGACACAGAGCGAACATGCAAACTGCACAGAGAAGGCAGAAAGGTACTTGCTCTATTTGAGTCGTGCCCAGGACCTTCTTTCTGTGATGCAACAACTATTTATACACTGTGATGCCACTCAACAAAGTTATTCATCTTAATTCATATTGATTAACTTTGTTTATCTTAAATCCTGCATCAAGTACTCAACTGTGGCTCAATCAGCTGTAAAATTACCTGTAACATATGTATATACAGACCAATTTCTACTTTGTAATTATGATGATAGTACATTTTTATTTAATTTTTACTCCCATAAATGATCTGATGATGAAAAAAATACGTATGCTCCAACTCTCAAAAAAGGTAAATAGAGTGAAAGTGGGAGAGAAAGACAGAGAAAGACAAAATGCAGAATTCCTAAGCAGGAAGAGAAGGAGGAGGGGTGAGCAGCCTGGGGGTGAGGGGGTGGTGAAGGGGTGAGGGAGAGGGGTAGAGAGGGAGGGGGAGACAGAGTGTGTGTGGTGGAGACGTCATTATGCAGGATGACAAAAGGAGAAGGGATTCTCTGGTCAGCTGCTGCTGCTGCTGCCACTGTCTATTGTCCTGCAGACAGAGGACCCCCCTCCACACACACACACACACACACACACACACACACACATTGCTCTCTCTCTCTCCCTCATTTTGCACCAGGCATCACTTTCTTCCCTTCTTCAAGTTCAACTCTGATCACATGTCCGACCAACTGGCAGCCCCCCGACATTTAAAGACCCTGCGCACCCCCTCCTCTGGGGCCCAGCTGTGTCATCCGAGTGTTTTCAGGAGCTCTGAGATCCAACAGATGTTTTCACAAAAAAGACCAAATCTGAGAGAGAAAAAAATGCTAAAAAGTTTTTGTGTGGAAAGAAATGTGATTTCCTCTATTTTACTCAAACAGAAGTAAGCTTCGTGGTGGTAGAGGGCTGTGTTGGAAACCCAGTTGGAAACCTAAAAGACAAACTCTGTCTTTGGGAATAAAGCCTCCACAATAATCTCTTTACCTGTCAGTGCTGTGATGAGCAGCAGTGGGCTCATAAATAACTAAACACAGAACAAGACAGTCCTCTGACATTTGAATGGAATATCCACATTATTGTGTGTATGCAGCCTAATGAGAAAACAGGCCAAGCTATTACTTGTTGTCAACATGCATTTCATATATGCTACTGTCGTTACTTAGCTGGAAGTCACTACTTGCATTATCTTGAGCTGCTGTGTGTGTGTCATTTTCTGTGTTAATTATGTAAATATTTTAGATGAAAAAAGACAAAACTAAATATCAACACAGTCAAAAGTCATAAATGCAGTTAAGAACGGTTAAATGGTTTTTCTCACTTTGTAAACCTTGCAAAACCAGACTTCATAAAGCAGTCACTAATAAACGGTGAATTAACTAATCATAAAGGTGCTGTTCCAACCTCGCACTGTTGTCTGCTAATCCAAACCCTGCGTTAATGAAGCACTGATTTAAGGGTTGGGGTTGGTGCATGGAAAAACGCTGCTAAATTAGACAAATGAGGGAGCTTCTAATTAGTTGTTTTACACCCATTGAGAAGTTTTAGGATGTTTTATAAGAGGAGGTGATAAATTCAGCCAACTAATAGAAGCAGCTATGAATGAAGCTCTTTTCTTCCCTTTGTGTGTGTGCTGCGTATGCATGCGCCTCACGTAGCCACCAAAGGTGCTGAGCTCTGCATTATCATCCTCCGCCCATGGTCTTTCTGCAGGCGCTCTGTCAGTGTGTGTATGTGTGAAATGTTGAGTACGAATATCAGACTGTTTTCCCATATTTAACCACGTTATCTCAGGACACTTTACTTTTGCACTGGTTGGCACCATACTCTTTATTGAACATGGCTGGGATCCATCAAATCCTACATCGTTGCAACAGCGTCCATCTGTGTGAGCTCCTAAATGTGCAGCTTCTTTCCTGCTCGTCCACGTTTTTTTTTTTTTTTTTTTGCTTTCAGCTCTGTCCAGACCGAATGACCCTTGACCAAGTGACCTCAGGAATATTCAGCCTCCACTGTCTCTGCACAGTGTGTGAAGCTCGGGGCCATTCTCCTTTGATTGGCTTCTCTATGACACACACACACACACACACACACAGGGTGTATGACCACTCTGTGACACTCACAGACAGACAGACACAATGGGAGAGCCGGCGCATTCCTTTCCCCAGGTGGCATAAAAGACGCAGCCGGATCAATGGCCTAATGGGCTGTGAACCAATGGCCGATGATCATTAACCCCCGACGAGTGTCAACTCCTCACACCCGCCAGACAATTGTGTGACCACTGTGTGCTCGTATACAGACTATTGTGCGCGCGTGGAGCTGGTTAACTGCTGGACGAGGGGTCTAACTTAGGGTAGGAGAGGGTGACACCATGTCTGGAGCTGAGAAAACTGTGGAAAACTGGACTTTAACATGTGCCAAACAAAGCCTTTGGTCCACTTCAAACTTGTATGTTTACACAAGTACTCAAGGACCTTACCTCCCAATTTACTATATTATACATTTTACATCTTTTTAGACATTTCCTGCAGTGGACATTCTCACGCACTACACCAACAGTGTAGTGTGTGTGTGTGTGTGTATGTGTGTGTGTGTATGTATACATGTGGGTGGGTGGGTGGGGGTGGGCAGCCTATACACCCTGGACACAAACACACCATTCACTCTCATGCTCACACCTAAGGGCAATTTGGAGTCTCCAGCATGTTTTTAGATTGTGGGAGGAAATTAGACAAGTTCAGCCTCACAATAGCATATGGGCAGTTGAGTGGGGCTCATTTTTGTCCAAACTTTGACTTTTGTTTAAGATTTTTGTGTCTTTGTAATGATTTTCCCTCCAAATCCTCTGAAAACATAGCATATCTACAGGAATTATACCATACCAAGCACAACTATGCATCATTTTAATGATTTATATACAAACATTCCTGTGTTGTGTTTTCTTGTCCCCCGCCTTCATCAGTTCTCCTCCTCTCAGATCCAGCAGGAGCTCACACCATCTTTCTTTCTCCTTCAGGCCTCAACTCCTATTCCACTGAGTCCTCACACCCGTATATGTGTGTGTGTGTGTGTGTGTGTGTGTGTGTGTGTGTGTGTGTGTGTGTGTGTGTGTGTGTGTGTGTGTGTGTGTGTGTGTGTGTGTGTGTGTGTGTGTGTGTGTGTGTGTGTGTGGAGGGCTGGTGGTGGGAGGACAATGGGCAGTAAGGGGGCTGGCTGAATAAGACCATTGAGTCTGCTCAGCCAAACAGAAAAGCATCTTCCATCTCACTTCAAAACCCACAGTTTCACTCTGTACAACCAGGCCTTTATTCTCCATAATTACTCCCTGACACACATGTTTACACACACATGCGCGCGCATTTACACACACACACACACACATCCACTCATATACGTACATCACATCCAGACATCCAGATATCTCAGGGTCTCAGGGTTTCGATGAACACAGTGCTAACAAAACTGACTTGTGGCTGTCAGTGAGTTTAAATCTGCTCAAAAACTGCACCTGAACGTGACCTCACGGGAGTAATGTTTCATGATGTTGCTCGACTGTCAGACGCCAAATAGAAGTCCCAGCAGTCAGCAGAATGGTAGAATTACTGTCTTTGGTCTCCAGATTCCAGATATTTATTTGTTATTTGTGCACAGACTGACAGTCCAGACATATGGTATATACATTAAATTAGCAAGAGCTGCAAATAGAGATGCAACACTATGCAATAAAAAAGAAAAATATGAACACAATATGGTTGATGAGTTGCTAGCTCCATTGCCTTGCATCAAGAAGGCCCAAGGTTCGAGTCCCGGTCAGACCAAGGTTCGCTTTCTGTGGACCCTTTCAGTGCGTGGGTTTCCTTCAGGTTCTCTGGTTTCCTACAATAGTCAAAAAAAAGAAAGAAACATGCATGTTTAGGACATTTGAAGACTCTAACTTACACCTAGATGTTTGTGTGAGTGTATGTGTGCATGCTTTCCAATGGGACTATTCCCTGCCCTCATCCTATATGTGCTAGGATAGGCTCCAGCAGACGCCTGCAAAACTTTTTGGTACAAAGTAGTTAAAATGATAGGTGGACCAGGCAGTGACTTTAAACAAGCTATTGTTACACCATGGATATCTTCACATACTAAATATTGTTATTATTATATAGTGGTTGATGCTGTCACATACATGAAAGTTACTTTTCCTGTGTTGTGGAGCAGATCATTTTATCATATCATAATATCACATCATAGATGCTATTTTTGTCCTTGCATGTCCTATACCTCACCCTTCATAAGCCCTTAGGCTGATGAAAACATGTTTCAGTCCATTAACATTTGGACGCTAATCCAGTCTGTGCACACTTTCAACTTTGTGTACTCTTCACCTGCACCTGACCTAAATTTAGGCTGGGATGTTCCCTCACACACCCTGCTGCATTCTTTCCAAAGCCCACAGCTAGTGAGAGACAATCGAAGGGGTGCATATGGAGATTCGTCTCCAAAGCCATTTAAGCCCCTGTTTCTTCACTGTAATAGAAAAAAATAGCTGCAACAGCTGTGTCACAATATGCATTAACAACCTAATTCACTGTAAGCCCTTTAACAAGAGGTATTATCCCAAACAGGCTGTCAGACAAAGGCGGCAGGCCTCAACAGAGAAAGTGCTGTCACCGAGCGCAGTATTAACCACAGTTTTTGTCAGTGTTGCGCCGGGCCATTTAAAACTCCACCGAGCTCGTTAGCCTAGATCCAGCCCTGCGGCCAGCCTGCTCATTGTGCATCCAGCACACTGAATCATTGTGTAGGCGGATAATCCATACGGGGTAATTGTTACACCCTATCATGCAACACATAGAGACAGCGGGATTTAGGTATGGATGGGTGGCGGGCTTGATCTGTCCACAGAACCCACAGGGAACGATCCTTACCGCCTTTTGACGTGAGCAGACGGGACTGAGCGACTCGGTTTGGGAAATTCTGATTTATCAGCATTTGTGTCAAGCCTGGCCTCGCATGCACACACACTCGTCTGAGAGTCCAGCTGGGCCAGGTCATGACACAGTGGCCCCATCAGACGCATGAACATGTGTGTGTGTGTTTTTGCACTTGGCTTTATCTGTCTCACTCTACGATCTATCCATCTATCTATAGTAATGGCAGTAATACGACACTCACTATTGTTATAACCATAGTTGTTATATATATATATATATATATATATATATATATATATATATATATATATATATATAGTTTTATATATAGTCTTATATAACTAATAAACTTATATAGTAAGTTTTACTGCAACAGTCGATCACATCAATAAATAGCCCTGAGGGTCAAGATGTTGCTCTGATAAGAGATAATAAACATGTGAAATATTACAGAACACAGGAATGGATGTAGAGAAATAGATATGTCTCCAATCTACCTAAACATTCATGTTTTTGGATCTATCGATCTATAATCCTCCATCCTCTTGTTTAGCCCTGCAGCAGGTCTGTGTGTTGGAATGGCATGGCATCTACACACATACACACACATAAACAAAGGGTGCAGAAGGAGAAGTGGTGTTCTGTGCATGTGTGTGTGTGTGTTGGGTGTATTGGGTGGGGGGGGTGTTGAAGCTCCATATGGACACCCCACCCCTAGTGTCCCTCCCTCCCTCCCCCCCTGCAAACAGGCAGATGTCAAATGGGACGTGCCTCCCTGATGGGGCACAGGGTCACACTGCACAGGGGTAAATAACAGAACAGGAGGGACAGAGAAATGCCTTCCTGCCAACACCCCCCCCACACACACACACACACCCCACCCTCCCCAAAACACCCCAAAAGAGACGTACACACATGCTCGCAGGAAAAAGCTGCTGACACAAACATGCCAACACACAGCTGAGGGCATTTCATCACCATCACGAGGCTCCAAAAACACATTGCACCTGGATGTTAAGCATAGTCAATGGCTTCCGACTTGATTTTTAACACAGACGATTAAAAACTGAACAACCTACATTTCTTTGTGTTTATATTTCAATTTTCAGATTTTTTCTTTCATTTATATTTGATGTCAGATGTTCTATATTTGTAACATATATACATACGTATATCTACAAAAAACAGATAATAAAAGTGAGATGATTTAGATCATGATTTTCAAGGTTTTATCAAGTTGCTTTGATTGACATTTTCCACAGCTGTGCCTTTCCACTCTGTATTTTTACTGCATGGCCTCTCTTCCCAATATAAACGTCGACTCGGGCTCCGCAGATCAGTTAAGGCCACAAATTACCCCATTTATGTCTAATAGTTAAGCCCGTTGGCACTGATATAAACGGTGTGGCCAAAATATTAGAAACACACCACAAACCCCGGCCTCAGAAATGTCTTTTAAGTTGAAAAAAAGACAATTCTAAAATTACAGAACATTTCAAGACTCATTTACGCTGTTTCGTGTAGCCAGTCAGTTAGCATTTACTGCAGAACAGACTCCATTACTTTCTAGCCTGGCTTTCCTAATAAACTCTAAATGTGTGTGTGTGTGAGCGTGTGCGTGTGTGTGTGAGTGTGTGTGATGCCTATAGCACCATTTGATAAGGAAAGGGAGATGCAACTCGACTCAAGGACAGATGTCACTTGGATGTGTGTGTGTGGAGGTATGGGCTGCAGTCCTAAACAAAGCAAGGGAATGGGCACACATACACACACACACACACACATACACACACAGAAACACACACACAGGCTGTTCTCTGTGTATTGAGCCCTGAATGGTTACGCCCGCAGGGCAGGAGTAAGGTTACTTTACATACTGCACTTACAGCTCCCTTTACCACTGGGGTATAAAATGGATTTGAATGAGAAAGAGGGGAACAGAGAGGTGGAGGGAGGTGGGGGGTGAGGGGTGAGAAGGGGGAGGAGGGCCGGGGGGGGACTCCCTTTGTGTAACAGGAGGTCTGCTGCTGCTCTGGCATGGCTATGGAGATGGAGGAGCGGGGTCAATCTCCCTGCTCTCCCTCCCTCTGTCCCTTCACTATAGGCTGGCTGCTCTGTCTCTCCTCCTCATCCCTCCCTTCCTCCCTCCCTCCCCTCCCTCCCATCCCCTCCATCCATCCCTTCCTCCCTATTAGCATAGCAGCTGCCTGATACAGGGCGTAGGGTTGGGAATGGCCAGGTTGCTGCGCGCATTTGTGTGTGTGAGGGGTGTTTGTCGGAGGGAGGGATGATGGGGGGGATAGAGGGGGGTCTAGTCAATGGCGGTCCGTCTGGCTGCTGAATAGCAGCTAAAGCTGGCCCCCGCAAGCGAGACAAAGGAGCTGGGAGGGAGGGGATGGGGTCGGGTGTGTGAGGGAGATGGTGGGGGGGTGGAAGAATGAGGCAGTGAATGGAGCGCCTTGTCACTGGCGCTATGGAAAGAAGCACAGAATGAACTGGAAGAATGAAAGAAAAGTTCAAAAAGGAGCGGAGGGCAAGGAAAAGACCGGCCCGACCACCTGTCTCTCTCTCTCTCTCTCTCTCTCTCTCCCTCTCTCTCTCTTGCTCTCTCTCTCTCTCTCACTTTATTTCTTTTACTCCCCCTCTAACTCACAGGCAGACTTGAGGGGAGGAGGGGCGGGTGTTTAGCGACAGACATGTTTTTGTTTTTGGAGAGAAAAGTGTGGTATCAGCAGGATTTTGGAGCTCGCCGTCATCTTGCAGCATCCTCAGTGCAGCTTCCAAAGCGTACAGGCCCACAACCGGCAGGGCTCTGCAGTGTGCTCTGTGAAGTCACAACCTGTAAAAACGTGCGAGAAAGGATTTCGAGTAGCATGAATCTGCAGGAAAAAAAGTGCTGATCAGTGCTGACGTTAGGGAATGAGGGATGTGATCATGGACTTCAGGAAGGGTAGCTTGTGTTGAGATACTCGTCCTGAGAGAAACTGGGGAAGCTTCAGAGCATTCACCTGAAATGCTCAAGTTAGCATTCGTGATTTGTTCAGTGTTTTATAAGCTTGTGTATAGTAGTGTGAACTCTCCACTCTCTGAGTCAGTCTCTCATACAGACCATGCTGCTGATGTTGCAGTCCATCACAGGACGCACACACACACACACACCATTCATTCTTGCAATCACACCTAAGGGTAATTTACAGTCTCCACTTGACCTAAACATGCATGTTTTGGGACTGAGGGAGGAAACCGGAGTAGCCAGAGAACTCCCACGCAGACACAGGGAGAACACGCAAACCCTCTGTCTGACCAGGAGTCGAACTCAGCACTGTCTGTAACCACTCAGACACATATCATATTATAGCAAATCTTGCAGCATGTAGACTTATGATTTTTTTTTGGGGGGGGGGGGGGGGGGCTCAGCACCTCATTGAAAGTGGCTCCAACCAATATTTTTGTTAATAATCAAAGTCAAGAAGAGTCAGTCATACCTCAAGTTCATCACTACATTTGGCCGTCATCACTTGTTCTTGTTCTACACCAGTACATTGGTGTACATACATCCTGGTCTAAAGCTTGGGACACCCAACAAGGTTTTTCAACAATTTCACCCACAATTCACATTCGTATAACGTCAGTGAGGAGGTGGGACACAGGAGAGTGTTGCATTTACTTGGCTTCAGTCGATTTGACAAACCAGGGTGTCTGAGATCCCTCATTAAGCGCAGTCATTGATCAGTGTGAACTCCAAGTCTCAGTCAAATAAAACTGTGGAAGTCTCGTAGCGTCTCCCCAGCTTAAGTTAGCAACGAGCTAGTAAACCATGGACGACACCTGTAAGTCTTTTAGGAGCTGGTGGAGGCCAAACATTTCTTTCCAACACTTATCATTACAGATACAGAAAATTACAGATTTCTGTTGAAAGAGCTAAAGTAATGACAGGTCTGCAGAACACCTTCACTGCTGTCAACCATAGAATTAAAGCCTTAGATGCAAATTTGTAGCTGTGACTGCAAGAAAAAAAGAGTTTTAAACTGAGGCGGGTCTAAATACTACAGTTGTGTCGTGACAGTTATTTATCAACGTCTCATTCTTTGATATCTCTTTCACAGAGGGAAGGAGGCTCACAGAGGCCTCGGGCTGACAGGTGTGTGCCGTATGGAAAATTCCAGGTGTGCTGTCCCTCTGTGCCATACTCAGCGATTGTAAACAACTCTAAAGGAGGATCTTGCACACCCACACAGGTATCGTCAATTACTCAGACCTCTATTTTGTCGGAAGTTGGGTGGAGTCGGGTAAAAAAAAAAAAAAGTTACATCACATAACCCCACCAATGCAAACCATGAGAACATACGATGTCCTGTTCAAACAGGTGCGACAAAGCGAAATCATTCAGGTGGAATCAACAACACTTCTGCGTTGGACCAAATCCAGTCCAGATGAGGTGACTGAGCTGCCACAATTATAGCGATTAATCATCTCTGAAGAGGAACATTGAAACCAAGAAGTTCTAACCGCTCTCGCTGCACCTGGTGCATTCATGGACAAATAAATTCATAACCCCCCCCACCGAGAGCTTTGCATGCTCTTGAGCATGAAAGCAGAACTGTGAGTTATTTTCACCTCCGCAGCCCGAGGTCACTTACATAGCTTCACGGGTGTCATGCGGAGGCCAACATGACATAAAATTACATCCCATTGTGTGCGACTGCTTCTCTAAGTTCCCCTTTGTGCGTCTGTCATCACTCAACATCTCTCTGCGGCAACGCGAAAAGTTCCTCATACGCATGGCGTGTTCTCAGCCGGCGTGTGAGACGGGTCTCGTTTAAACAGTCCCTGGCGCTCGACATTATTACCCAATGAGACGGGTCAGCGGCGAGGTGCTTTGAGGAAGTCGAGCGCAGGCTCTCACAATCAAAGCTCCTGTCATTGTGCGTCGGTTGAACAGGGGCCGTTGCAAACGGAGGAATTCGGTGTTACAAAACCAATTAGATAGAGTTTTACGTGTATCACAAGATGTTCAGTTAATCTCGAACGAGCGGAGTAAGCATGGGTATGAATATTTTATGAGCTGGCTGAATAGCCGATAGCCTTTTGAATGGGGAAGGAAGATAATCACACAGATGCACTCGATTGCAGCTGCTGTCACTATTTAGCTGCGAAATGCCGAAACAGGCAACGACGTATGCACACTCTGCAGCTCTGCCGTCTGCTCAACTCGACTGCGGCCTCTTTAATTTCCCTGCGAGGCGAATTGGATGCAGCTCGCTTGAGTTTTCCGGACTTGAGTTGAGCAGTTCCCCGAACAATTCTTCATCTGATTTTCTCTCGCTGCCAAAAAATTCCTTCCCGAAATGCCTTGTGTTGTCTGGTTCTGTGTAAAGCAGGCTGCTCCACGCACAGGCCAGACCGAGACGAGGCGAGGAAAGCCAAGGCACATGAAGAACCTATTAGGGGGCCTAGCAGCCAGCAGCAACCCTGGGAGGCCAGCCAACTCGGTGTGTGAACAATAGGGAACCCAGCTCAACAAAAACATCCTGCAGAAGTGAGAGACTGGGAGGGAGAGAGGAAAGGACAGGCGAACAGCAAGCCGACGAGCCCGCTCGGCCCTGCCACTGTATCAAAACACGGAGGGGGTGGTGTTTAGAGGAGCTAACTTTCCTGGTGTTGAGTCGAACAAAGAAATGCACGAGATTTGTGCACTTGGTGTGGTCGGTGCAGAACATTTGAGCCGAGGTCACCGATGGTTCAGCTGCAGCCCAGAAAGCAAAGTTTAACGGCCGCGCTAACAATAGCACAAACTTCTCCTCGCCCATGAGGACCAGATGTAAGACACTGCTCCCTTTTTTTCTCTCTCTCTCTCTTCTGCTCTTAAATTCACTCTCAAACCGCAACCGTTATTTCAGCCACATTCGTAACCCCCCACCCTTCTCTCTCTCTCTCGCTCTATCTCGCTCTCTTTGCTCAAACGTTTGCAGTTAAACTGCAGGTCGACACCCAGCCGGTGTTACGACACCAACAGGTCCGACATGTAGGAAGACGTATTGTCGTGCCGCCTTTCCCACGACCCTCCCACAGCCGCGCAATATCAGTTGCAACTCAGCATTTCCTCGAAGCGGGGAGAACATGACTCAAAGCGAGGGTTTCTTTTCAAACAAACAGGTGCTGAGGCTCAAGTGCACAGTGCGAGCGGTCTAAAACGTGACCCCGCAGCGTCTTCTTAGCCTGGTTTCAGTGCAGGTGACAGAGGTGGCAACAACCTCTGCAGCACAGATTGATCGAAATCTTTGACTCTGAAAACTTGAAACGCTTCACATCAAATTCTCCTGGCATGCAAAACAGTTTCCTAACGCTCTTGGCGGCGGATCGAATGTGTCGTCCAGTTTTTTTTTCTTTTCTTTTTGCTGCTCCAAATGAGGTGTGAGTGGTTAACAGTTTAACCAACCATTTCATGCATCATTTTACAGGAGACTTGGAGGCCTCAGAGTACATATTTCACAAGAAAAAATAGACATTGCAAAAAAAAAAAACATTTTACAAGCAGGGGTAAGATTTTGTTCCCATCCTACGAACCAGTGTGCTTAAGGAGCCAGACTGTGCAGCTCAATGAGGGGGAAGGAGCTGGTAAAAAAAAAAGAAGGAGCTGAGATAATGTGAGGGGATGAGTGGGCAGACTGTGAGTGAGAGACAGGAGTGAGAGTGAGAGGCAGCGGCAGGTTGTTCTGCAGCAGAGCCCGGGCCTCCGTGGTTAGAGAGAGACAGAGAGCGCACAAGAGAAGGAGTGTGTGTCGGAAAGTTTTTGAGTGTGTGTGTGTGTGTGTGTGTGGGGGTAACATAAAACCAGCTCTCCCACAACACACACAGGGGAGGGGACCCTTCTTTAAACTGAGCCTACCCACAATGCAACGGGCTCTTTTATCCCGGCAGTGAAAGGATGGGGCCAGATGAATGACAAAAGGGAGAGAATGGGGATCTGGGTTGGGCCCGGCCCTGGAAGACAGGGGAGGGAGAAGAGAGAGAGAGAGAGAGGGAGAGGGAGAGGGAGACAGGAGGGTAGGGGGGTGTTTCCCCAACCAACCATCTCTGTGAAGGAGTGCAGGGGGGGTGGAGGAAGAAACATATGCATACGCCGAGGATCTGAGTTTAATGATTTCTTTACTGGCTTGTACACAAACGTACAAAAATAATACAGCACTCATCTCCACATGACGTCACGTCATCATCACAGTGTTACAAACGTTCAAAAATAAAAGGATACAAACGAACAAACAAACAAACGAACACAAAAACAAAAAAAGAAAACCAAACATGATGGAACATCTGCATCACTCATGAAAAATCAGCTGTTTCCTCTTGCTTGAAATGAAGCAAGACCAGAAACACAACTTGGTCCAAAGAAGTCAGCAACCTTTTTCTTTCGTTTTTTTTTTTTTTTTTACTTTTTTTTTTTTTTGCAAAAATCATCTCACTCATGTACACCAATCCGGTGGCCGGCTCCTCGCGTCATAAATGTTATGACCCTGGCAAGCCAAACAACCACACAACCGTGCAATTTTTAATCAGGTTACAATGATCTTACCATCAAATGTATTATTCCCCTTTCAAAAAAAACAGGAAGACAGCACTTCAGAAAAGAAAGTGCCCCAAGATATCATCAGCGTCGATATATATATCCATATGTATATATACATACACCCAATCACAGAGATACACGCATCTTTGTTAGGAAAAAACACCATGTTTCTTCCCACAAAGGAACACACACATTAGGACATTATCACCTGGAGCATATATTTATACAATAGTATTTTGTTGTGTTTGTCTTTTTTTTTCTATTCAGAAAAAAATTAAAATGTTGACGCATAAAAGCCAACTTTTGAACAACAGTCATCAGTGCAATATTCAAACGAACGAAACAAAAATGAAAAAAAAAATCATCAAGTTTAAGACAAGCAATGCATATATCATTTGTTGCCTGATACCAATCTATAGCTTGATGTCGTGGATCTGTCGCTTCCGATACTTGTGGTTTGTTCCAGGTTTAAAAATGGGAAGTTGACAGTCTTGGTGACTGTTTTTAATAATGTAGCAACACCGGTGTGAGGCCTCATGAGAAAACACACATTCACACACACACACACGCACACACATGCACACACACACAAACCACACATATCAGTTACAAAAATGCACATGCACGCTCACTCGCAGCTTCCCATGAGGTGACCCAGTGCTGCCTTGAAGCTTCTCTATAACTGTCGGCCATTTTGAGCAGTAGGCTTTAAAAAAAAACAAAAAAAATCAACATTGACAAAAAAAAGAAACATACAAGCAGCATTGATACAAATGTTGGGGTGCCATGACTTTCAAAAAAATGCAGCAGGCAAGTTTATGAAACCAAATTCTCTTTTTCTCTCTCTCCTTTTCCTGTGTTCATCCTGCCACAGTCATGTGTTGATTCTCTTTAAAGTCTTCATCGTCCAACAGTAATAGGGTCCTGCTCAGTAGTAGTAACTATTTCCAAAGCCCTGGCTCCTGCAGTTACCCCGTACAAACACTGGGGGCGCACAAGGCTCCACATTTTTATTTTGTGCAATAAAACTCCCTGCATTTATAAGTCATGCGATACAACAATTCCATTTTTTTTGTTTGTATGACTGAAAAAAACAACAACAAAAAAGCAACCATACAGGCTGATGGAGAGATGAAGAAAAAGAAAGAGGGAAAAGCAGAGGCTTGTAGGGAAGAAATGCAACGATGGCAGTGTGTGAGTGTGAGATAAAGAGACAGAAAAAAGAGAGTAGAGAAGAAAAGAGAAGGCAAAAACGATGCTTTGCTTGTCAGAATTGGTTTGGTTGTAGTGTAGAATAAACTGTCCCGACTGAGGATGCAGGGATTTGCATCTTCTGCACTGAGAGTTTGTGGTGTTGTTAGGCTTATAGGCAGCAGTAAGGAAAGGAAAAAACAATACAACAACATACTAGAAAACAAGATACTGGCATGCGGCGGATGGTCACAGACAAATTGTGAATCTCTCCAGACTCTGCAGCAGAGAGTGGCAGAGAGGTGAGAGGACTTGAGAATACTTTATAGTCGAGGTAGCTGGCAAAAGGCAACCAAACAAAGTCCTTTTAATGGGAAGGAGTGGGAGGAAGAGGAGGAGGAGGAGATGGGGGATCCTCTTGGGGGTCAACAAGCTAGAACAGAGGGGTATCTGGGGGTATCTCTGGGGGTGGTGTTGGGTGGCAGGTCTACCTCCACACGGGACAGTTTATACTACGAGTCTGAAGCAGCTTGAGTCACCCTAGATATCCTTACACTTATAAGAAGAACCACAACATATTCAAAAAAAATGCATCTTCTCAATGTACCTTCATAAATAAAGAAAAACACACAGCCTGCTTTCACAGTGATGACTAGGATGTTAATAAAATACTGAAAGGAGATTATAAAGTGAATTCCAAATGCGACTTTTTTGATACAAAGCGAAAGCAGCGGGTTTTTTCTTACTTTTTTTGTACTTTTTTTTTCCAAAAGGTTTTTTTTTCTTATGTTAATAGTAACACGCTGACCAAAGTGGTCGCACTGGCTTGAAAAGTTGGACGCCAGCATGGCAAAATCTGCAGAGCGCATTCTTTTTCTTCCCCAAAAAAAAAAATCATAATTAAAAAACAAAGTAAAGCTATTGTGTACAGTACTTCACAACAATGATGGAGTCGATTGTTGTTACATTACGATTACACATCTGAAAGCGTGTTGGATAGCCATAATGCCGCTCTTTGAGTAAAAAACAAAAAAAAAACGAAAAACAAAAAGAAACATGAATGAATTAAAGAAAATAGACCCCTGGCAGCCAACAGAGGGCAACCCTTCTTCTCTTGTTGGTGTGTCTTCCCTTTCAGATATTCCAGCATGCAGCCATATAGCATCAAGTGCCGTGTTTCATATAAAATAACTTAAAAAAGAGGAGTATTTATACAAGTGAACAAGGAGGAGCAACGGGTCAGATCTGAGAGACACTATTCAACTGGACTGGGGTGGAGGGGAGATGGAGAGACAGAGAGAGAAACAGAGGGAGAAAGAGAGGAATAAAAACTGGGCCATCTGCACTCTTGGAGTCCAAACACTCGCACACATGTGCACGGATAAGCACACACACACACCAGCATCTTTTCATAGTGGACGACATGGATCTAGTTTAGACATTCAAGAGGAAAGCTTTAGTACCAACAGAGCCCAGTTTCTGAGTTTGTGCTGTGTGTGAACCACGCTGTGCTGCTGCTTCTTCTCCTTCTTCTCTCTGGAGCGCACAGCCCCGTTTGGTTTACAGTGGGACTCACTGTGCGGCCCTATATTTTCCATTCCTGCAGAATTTGGCACAACTATATAATGGCAGTTTACAAGAGCCCGGCTTTCCCGTGTGTGTGTGTATGTATGTATGTGTGTGTGTGTGTTACTGTGTTATTTCTTATTCTTTACTCTTTTCTTCTCCTTTTGTTTTTACCTGACAGCAGAGTACAGATCACCGGGCACCAGAGGAGTACTTGGCCTTGGTGATGAGGTATAGCACAATGTCCTGGTGGCCCCCAAAGGCTGCAATGTGTAAGGCACTCCAGCCCTCCCTGTTGGCCAGCCGGATGTCTGCACCAAACTTCACCAGAAGTTTCACCAGCTCCAGGTTGCCATCTATGACAGACTGGTGCAGGGCAGTCTGTCCCTCCGGCCCGAAGGAGTTGACGTTGAACTCGCAGTTTGTCATGTTCTGCAGCAGGGAGTGCAGTTCCTTGGTGTTGCCCTTCTTCACCGCCTCCTGGAAAACCCTCTGTGGGGCAGAGCAGGTCGACACATCCGCCTGGCTCATGGTGGAGGAGGTGGAGATGGAGGTGGCGGCGTTCAGAGGGGGACCAGTAATCCTGCCTGGGCTGTAAAGCTGATAATAATCGTCTTCTCCCTGTTGCTCGTCTCTGGTCTGGTGCCACAATTACACTGGAAAACAGCCAGTCAATAAGGCACTAGTACTGAAACGGGGGGTGGGAGGGAAGGGGAAAAAAGAGTACTGTATATATCCCAAAAAGGACAAGAGAGGAGATAACACACGCGGTGTGCAAAAAAAGTGAATATGAGAGATCCTAGAATCCCTAAAAACCAGGTGGGGTGTTCCTCTCAGGATCCAGGGGTGTCTGACTGTAGTTCCCTGTGTGTAGCAGCAGCAGCAGGTAGGAGCCTGAAGCAGGGGATGGAGATGGAGAGGAGAGACACCTCCGCCTTCACTCGGGGAGACTTGGGGGTAAAAGATCTCCACCGGGGGCAGGTTTTTCTTTCAGCCTGGTTCCTGGCTTAAATGTCAGCGCACATGTGGCCAGGGTGTCTGGGAGAGACAAGGAGAAACAAGAGGAGTCCACATGAATCCAGCAATAAAGACAGAAAGGGAGATAAAGAGAGAGAGGGAGAGAGAGGGACCCCACATTCCGGCACATCCAGGAGAGATCCGAGCTCACACTTTAACGCACGCTTTTTACACACGGACGCGCTGCGGGAGTTTATTCTCCACTTTCGCGGCACACATGTCTACCGGGACGTAATCCGCACTTACCTGGGACAGATGGACGGGTCCGTAGCGACGAAAAACGATTACAAAAAAAAAAAATCCACCGTGTGTGCCCGGTCTGCGTCCGTGTGAGTCTCTGCCCTGCGCTGCGCTCCGGGGGAAGATTTTACGCGTCCTTTATTTGCATGACAATACCATCCCAGAGAATCAACTGTGCAGGAATGGGCGGAAACCAGGGGAGGTTATAGGCTGCCGGCTCGGCTGGAGGGAGGGCCCAGGACCCTGTGAATCTGCAGGGAGGGGGCGTGGTGTGCAGAGGAGGAGGGGAGGTAGAGAGAGAGAGATAGAGAGGGAGAGAGAGAGAGAGAGAGAGAGGCGAATATCTGTGCAGAGAAAAAAAGGATCATCCAGCAGATTAACATCAACAGGAACCTGCAACAAAAACGTCCGTCGGAGCTCTGCGGAGCATTAGGGGGGCAAAAACTTGGCAAAAGTCAACAAAATCAGACACTTTCTGTTGCCAAAATAAACTCAACGATGGATGAGGATGAGATAGATAACAGTTGTATCACTATATCACAATGAATGACAATAGTATTACTCTTTGCAAAATTTTCAAAGTACAAGGAACAACAGGTGAATTCCATCTAATTCATCCAATTCTATCTATCTATCTATCTATCTATCTATCTATCTATCTATCTATCTATCTATCTATCTATCTATCTATCTATCTATCTATCTATCTATCTATCTATGTAATGGGATTGGTCAAAGCACATTAATAGAGGAACCATTAACAGCCTTTCACTTTTAAAGGGGAGCAGAAAGGTGCTGATAATGACATGTTATCCAGGCCAGGGTGTGGTTTACGGCTTGACTGTTGCTCTACGTGGCCTGCGTGTTTGTGCAAAGATGACCCTCTAAAACCAAAAGGAAGAGGGGTCTCCTTTCAACGTGCGCATTTCTGTTCGTGCACTTGTGCTTATTTGCAAAAATACAAGGCTGTTCGCGCACCAAAATGTGAGCTTTGGCGTGTGTGCCTGTGTGTGATTACCTCCGAACCAAACGGGCTGTATAGAGTATGTAGAGAAGGGGGGGTGACAGTAGTAAACTACGACACACACCCTCCCAAAAGGTCTTCCCGTGGCTCCATAAAAAAACACCTCCGAGGAGGGGGATTATTGGAGGCTGTTTAAATCATAAACTGCGGATATATTCCAGTTGTTTTTCAAATGACTAGACTGCGGGACTTCAAATAACAAAAGCCCTGCGCCACTTCCTCTTTGCAAGTGAAAAGAGGTGACGCTGCGCGCAGATTGACACGGAGCTCAGCCACCGTGGGAACTGGGTGCCCGAGTGTGTGTGTGTGTGTGTGTGTGTGTGTGTGTGTGTGTGTGTGTGTGTGTGTGTGTGTGTGTGTGTGAGAGAGAGAGAGAGAGAGAGAGAGAGAGAGAGAGAGAGTATGTGAGATTATGGTAGTGAGAGAAAAAAGAAGGAAAGCGAGGGGTAGAGAGAGAGGGGTAGAGAGAGTGTGTGTGTGAAAGAGAGAGAGAGTACGTGTGTGTGAGAAAGAGAGAGAGAGCGCGCGGAGAAGGCGCTGATAGATTCTGTTAGATAGAGGAGCAGCTTTGAGGCAATGAGCGCATGAGAAAGTGCGCCAGAGGCTCGGGGATGTGTGGAAACCGCAGCAGGTCTGCTCCGGGCCCGTTTGCTGCTCACGTCGTCCTGCGTCTCCACCGTGTGACACTTCATAAACCGCCCTCCTCTCACGGTTTGGTGGCTTTCACACTGTCCTGCTTTTCCCACACTCTGAACTGTACATTTGGCGCACGTCTGTGGCCGCATCTGCCTCTGTCAGCGTGGGGGTGGGTGGTGGGGGCTTTTACGAAACAAGGTCAAGACCTATTTTATTTAATCTATAATTAGGTAGCCTATTAACGTGTGCAGTGTGTCAGAACTGGTGTAGCACCTGAGACACAGTTCGAGTCACAAGAAACACACAACTACAGTATCAGATACAACTAATTCTCTGGTATAACTAATGCATATGACTTAAGGTGACCTAGCAGGGTTGAGATGAGTGTTTATAGTCATTCTCTGCTGGTAACATAGAAGCTATGGAACACTGGATCTCAGATAGTATTTTTCAAGCTCTTTCAGACTTTGTCTGACATACCAGAATATCACACATTTTCATTCATATGTATGTCTGCCACTCACATGAACATTACTTCACATTCTTCCTCTGTTCAAATTTCACTCCCACTTCAGTGTTAAAGATATATTTACGAAGCAGGGCAGGATGATCTTTCTGGGCCCAACATCTTTGGCTGGGAATAAACAGTAGTCATTAAACAAAATGTTTGCTGAGAAAAAAAGGTTTAAAACTGAATGAAAATGAAATTGAAGCTCAGACACTTTGTTTTCTAATGTTACTGTACAGTTTGTGTGGGAGCCTGTGACTCATCTGTTTGGGACACTTTGAGGTGCATCTGCAGGTGAGTGTATGCGTGTGTGTATGTGTGTTTTTTAGTGTGTGCTGCCTGTTTACTGTTCGCTCCTCTGCGGCCACAGCTGCAAATGCTCCAAAACAAAGACTGCGGCTCTGACTCATTCATAGAAATGTGGTGAATACCTAACATAGGCTGCAGTAACAGATGTGTGCTCCTTCTCTGCATCCTCCACATGACACAGCACCGACCTGCACTGGACTTTCAACACTCTCATGGCAAACTGTGAAGGAAATGTACAACATTGTGGCGCAACAGTTATGTTTCAGATCTTATGTTTTTTGGGTTCTGCATAAGTTTTTATTATGTTTGTTATAAATGTGATTCTTTTCCCGCAGGGTTCCTGAATGGTGCAGAACATCTCCTGGAAAATCAGAAACATCTGTCCGCTATCAGAGCTTTTGGCTGCAGCGCGTCTGGACACTTGGAAAACATTTGCGCAGACCGCAGGAGCCAAAAGTTTCTCTGACTGGATGAGTTTCACCCCCAAACTCTGTGGCATTTGTTCTCCTCTCTCTCTCCACCTCCTCCTCCTCCTCTTCCTCCTCCTCCTCCTCCTTCACCACCAGCAGCAGAAGAAACAGCAGCAGCATTTTACTTCTGCGTCTTCTCTGGGTTAATGTGTGTCTGGGAAGAGGCCAAAACCAGATACAATCATGAACCCGTTGTGCAGATTCACTTCAAGTGGAGGGGGAAATACTTGAATCTTTAAATAATGTAACAGTCTGTGAACCTCTGGTTTTCAGGCGGCATTGTTAACACAGTTGTGTTAAAGGTGACTTACAATGCTTATTATCTTAACTATGAACATGACCTACATCACAAATGCATCGGACGTTGTTTCACAAGTCTGTTTCTGGTGTGGGAATATCACTGTTTCTGCACAGATTTGTTTCATGTTTATCTGGCAACCATGCGTGTTTGACTGTCTTTCCTGCCCCTCACATGAATGATCACATGCTTTTACATTCATCACTAAACAACAAAGCTTAGACACTTTTTTTCCTCCAAACTAAGTGGTAACTGGAGCGATACAGTTATGAAGTTATGTACAGCTGTGTACACACTGGGCCTGATAATGTTTGAGCCAGAATCAGAAACTGAAGAACTATGAGTACAAAGAGCAAACTGTGCAACTTTATGGAGCTGGGTAGATGCAAACTGTGTGACTGTGCATCACACTAATATTTTAAGTCTGTCTTCTCACAGACAATGACCTAAAACCTATTGCGTACGTGCATCTAGGCGCAAGTACATCAGACAATAATTTGCAATGTTGCTGATCCTGAAAACTTGTGCAGTCGTGCTCGACTGAGGTTAGTCAGGTTGACGAGTCAGTTCCTGAGGCTGAATCTCCTCGATGGAAACACACGGCCTAATCTGTTTCTATTTCTGCATCATATCTCTGCTCCGTTGCCGTGTGTCGACAAACAAGACGTGTGCTTTTTCCGGCGACACAGAGAGAAGCCAGAGGAGTCCTGCAGGCTCATACATTTACATTCGCACAGTGCTGGAGAATAGTGGAATACATTCAAGAGTTACATATTATATGAGAAGCTGTTGGCCACATGCTGGATGAGCAGCTCGTGCTATGGCTGCAAGAAGGTCCTTGGTTTAGATCCCAGCTGGACCAAGGGTCTTTCTGTGTGGAGTTCCTCCCAACAGTCCAACAACATGTATTTTTGGGTAGATTAGAGACATATCTATTTCTCTACATACAATCCTCTATTCTGTTCTAGCACACATGGAATCAACCATTACTAGTAAAACTTTGTTGCAGTGAGGTGAGGTATAACAAATCATTAACTAACTTATTAACAATTGTGAGTAGGTGAGTGTCATGTTCATGTTGTTGTAAATTGCAAAACAATTTTGGAGTAATCAAACATATAGATAGACAGATAGCAACAGTTGTACCAACAAATTAAGATGAGAAGTAGTCTTGTTGACGCCCTTGAGGGAGTTATTAAATATCCGGTTGATTAACCTGTATGGTTTGCTATGAAATCGGTTGACAAAATGTCACCTTAGAGCATGTGTTTTGTCATGTCTCGCAATTTTCGTGAAGTCGTTATATAGGGGAAAGAAAAAAAACATTCTCTAAAGAAACCTCAGTACAAGAATAAATACTGCTCTACATTCCTCAGACCACCAAGGGATGAGAATTGAAGCACTCGTCGAGGGGAGGCAGAGCAGGGATCGCATCGGATCCCATTGGCTCGACTCGGCACCGCAGCCATGCGGCTTGTCAGAGGAAGCGAGTCCGGATCGGAAATCTCTCACAAATGTACAAGAGTCATGTTAAAAATGTCTATTTTTTCCATGGTGACGCGCAGGCGGCAACAATGCCCTTCTGGATCACAGTGTGTGTGTGTGTGTGTGTGTGTGTGTGAGGGAGAGAGAGAGAGAGGGAGAGAGCGGTGTGCGTGACGTCACACCGGGAGGGGAGGGCCTTGTGAATCCAATTCATTCCGGCCACCACGTGTCCTCAGAGCGTGGGAAAGAGGCGAGCTTTTCTTCCCAGCGAAGAAAGAGCAGGGATCAAATAACACGGTGCTGCTGCTGCTGCTGCTGCTGCTGCTGCTGGGGCATGGAGCTCCAGCTCTGCAGAAACAGAAGCTGCGACCACCCGGACCAGGACCGGACCAGACAGCAAAATAGCAAACACCCCTGAGTATAGATCATCATCATCATCATCATCATTATTATTATTATCCTAGTTTTTTTCAACTATTTTCCTAAAAAAGTGCAAGGGCAAAGAATTCCAGTTTGCATGTCTGACTTTAAACTTTAAAATGCGCAGTCTCCCCAATGATTTGACATCCTGCAGACCAAACAAAGAAAAAAAGGAGACAATTTCTCCTCTAGATTGATCTCAATGGCCATCTTCTGCTGGCAAGATCAGTCATGCTTCCTGTTTATCAGCATCCTTTTTCCACACCCGACAGACTAATGGGAGATACTGTCACACAGAGATGGAAATCTGTTTACACGCATGCGAGGAAACGTAGATGAATATTCTCATAACAACGACCCAGGAGTTCAAAGGTGTCTCGCGGGTAATTTTCGATGATAAGCCGCGCTTAATTACTGGTTT
The DNA here is from genome assembly GCA_029224185.1 of Karalla daura. Classification (NCBI taxonomy): domain Eukaryota; kingdom Metazoa; phylum Chordata; class Actinopteri; order Chaetodontiformes; family Leiognathidae; genus Karalla; species Karalla daura. The sequence continues at coordinate 13,618,698 of CM055201.1, forward strand.
ATAAAGTGTGGTCGCTTTCATCAGTGCCGTTGTATACAACTTTAAGTGTTGAAAAATCCAAAAGTTTAGAGAGTTTATCTCCCCGTAGGACTTTACACACTTGGTCACATTTTTGGGATGTGGAACCAGGGATGAGGCCACGTGGTAACTTGGTGGATAGCGCTGCCGCGTCACAGCAGGACGGTCCCCTGGTTATGTTGTCACCGGTGTGTGCGTGACTTTTCCCTGGGTTTCCTCCCACAGTCCAGAGCACATGCATGTTTTGGCTGATTAGACCCTCTAAATTGGATAATGGATGGATAAAGCAGGGATTTTAAGCCACCCAGTGGCCTAAATGTTGTGGAATTCAATGACATAAGTTGCGACTTTTCTAAATTTTGTTAAACATCTTAAATCAAAGCACATCCAAGTTAGAGGATAGCTCACAATAAACACGTCTGTATCACTGACGGATGTTCTTCTTGAGAACTTGTAAGTCATGTCTGAGACCGTAATCCACATGATCTCCTTTGCTCTGGACCATTATGTTATTGGACCGGAGCCTGGAAGGGACATGACGGGCGGCAGGTTCACATCCACAGTCCCACGGCTCGCCCAGCACGCCACGCAGAGCAGCGGGAGGTCACCGTCCTGGCCACAGACGCGCATTATATGTCACAAGTCACAACACGTTTGCATTCAGGTAATTGCTTTGCTTTGGCGTAACGTGGCTTAGTGCAAACACCCCGGGCCTGCGTTCTGTAACGCCCTTACAATTATGCAACGGGTGATACGTTGTCACAGAGGTCCCATTGTTCCCGAATGTAGGTTGAAAGCTCTCCAGATGACATATCTGTCGAAAGGGCGGCAGGGGAGAGGAGAGGGGGCAGAGCTGGAGACCCTCAGACCCTCCGGCTCACACGTCCTGAACACTGTAACATCTGTAACCTCAATGTGGTCGCTCGCGACACGCGAACCAGGCTGCAGCGTGCGTGCGTGCGCTGGAGAGAGGCTCTCGCTAAATACCTCCGACGTTAAAAGGAGGCATCGAGGTTAGCCTCCGACTTCCTCCTGCAGCTGCTGTGATTCAGACGCAGCCATTGAAAACACATTTATCTCAGTGATTCACAGCACGACCTGCCTTTGGAGGCCCGTGCGGCTTTCCCCCCCCCCTCCCCTCTCTCTCTTCGCCTTTTCTCGATGCACGTTAAGCGATCGGTTAAAATAAAGCGCACATCTGGTTACGGTTAGGGGTTTCTTAGGATTTTATGAGCGTAAAAAAAACCGTCGGCCTCCACAAAGCGGCCTCGAAACAAAATGAACTTGTCCAGAGAATACCAGAGGCATCTTTAATTGCAGACTTTTCCACATTACGTCTCTTGAAGCCCCTTTCTGGGCGATCGCCTTCTCGTGCAATCGCACAAAATCCCGACGTGGGATTTGTGGAGAGAGAGAGAGAGAGGGGAGGTATGAGCGCGTTTGGAGGGACTGAGGCCATGTTATGTGTTGGGTTACTCTGTGACCCGGCTGCTCCTCGGCCTCGGGGGGCCGGGGGTTGGGGAGAGAGAGAGAGAGAGGGGGGGGGGGGGGGTGTTAGCGTTACACCTGACGGACCTCAGCGAGGCCCAGATGAGCTCATCGTCCGTCCTTCACCATCTGCTCCGTGAACTCTGGCGCACACCGGCAGGGGTCACAGACACACACCATCACGCGGGGCAATTAAGAAAAAAGAGATTGTTTATTGACATCATTATTCAGCTTCCAGCCAAATAATCAACACACAAACATAATTAAATGGATATGACAGGAGGATGGACGCCAGGCATGGCGAACCACGCCGGTTGGCATTTCCTTTTATGGCTTTTGGATGTGAAGAAAAACAAAAAAAAAACCTTGCGTTAAGTGACGCTTCCACTTATTTGAGAGGCTGGTAGAGGTTCTTGTTGTGAAGATATTTGTAAGAACATAGTATTTAGCTGACAGTATTAAGATAAGAAGAAATGAGCAAAAATGAGCAATCAGTTGCAGCGATTAGGCTGAAATGATCTTTGGCTCTTCAAGTATTAAAGGACCCACGAGTGGGAAATAGCCATGACTTAAACCATGGATGAACTGTGCAGGGGAGCAACCGCTCCCAACATTATTTTAAGGCAATCGAGACCCAGCAGTTACAGACTAATGAAAACTGACACACAAACTCATATACCGCCTGCAGTAAACATCTGAACCCTTATAACCTGCAAGTCTGTGAGAAGGCATATGGCTGAACTTCAAAACCGTGCGTCAGTGTCTCGGAGCGTCTAAGTGCTGGAGAACTGCATGACGCTCTGAAACTGGGCGATGACGCGGTCGTAGTGCGAGCCCTCCCAGAAGACCTTGCCACACCCGATGCAGACGTAGAAGAAGTCGACCCTGGGCAGGAGGCCCGGGGGCACTGTGTGGAGCTGCATAGGCGCCCCCCTGGGGAAGGCCATGGTGTTGGGGTCCATGGTCGAGAGGCAGGCCCAGTGGCAGTGGGCGGCATACCTGGGGGATGGCCTGGGGGCAGCCGCCCCTGCAGCCTCCTCCTCATCCAGTTGCACTGCGTACTCCATGTATTCCTGCTCGGCCAGAAATCCTGCAGACAAAACCGGGAGTTTCATGTTGTGCTCGGTATAAATAGGAAGCCACCCCGCCACGCCATTGTGGTTTGACTGACCTCTCTCTCTGAGCATCCTGGCCATGTCCCTTCTGGGCACGGCGGCGTACCAATCCCCGTTACATGCCTGGACAAACAGATGAAAACAACAGAGGGGGACATTTAAAGAACGAGGAGAAGACTTCCGAGCAAACCCACGCTGGCTGCAGGATTAGAGGAGCATGCTATGAGCAGTTGTGGCCTACGGGTCAGAGCGTCAGATGTACGACCTGTCACAGGATACAGGCCGAAGAGGCCTGGAGCAAGTCACCTAAGCTCTGAGAACCTGTGTGTGTGTGTGATCTCACCAATACATGGATGTGTTCAATGCGGGAGCCAAACTCCTTGTTGATTCGAATCAGACTGTCAACTTAATTTTAGAGCAATGAAGAATTTGTTTTTGTGTGGGTGCATAACAAAAGATAAGCTCGGGTAATACCCCCTGCATGTGCCCATGCATGTGCCCATGCATGTACATACAACCCAGATGATGTTGTATCTACTGAAGGAGAGTGTGCTTTTGCAATAGGAAAATCAATATGTGGGACACAGACCCGGCTCATGTGAAGCACACAGACACACACACACACACACACACACACACACACACACACACACACACACACACACACACACACACACGCACACATTAAAAAGAGATTTCAATTTAGTTCATGCAACAATGCTCCAAGAGTTATGACATGAAAACTCAGGAACTTTCTTTCCCAATTCAGTTCTTACTAAGGGAGCAATCTCTGTTGAAAGGTGAAAGGTGAACTCTACTTTCATGTCTGTGGTTTCTATAGAGAGCACGGTTTACCTGCCCGACTCGAAAAACTGTCAGACTGGTGTTAAAACCAGGTGCAGGCCGAGCCCCCAGAGCCTTATAGACTAGTGCTGACCCATTCACGCCTATGGCAAACAGACATGTTTCTTTAGAGGCTTCTCCAAGTGTGAAAGGGGCTACGTGTTACCGACAGATGAGATCAGTGTGTGTGTGTGTGTGTATAGAGACAGCGTTTACGCCTCAGTAACGTTCACATGTCCGTGCCGTCTTGTCCTTCTCCATGGAAAAGGTCTCCCCGGTGGGACATTAGTGACCTCCTGCTCGCCGGCCCCTTACACGCACACACACACACACACACACACATCACTGTCACACACACACACATACGTCTGTAAGCCATCCTGACAGCATGTCAGTGCTAAAAGCCTTGTCAACACACCTGAGCTCCACCCAGCAAACAGCATTCCACTTAGAGGTGGGCTGTAAATCAAACCTCGGTCGCAGTCGACCTCACAGAGCTCCCCACTCTCTCTCTCTCCCTCCCTCCCTCTCTCTCCCTCACTCTCTCTCCCTCACTCTCTCTCTATCTCCACCTCTCTCTCTGTACGTACGAAACATTAAATGGAGAGTGCGATTGAGAAAAACCAAAAAAATGCAATGCTCTGCACTCATTGTGCACACGCAGAGCGGCGTTTGCTACTGTGGTGAGCGAGGTCGGGACAGGAGAGAGAGCGAGAGAGAGAGAGAGAGGGAGAGAGAGAGAGAGAGAGACGAGACGGTGGAGGTGTGGGAATAGCAGAGGTGTCATCTCCTGTCTTGCCTGTGGGAATGGAGCTCATCACTCCTTCAGAGCACACATCTCTCCACCTCTCTCACACACACACACACACACACACAGAGAGAGAGAGAGAGAGAGAGAGAAAACCCGCCACGCAGACAAAACACTTGACAATTCGCACAGGCTCGGTTACAGCGTGTCTAAACCACGCGCGTACGAGCGGCTCACGCATACGAGCGGCGGCGGCGGCGGCGGCCAGGAAAACAGACCCAGCTATTTGCTCAGCTCGGAGTTTTCCCAGAGTCGAGCAAGCCAGAACCTGCTCTGAACTGTGGAGGCTAAGCCGCGGAGAGGCAGGCACACACGCAACGCCGTCTGCGACACACACACACACGCACACAAACGCGCGCGGGCTCGGACCCGGACGCGCAATGGTTCGATCCGCGACGAGTCCCAAGCCAACATCCTGGCATAACGGGGGGACGAAAACAGAACAAAATGTCGATTTGGATAAATGTTTAGCGGGACGTAGGTATCAGCAGATGAGCGTACTGTGGTTCCGGGGCATTGATTAACGTTTCTCGGGGTCATTATATAAGCGGGTCAGCTCCCAGGTCTCCTCTCTGTGTGCGCGTATGAGCAAACACAGATGGCGGCCGAGCGCGGCATCCACGTTTCCACTCAGAGCGAGCGACTTCTGTGCTGCGTTTCGGCTTGCTGACCGACACAAAGACGCGCTCCTCTTTTTTGTGTTTCCTCTCCTTTCCCACGGCGCCACTGAAGTGCGAGCAGAGCTCAGCAGAACAAAAGGACGAGGGTGAACGACCGACCTGCAGCATCTTCAAGGCCTTAAGGCCTGCGACTTCCCTGGATTCCCTGAGGGGAACCCTATCTATCTATCTATCTATGTATCTATGTATCTATGTATCTATGTATCTATCTATCTATCTATCTATCTATCTATCTATCTATCTATCTATCTATCTATCTATCTATCTATCTATCTATCTATCTATCTATCTGTGTTTAACACGTGTTCTTCGGGTGCTTTCCTTGTCGCCTGACTCCAGCCTACGATGCGTCTCTCACTGCCTGCGGACTCGGGCTCGTCTTCGCCGTTTCCTGCAGACATTCCAATACGAGCTCCTTTTTTTTTTTCTTTTTTTTTACGAGCCCCGTCAAATATTAAACCGGCCGCAAAGAGGAAAGAAAAAGAAGAAGACGAAGAAGGGAAAAAAAAGTTGCTTTCTTATTGTAATTCGGTGGGCTCTATAGGGTCTGCGGCCGTTGCTACATCTCTGCATTTCCTCACTCGTCCCCTGTCTTTTGTTCTTCCTGTGTTTTCAGGGAAACCTCCTGCATTCTCACACTCCGTGTGGCCGCGCCGGAGGAAGAATGCTCCTCGCCGCGACAACAAAGGCTATCCAACGTGTGATACTGTGTTTCAAAGGACGGGAGGTGGTGGAAAGGAGAAAAAAAGAAGAAGAAGAAGGGGAGAAAGGGGGATAGTGGAGAGGAGGTAGGAGAGGGAGGGAGGGAGGGAGGGAGGGAGGGAGGGAGGGAGGGAGGGGGGTGGGAGATTTTTCCCTAACGTTCTCAAGCACACACACACACACACACACACACACACAGGCGCTGGCTCTGTAGGCAGCTCCCATGGGAAAATCCTAGACCAATCTCCAGAGGCGGTGCTTTCAGGGCCCATGTGGGTCACGTGGTCCGGGCAGCCAATGGGCCGCGGCTGATTTGATTCAAACTGTGGGTAAGTCAGGTAAGGGGGCAGCGTGGGAACCCGGCGGGCAGAGCAGCAAGGAGGGCAGCCAGAGCCACGCCGTCACTTCCCTTTGAAAATGTTGTCTTTTCCCCACTCCGCAACGTGCACTTCAGGTCCAAGTTAAAAGGTTACATAGACTTAACTCCACGGCCCAAGGCTGCCGCGGTCTGAGGCACGCACACACACACACGCACACACGCGCACACACACACACACGGTATATACTGAAAGAAAATAAGTCCTCCTTCCCCTGGAAACTATAGCGATTCCTTCCAATATGGGAAAATAAAACAACACCAGAGAGTCCCCTACGCCTCCCTGTCTTTCAGTTCAGCGTCCGTACAGCAGGAAAGACGGGTGAGGAGAGGCCGAGCGGCCCAGAGCACCGACCCTCCGTCCCTCGCTTTCCCACACCGAGGCCAGGTCACGCTACGTGATCTGGAGCCGGTCCAACCTACGACGCCGCTCTGGAGTCAATCATTACATCAAGCGATCTTCCGAGTGGAAAGACGAAGGCCGATTAACAGCCGCCGCTCCGCAGAGGCCGAGGAAGTCCTCCTGAGGAGTGAGACGCCGACCCGCGCCCGAGTTCAACATCGAAGTCGCCACCTCGAGGCTCGGTAGCCGTCGCACCGAGCACGCTAAGGGACTGAAACAGGCATCTCAAGAGGCATCTCCACCATATAGAGACAACACGTGTCTGTTTAGTCTGAAAGCTTAAGGAGACAAAATATCTCGATTGCATTCATTTCGCGCCAGCTGGTTTTCAGATGCAACCGAAGTGAGTCGAAATTGCGCATGTCCAATTACAGGTGAAAACGACAAAAAACACTAAATGTCACAATGCAAAAATTGGTAATGGAAGCACCTAACTGCCAAAAAAAACCCCTCCAAAAGTCTCGAACATTTTTACACGCTCCTAAGGTTGTTCTTGAGACACGTTGATATAGAAGCGCGTCAGAAAAGGACAGAAACGTGAAGTCTTCTCCCCCATCATCCAACAGGGTGAAGGGGGTCACATGACCAGTTCGCTTCAAGCAAGTTGGCACAGTACACAGCCGTACTGAACCTTCACTAGACTCTCATCAAAACATCTCATAAAACCAGGGAAACGCAAAACGGTTTTGGACAACCATCTTCCTCAAAGTGGCGTTCTGCAAGGTGCGATTTTGCCTGTCCTGACCTACTAAATGTACTTTCCCACAGTATCCTGAGGGTATCTGGCCAGCGTCTCGGGCCGACAGTCTGAGCTAATTAGCAGCTCCGCTAACTAACCACTACCACCTGACGGCAACCTGAACTTGGACGGCGACCCGGAGCCTGTCTGGGCTTGACATCACGCACACGCACGCACACGCACACACACACCTTCCTGTGACTCACCTCACTTCCACACATGTACAAACACACGGCTGACAGGCATGCCGCGGAGCACTCTAACTCACATGCCAGGCTGCGGTGCGCGCGCACACCCATCCCTGACTCACGTTTGCACCCACTCGTTTCACCTGTGTGAAACCGGAGTCGTAAAGTTCCACATTTTCCCATCATCCAGGTGGGAATGAGAAAACAAGTCAAATCCTGATGTTTTTTTCCTCTCTCACGCACATACGTGCACGTATCCACATGCTCCATGTATAGCGTCTAGATATTTCTTGTCCGACTGACTTCACCTCAAATTGCCAGAGAAAAATGTGCGAGATTTCTGAAATAGTTTATCTTGATGTTCTCCAGGACTGATTAACCGCTCGGTGCGCTCCACTCACTCCGTCCTCTGGGGACTGTGAGGGCGTGAACCCATCCACCTGAATCCACTTCTTGTCAGCCATCGCGTCCATGAATCTGCTCTCCGGGCTCTGTTTGTTTTCAGTACTGTTTTTTCCAGTCTGGATCCATTTCTCCCACTCCATACCATAAATATTGAGGAAATTGAGAGAAGGCTTTGACGCGATGGGAACATACTCCCCATGCTTCTCATGCACACTCCCTCCCTTTGCTTTCACGTCAGACCCGTCCTGAATACACTGTGAATTATGTAGAAAATTAAATGATCGTGAAATCGCAAGAAAACCAAAAATAAGGTAACTTTAAAGGCCTCAACGGCATTTACTTTTCTGGTTTGGACTAAGGAAACCAGAAAGTCACATTCAAGAAGCTGAGAATCTTAACTTAATTTCTTAAAATCACTCTGAGTGAGTTATAACAACGTTGTGAATATTCTCGATTATCGCTCATTTCAACACATCATTTACGTACTTCATTTCAAAGTTATTCTGCTTTTGTCTTTGTCTTGAAACTCTTGAGACTCTCCATGCAATACTGGCCACGGCATTATTATTCATGCTTCAGGCTTGGGCCGCTCATTGTTCACCATTTACTCAGTGATTCAGTGAAACGTGTTAACCTGTAATCTGCCTGTTCCGACCCCCCCCCCCCCCCTCTCTCTGTTTAACTCCTACTCCGTCTCTTTATGTTCCTCTCTTCTCAACCTTGTTGTCCACTTTCGCCCATTTTCTCACCCTCCACTTGGCCTCTGCATTGCCTTTTCCCTCCCCTCCCTCCCTCCCTCCCCTCCCCTCCCCTCCCCTGCTCCCTGAGTCCCTCTTTACTGTCTGGAGCGCACTAAAAGGGGTAATGAAGAAGATAATAGTCTGGAGTCTAGCAGATAACAGTCTCGCCGTCACACAAATAGCGCTAATGCTTTCCCTCGGCTTGGCACAGTCGGCCCATTCTGTTTCTCATCCACTCAACCTTCAACCTTAACCTCCGTCTCTCGCTCTCTCCGAGCGAACCCACGTCTTCCCCCTCGCTCCGCGCCTTCCTCGCGGCTGCATCAACCCCCTTCCCGGGCTCCCTTCAATCTCCCTCTCGCCTTCTCCCTGGTCGTCTCTCACCTCTAACCTCCGCCTTTCTCTGCCTCTCCGAGCACTTTTTTTCTCCCTCTCTTCAGACGCCAGATCGCTGGGCCCGGCCTGAGCCAAACAGCTGAGCAAAACAAGGCGCTGAAAAGGTCCGTTGACAATGCCGCTCGCGGGGCGCTGGGTTCTGAAGGGGGATAAAAACGGCGCATCTCGGAGAGAGACACAAAAAGCAGGATCCAACCGTCAGCCAGCCCCCTATTGATGCGTTGCTCGTCTGTGTTATGGGTTAAAATTAAAATGAAAAACATTTGGGAAAGCAGGGTAAGTTGACTCCCCATAATTGACGGATTAATCGTGAATACAAGCTTCAGATACACTGTGACTTGTGAAAGATGTTCTTGCACGTTTTTCTGCATGTCTGCGCTCTGCTCAGCACTGTGAATTGCGGCTCCAGGCCTTGTTGTTTCTCCCAGCTCCGTAGACAGAAAATTCATTGATCCCTCGAGGAGGCTCCCTCCGGGAAACACGGGGTCTGCGGCGCAGCCTTTGCTTTTGCAGAACATCCGCTCAAAGTAAACTGTACGTGAACCCTGGCTAGGACACCAGGGCTTCGACGCTGCGTAAATCACGGCGGCGAGTCCGAGTGTTGCGAGGCCCGCCCGCCCGCCCCAGCGCGCTGGGATCTACACCCGGAGAGTAATCCCCCGCTCGCGGATTCATCCATGAATCACGGCCCGCAGAAGTGGCTCGACCGCAGCCGGCCGGGGATGCCCTGGGCTGGGCGTGAGGAGACAAACCGTGTGCCTGCGTGCCGTAAACACGACCCAAACCCCGCCAACACGGAGCGTCCACGCAGACCCGGTTAGCATTTGTCTTTCCTGGGGAGGCGTCCGGCGCCACGTGGACCCCGCGCTCTAAGCGGTCCACATGTGCTGACGGTCCCCGTTCCTTGGATGCCCCCGTTCAACCCGACGTTGTTACGACACCCTCGGCTTTCCTCGACATGCGCTGACAGTTCTCAAACTGTCACTACACCCACACATGGCAAACTGAAATTCCACCCACTCGACCTGAATCCATCGACCTGAACCGTGTCTGCGCACGCACGCACGCACACACGCACACACACACACACAGACAGACAGTCCCGTCATGGGAGAGCCACCAGCAGATTCCTCTTCTCAACGTTTATCGCTACTGGCGCATATTTCACCCCGCGGCCCCCCTCTTCACCCCTACTCTGGCTTTCCCTGCCCCCGCCCCCCCCCCCCACACACACACACACACACACATCCCCCTCCCCATGTCTTCCTGATGCAGAGGCATGCAGGGAATGTTATTGTAATGCAGAGTGATTCATCCAGGACTGTAAATATTGACAGTGGTGGCTGAGGCCTGCGCGCCGCCCCGCGCTCTCGCTCTCTCCTGAGCTGAACGCAGAGAGAACGAAGGAGAGGGAGAGGGAGAAGGAGGGGGAGGAAGAAAAGGAGCGACTCTCCCACGTGGGCTTTGACAGACAAGGTGTCAGCGGCGGAGCCGGGGGGAGCAGCGAATCGCTGTTTTACACTCTGGCCTCTCCTTGCGTAACCAGACGCGGGCTGCGCCGGAGCAGCGAACTAATGCGTTCTGGGATGAAAAATGACCAAGACGATCTGCGGCCCAGGTTCACACGGCTTTCCTCCTCCGACTCCGATCCGCCGCACTGTTCTCCAGAACCCTGCGTCTGCGCGCCCGTCTTTGATTTATCGGCGCTCTGGCGAACTCCGCGTCTCGAGACGCAAACTAGCGGTGGGATGTGAGAAGATGAGATGCACCGAGATTGACTTTTTCTTGCAGGGTTTTCTGGTTACTGTGCATGGCACCCACGCGGGATCCTCCAGAGAAAACACGAGTCTCACAAAACCAAGAGGCATTAAGGGTGATTTAGAGCCTCAAATGTGACAATGGGAGTCCATGTATAATCTGACGACCAGCGTCATCCACGCCATGGAGGGAGGCCGGGCGGGCGGGCGGGGCGAGCTGGTGTGGGCACGCACGCAGAGACCATAGATGTGTAGGTGTGTGAAAAAGCTCCAAGCGGCCATATATGTGGAGTTCCCAGCAAACAGGCCAAGAGCTGCGTCTTTATTTGTGCCCTGTCTCTGGGCCCTATCCGCCTGCTCTATATACTCTTCCTCGGGCACGAGTAAGGACTAAACCGACGTGGAGACAAAGACCGTCCTCTGAAGGCGCTTTTAGGGCGCTTTCCCCTTCTCGCGTGACCACCTGTTAGAACTCTCGACGCCTCTGAAAACTGAGGCCGCTCCACGAGCCGTTCATATTCTGAGAGAGGCGGCGAGAACAATGGCGCAGTGTTGAAGTCGGTGAGGGAAACCCTCCGCTCTGAAACCCGTCGACTTTCAGATGAGCTGCCCGGAGCCACCAGTGGTGGAGGTGAAACGTTCCCACCCCCCTTCACATTCGACGTCTGTAGCTGACCTTTACAGAAGCAAAAGCCACATATCTGAATCGTGACTTCCATTGAAGGGACTTGTTCAGTCCTGCTCGATACTGCACCGTTTTATTTGAAGAAAACTGGTTATGTTACCCCCCCCCCCCCCCCCCCGTCACATTCGATGATGAACTTCTACTGAAGAACTAAGAAATTAGATATTTGAGATGTTTTTTTCCATTGCCAGGTTTTTAAAGGGATACTTGACATCACAAACATACTGAAGACCACAGCCGGCGGCTGCCACCGCAGTTTTCTGGTGGCCACAGTAATTAAGACCATATTGATTGCGTTGTCACTCCAGATGCATGTCTCGCATCATACATGTTATCAGGACACACACAGGACTCACAGCGGGCCCATGTTGAGAGGGTGAGATAAAGGCAAATAAAGGAGGGAGAGGGCTCAAGGTTAAGTGGCAATAATGATGCAGAATAAGACATCTGTGTGTGTGTGTGTGTGTGTGTGTTCAGACTCACTTCAAAGTGTCTGTGGGTGCCTTGTTCATGTCAACAGGAGACATGGTGGAGGAGCACGGCATTTTGGAAACGCG
>CM055201.1:14230697-14473197 GCA_029224185.1 Karalla daura
GCTAATTACATACTTCTGTTGTGTATAATCATAGGCATTAACAACACAAAGTCTGACACTGACCAACAAAGCCATGAAAATAATGAAAATTCCTATGAAGCTGCTTTCTTTTTGTTCATCCTCAAACTGCTCAGCCTGCTGAGTAAAATTGCTCAATCGAAGTCGCTGAGTAAGGGAGGTGAGGACCTCCACCGAAGCGGTTCACTGTGAGCCGTTGCAGGTGTGCGGTTTTGAAGCAGGGAAAAATGTTTACCCTCAGAAATGACAAAACAAGAGAGTGATGTCAAGAGTAGAGCAGGAGCTGCGTCGGTGCCCCATCATGCTTGCAGCACATAGAGAGGATTTTCCTGTCTCTGTTTCAGTGGGGGATGTGACACACTGTCCTAGTTTCCATTTTATCATGCCACCGATGAAAATAAATACCTCATTACAGCAGAAAATGTAATTTGTAAATTCAGATTTAGAATATGTTCCTTTGTATGACACCAATAGTTTGTCGTAAATAGAGGCAAAGCCAATGTGATTTGTGGCCCTGACGTGCCCTTGGATTTCATGTCTGCATCTACTGTACTTGTAAATCATGTCTGCAGGACTGTTTCTGCAAATGAAAAAGGGAATGATTTGTGCAGATATCTTAACCCCTGTGGTAAATCCTGGCTGTAAACTCTTGTGGAGGATTTCTGGGCACTGCCAACCCCTCAGGACACTGGCTGCGGATCACATATCAAACATGCAGCTCAAACGGACTGGGCCCATCATTAAACATATGTTCGATTCAGGATTTAATGTCTTGATGTTATATTCATGCGTGGAGGACCAGGGGGTCCAAAGGAGCATGGGACTCTGGATTAAAATGTGTTTTAAGTAGTTTCCATGGAATTACTACAACACGCAGTGAAACCAACTTCTAAAATAAACTCTCAAAATCGTACTAAAGCATTCATGTCCCCGAGACAGCCACGTGTGGCTTGGAATCAAACCGTTTCTCATAATCACCTGTTCTCCCTAGCGACCTAAGTAGAACTTCGCCCAAGAAATATAATCCCTTCATCTTCCTTCCCTCTTCCCCCCACTCATTCTATCTTTATCCTCCGCCATGTGTGCATCCCGCAACCACTCGCTGTCAAACATATTAAGTTGGCCTGACTTCAGTTATGCATTAATCAAACAGATTTTCTTATATGGCGTCTACAGAGAGCGAGGAGTGATCGGGGTGAAGGGTTTGAGGCGGGTTGTGCTGATGAAGCTGGATTGTGTCCTTGGAAGCACTGGGAAGGAGTCAAAGATTACAGCACAGCCTGAAATGCTGTGTGTGGCCCACATGACTCCCTCACTGAAGGGTTGGGTTTAAAATTAGGCTTGTTTTTCTTGTGGAGTCTGCACAGAGGCGGTGGAGCACGGCCGCTTTAGAAACACCTGGACAAGAGTTTGCTGCTCTCCAACCCGGTGATGCAACTCCTGCTGCTGCTGCCTCCATCGCTGGAAAAACAACAACAAGTGGTGGCTGAGCACAGCTGGCATGTGAAATCTAAATCTGTCTGTTTCTCCATTTATCATTCACCTCAAGTAGCTCTGATTTGGTCCATGTCAGACTCAAAGGAGAGAGCGTGACAGTGTTCATCCATCCATTATGTTATCCAGTCTGCATGTTCAGAGCAGTTGCTTTAGAAGTACGGGGGGGGGAACGCACACAGACAGGCACTCACTACGACTGAAATCTGAAGCCTGACAGTGCTAAACATTTAGGTTTTGCACCACCCCAACGGTGCTCTATATGTTTCATTGTTTTTATTGTCAAGAAATCTGATGAAAAGACCAAAATGAGCACTGGATGCATCCTGCTGGCAAGCAAAAAAACACATTAGTCAGCTATGTTGTTGGACCAGGTGTCGCATTACAGCAAGAGTATGAGCACCAACGTTTATTGACATTTAATTCAGCAAACACTGGGCTTGTGCCCAATTCAAAATGTATCCACAGGAGAAAATTGCCCTAAACAAGTCTATTAGTATTGTTCGGGGATTTTTGTATTTCCCATGGATGTGAATGATGCTCAGTTGTGAATAATTCTTTCTAATAGTGTCTGTTATCTCTAAACCTCTCTGTAAGCACCACCCTCAGGTGAGTTTTGCTTTAATTTGTCCAATATTTTGGACACTGGCACTGAGCATTTAATGTTTAACAACTGAAACACTCTTTTGGGCTCAGTTTAATAATGCAGCATTACTGTATATAAGGAAATAACAGAGTGTTTTTTCTTAATACAAATATTTGATGCTTGAGTGCAGTTAAAGGTCGCTTTATACAAAAAGAAAAGAAAAAAGTTGCCTCCTGTCTGTCTCACTATAACGCGTCTTAAATTTTTAAACAAAGCAGTATAGTGAGTCATCTCCTTAAACAGCTTTCCAACAGTTTCTGAGACTTACAAAGGAAGTTTCCCATCCAGAAGTGCCAAAGCTTTTTCCTCCACATCTTATTTTGTGTCTCCTAATCGTGGCATTTGAAATGCTTTTGAACTCCCAAATTTTCATAAGTCCACAAGGTAAAACATTAAGACATGATCTTTATGTGGCATTTCCTTTTGTTAAACATTTGTTCTGTGAGGGAGCTTGCTCTGTTGAGGCACTGCTTAGGGGACCTAGAAGTCACCATCAAAAGACGTACCGTCGGCCGGTGCGAGGTGGGCTATTTCTTTTGTTTTCTGCCACAGAACAATTGAATGAAAAGGGTATTTTGGGCTCTTGGAGGGCTGGATAGAAATGTCAGCAGCTGCTCAGATGGAGAAAATGCCATTGGCAAAGTCAAGCAGTTTAAAAACCTTATCAAAGACGATTGCTGATAAAGTCTGTGCACACAAAGGGCAGAGGAGGCTGAATATCTTCAATTCACTCTACGGTCTTGCTTTAACAAGTTTACTCAAGCATTACATGTTGATCTGGGAGTCAGGGGCAATAAAGCTATTCAGTCATTTATGTATGTGGCTGCATGGTTCAGCTGAGGACGCTGGGGAGGAGAGAGTGCACTGGGACTTTCTCCAGCTGTGTGGAAATATGCTGAATAAAATGCATTTATTACTTCAGGGTTGGTGACATAGTTTATTCTGAGTAGAACTTAAAAAAGAGCAAAGAAACAATGCAGTGGACTCTTGACCAGTCACCTCTGATTCAGCACACAGGAATCAGGGAGAACCACTTTAAGACCAGGATGATGAAGCCACACAAACAAGAACCCAGAAGAAAAATGCCCTATCAGGCATTCTTCAACTTAAGGGCGATCCATTTGCAATCTAAAAGGCACACTTGGGGCCTTGTTAAATTTTTTGCAGGCTACTAGACATAAAACTGCCCTTAGTGGCTGGCAATATAATCCCCCGGTTAGTGAGGTACCCTGGGTGGTATCTCAACACAAACAAAACACACGGGGACTCTAATCGCTCTAAGTGCCCATCACATGCACTCTGACACTGCAGGAGAACCAGGGAGCAGCAGAGAGCCCACTCCCAGCTGGAGGTTAATCAGATCACATAAAAGCAAAGCACACCTCATCTTTCATCACTAGGCAACACATTTATGCAGCAATCGATAGGTGGAATCATATTTTCCCCTTTCAGAGAAATGAAGGAAAATGAAGAATTGTGACCCAACCAAGATGGATGGGGCCACGATTCACACCACAGATATCGGCTATAAGCCTGAGCCGCGGGCTTCTCCTTCAAAACTTCACTTGTTTCCATCTGACAAATCTTACGGCCTCTTTAGTTTCGAAATGGCCTTCGGGTCATTTCTGTCGATAAATTCCCTCAGGCTGAACATGAGTAATTTACAGCGCGCTCGTCCACTGTTGTGCTCCCAAGCACCTGCCTGTCACCATCTGACCTAAGATACATGCTACACATGCACAGACACGTACACATATTTATGTAATCATATCAATATGGACATATTAGCTGTCTGACAAACTCCACCGGGATTTGTTGGTCTGCATTAGGAGAGCGAGACAAAGCACGATCTTATAAATTACGTCTATAGGAAGGATTATATTGTTTTGTAAGAAGGGGATAATCTCCACAAAATCTTGTTACTCGTGTTAACAATCCGTGACTTTAGTCCTGAGGTGATTTATGTGGATAAAACAAATCATTTTTGATGTTCTTTTATCACGTGAAATCTGATAACATGTTTGAAATAATGAACTTTTGCAGTCTGGCCCATACTTCAATGCCTAATTTGCTCCAATAAATGAGCTGAACCTGAAAAGACAGTTAAAACAATTTTAGAAAACGTGGCTTATTCAGTGCGTCTAGACAAGGTAACCGTTGTAAACTCATTTCTTTAATGCGTCTGTGATAAACTCAGTCGAAAGGTTCAACAATACCGTCAAAGACTGGGCACAAAGAAAGCCACAACGGCGTCCTTTTCTCAGCTGAAATTGAGACGTGGAGAGTAATTACATATTACATGGTCCAAACAATGCTGAAAATGAGTTGTTTTGTTGGCTGTCACTTCATAAACAGCCAGTGTGCTGCACCACAGGCCGCCTCAATTACATCCAAAAGGTAAGCGCTGCTAAGAATGACATTTAAAATCCATCCTCCGTCTCTGCTCGCTTGGAAATAATATATCTCACTATTGCGGGAATCTTAGAGAAACACTAATGGAAATAAAAAAGATAAACCTCCCGTTTGGGCATTAGTTATGCCCAAGTCGGGAAAACTTCCAGCAGCTCCAGAGCATTTCTTTGTCTTCATAAAGGACGTTTTTCTTCCTGGCTCAGGCTGCACCACGTCACGTCTCTCTGATGGGGGGGAGCCAGCAACGGCAATGAGCTGCAGTTCACCAGTTGTGCAGAGAGGAAAACAACCTCGAAGCTTACTGCCTTGAAGACACACTTGGGACATGAATGGGCTTTTTATGACACCTCAATTCTGCCCCGTTGCCTGTGGGCCCCATGTTGCGCATTGTACAGTGTCAGGAATGGAGGAGGTGAATGGCGGAGATGGGAGCCGCTAAGGTGCAGGTGGTTGTTTGGACGAGATGAACTCGAAGACGAGAGCTCTTGAAGGAATGGGAACCAAATGTGCTGAGCGGCGCAGAGCAGCAGTTAGCCCTGCTAGGAGGGCACCCACAGGGGCAATCCAAGGCTTCAGCTTTAAGTACGTGGGCTCTGCCGTTGTCATTTAAGAGCATGGATTGCCTCGGTGAGATTATGAAGGTCTCTCTCTGTCTCCCTCTCCCTTTCTCTCTCTCTCTCTCTCTCTCTCTCTCTCTCTCTCTCTCTCTCTCTCTCTCTCTCTCTCTCTCCGTCTGTCTGTCTCTCTCTGTTTGTCACTGCATTGACAGTGACAGATGCACTGGCGGAGCGCTTAGACGGAGGCAAACCTGTGTCATAAATAACAACGAGTCTCAGCACATGCTAATCATAGTCAAGTGAATCCATTTCAGTTTCATTGTGTATTATGATAATACACAGGAGAACTATTTTGCTTTTTTGAGGAGAGGGGTCACAAATTGAAAAAAATGGAGAATCAGATGTGGTTAAGTGGGTAAGAATAATGCAGTGTGCTGGCAAAAAGACACAGGGTGAGTAATGTTCTGGCATTTCCAGCAAGGTTACATTGTGAGAGGCCTTGGACTGAAGGCACTGCAGCTGCTGCAGGAAGTCAAATAATGCAAATGACAGTATTAATTGTGTTCGGAAGAAGGGGACGGGCAAGAGTCCAATGCAATAAGTTACTGTCTTCAACTGCAAGCAAATGTATGGCGGAATAATAGGTGTTTGGCAATTTGTATGAATCTCTTGAAAACACAATATAGCTTTATTTTGCCAAGGCAGACAATGAAATAAACATCAGTCAGATTATTTAATGTGCTTTGTGTCTTTAAAGTCTGAATTATTAGTCAATGGGAACAGCATGGAGGAAGCTGCAGTCATTATGCAGCGTGATGTGCATGTGTTTAATGCCTTCTTCCATTGATACAAAACCATTCTTCTAAGCATCTGAAAATTCACCAGTGATAAATTCGAGTGAGGGATGTTAGTTATTAGTTTGTTGTGGAGGCAATCACAATAAGGAATGGAAAAGGATTAGAAGGAAAGACTGTGGGCGAACCATGCCAGATCGATGATCAGGAAGTATTTCCTGCTGTGCTATTTTTGGAACAACAAACACCCAGCTGCTGAAATGTGCGAGATAACGATAATAGCAGGACAGGCGATGCCTTGATCCCCCAAAAACTACTGAGGCATCAGAGTTCATTTATTTTACAAAAGGATTACAAAGTGGACAACAGTAGTCTGTCATTTCATCTTCCTTTAAAAATGGATTATTTATTTCTTGGTCTGATATCACGTTGCGAGAAGGACAATTCAGTCTATTCATAATAACAGGTTGAAAATCAGCGCGAAAAGAGCCGTCGAGGTAAGCGAATGTGCGCTCAGTTGGAGACGCTCTCTTGACTATAAATGCACTGACAGAAGTACGATGAAGTAGGATGAAAAAGTGAATCTGTGGCCCGACATAGCAACACAAAGGAGCAGTTATGTAAAAGAATGACATTTCACAACACTGTTATAGTAAAAGTCATCTAAGATGTTAGCGATGCGGTCTGCAGACGGCTGTAATTGCACCAAAAGGCTCTGCAGAAGTCATTTTTTACAGCTCAAGGATTCGTATCTGCTGCCTGGTGGAGGGGGGGATTTAAACAGGAGTCTGTGGGGGGTGGGGGGGGGTTGCAGGATTGTGTGCTACAGTATAATGAGATGTGTGTATGTGTATGTGTGTGTGTGTGTGTGTGTGTGTGTGTGTGTGTGTGTGTGTGTGTGTGTGTGTGTGTGTGTGTGTGAGAGAGAGAGAGAGAGGGAGAGAGAATAGCATTGAGGTTTATTTAGTAAGCAGAGGAAAACTTAATGATAAGACCTTGCAGTGCAAACATAGCATCTAAAAGAAGGTCCAGAAGATATTGTGTCTATTTTCACTGCATGCCTGAGACCATTTGACTATGCATAGATGGAAGTGCATCATGATGTCCATGTTGTGGTGAGAAGTCATATGAATGTAGGATCTTTGCTACTTTATTATGGATTTATGGATCTCTGAGTGCAGGTGTATGCATGTGTGTGGCCGTCTGAGCATGAACACGGTCCTTAGAGACGTCTGTCAGGCAGCCGTGGGCAAACTCCATCCATAGAAATTTAGATTTGGAGCCAGCATCCACCCTATTGGTCCATCTACTGTGCAGATGATCAAAAGTTAAGCCTCCAAAGCTCTGTCAGTGATGTATGTAGGTATACACACTGTCTGAGCACTGAGGACCGTGCGCAGCGAGGCGCCTCTGGCTCAGTTGCGGTGGGCCGTGTTGATAGGTGGCACTGGAGGAGAGCTGCGCACGTCTGACGGCAACAAGGTGGTGGAAAAGCAGAGAAGAGAAGGAGCGCGGTCTCCATGGCCCTGAAGAAGTCCACTGCACGCACCAGCAGGAGCGGAGGGAGAGAACAGACAATCATTTCGCTGCTGTTCAGAAACTCTGAAATGAGATGAACTCGGAGGTCTCTCCCTGCAGCAAGCAGTGCTCAAGGCATGCATTTCTTTATCCATATCCTCCCCCAAAAGTGCCACAGAGAATTTTGAGTCTTTGAGTGAGCTTAGTGGTTTGGGGAATAAGCAGGAAAATGGAAATAAAGATGCCAAGAGAAAGTCTGTCTATCATTTCGCTCAATGCTCAGACCCAGTTTTATTTGTCAGTCTCATCTTTCTCTTGCCAGATTTTGTGACTGAACAGACGCTGTGAAAGGTTTAGTCAGATAATTACCTCCTGATCGCCTTGGGTTTTTGCTGAGAAAAAGCTTTTCTGAGAATTCCTTCATTTTTTTTATAGCCGGTCATAAAACAAGATGCCCCGCTTCATAAAATGTCTTTACATCACAGTGGATAGCTGTCTCTCTTTAATACATCACTCAGGGTGGAAATATATGTGATACAAAGAGCCAAGGTTACCCATCCTGAAGGCAAGTAGAATAAACCCAGAATAAATCCAAGTAGGATACTGACAATGTGTTATTTCATCTTCTTTTAAGAGAGTCATCTTTTTTCTTTCTTCGTCCCCATTTTGCACGACAAGACCTCGATGGTAAGTATAGTGTGGAAATTAAAGGAGACAAAACGATGTTGAGGAAGGAGAATTTTAAGGTAAGACACACTCTCGATTCAAGCTCGAATTTCCTTGAGCGAGGATGAGAAGCCTGATGGTAACAGTGAGGCTAACAAAAGTAAATTATCTTCTCGAACAAGGACTCTGGAATGTGGAACACCCTGTAGTGCAGCGACAGCATGAAAGAGAAGATGAGAGGCGGCACTCTGGGCGAGGAAATGAAAAAAAAAAAGTGAGATAGTTACTGTATGTTCCCAATCCATGCATCTCAAAGAAATCCCAAATTCTCCTTACTGCACCTAAGCCACCATGTGAGACTCCACACAGAGTTAAGAAGAAAACAATAATAAAACTTTGAAGGCTCCTGTGAGGCTAAAGCCATTTGGAATTCCTTAAGTATCATCACGATGCATTACATCAGCAGCGTGACCTTTAACACCATTCACTTAAGCAGCGTTCACTCTGCCTTTTTCAGGCGAGGTTCTAATAAAATGGAGTGGGCCACAGCACACAGTCTGAACAGTGTGTGTGTCTATGTGTGTGTGTGTGTGTGTGTGTGTGTGTGTGTGTGTGTGTGTGTGTGTGTGTGTGTGTGTGGCCTGGAGGACAGAAGCTCCCTGCAGAACAGCAGCAGCAAAACACACACACTTAATGACTCTGCAGCCAAATAGATTTGTCACATTACTTAAAAGTGATTTCTTTAATGAGCTTTGATTGCTGTCTGCCTGGTTGGGATGCATAAACGGGGACCGCTGGACTAAAGTAGAGCAGACCTGCTGCTTTGACAGTCACATATAACACACAGACAGATGATGCTGTATTTTAACAGTGTCATCTATTAGTGGGTAACTACACAGCAAGCTTCGCAGCCTGGGGTCTGTTTTCAGTGACACACATTATGAGCATCGTATTTTTTCATCTGGTGGAGGTGATATTGTTTCACAGGGGTTATTGGAATAAACTGGTGCGCACGTGTCGATTCAGAATTGTAATGAAACTCTCAGTCTCGCTGAACAGGTGAGCTACATTAAAAGTAAAAAAATAAACTCTGATATCATTTTGACTCTGAGGTATTGAGGTAATGAAATGTCTTTTTTTCTGCTTATTTTCCACACTGTTGTTTTTTTATTGGTTCTTTGAAAATGGAGAGAACACAGGTAGTCTTTCTAAGATAAAGGCAACTATCTTTGAAATCACTTTGACGACAATCCAAACAAACAGGAGCTGCAGACAAAATTAATCACCCGCATAAAGTGACCAGAACAAAGCAATATAAAATGTGATTAAGGGGCGCCGCAAGAGTCCCGGCGGGTGATCAAAATTGAGCAATAATAATATGCCCTATCCAGGCAATAACCAAGCCATTATTTTTGTCAAACTTTTACAAAGACATTTTACTAAAGGATTTTTTTTTTCATTTTGTATTATCTCTTGTACAGGAAACAGCTACAGTTCATAAAGCCGAGTTACTGGATGTGTGCAAAGCTGTGTTTACACAAGTGAAACTCCAGTTGCAGTTTATAACTTAGGTTGGTTTGTCTCGCACAGAGAGCCTGAGAGCAGAGCACAGAGCCAGCATTTGAATTATACTGCTGTGACACACTACAACTTCAACAACAAGACCACATTGTAAAGGTCAGCGGGGCCATCAAGGCTGAAAGCTGAATCTAATTTGAAAGTGCTTCAAGGTAGCAAATACAACAAATGGCCACTGATCTCAGAAATCGGCCGCTCCGTTCAAAAGATTTCATCTTATTTTGGCTCCACATACATACAATGTGGAGCCTGGGGTGGCAGCGACATTCAGTCACACTTAAATATCCCAACTACTATTGAACTGACTGACATAAAGCTTGGCACCAACGTGTCTGCTCCCCAGAGGACGAATCCTACAACTTTGTGAGTCATGTGCTTTTGATTCCTCACAGCAGAAGCAGATTCATTTCCCAAGGAACTGCATCTAAGTCCACTGAAAGCTTTCATACTGCAGTTTTAACAAACATACATGAAATGTCTTAATCACTTCTGACATATCCTTTAGGGATTTTAGGGCAGATGCTCCAACCCCCCCCCCCCCCCCCCTTAGCATGAACTTTACTAACTTTAGTCAGTACTATGTAGCTTATGATGATCAATGTATATACTTACTTAGCCTCCATGTGTTCACATTGTTGATGTGGGCATGTGATTATACGAGGCCCATTTGTGTCTATAAGTGAAGCATCATAGAACTTTTAATATTTAATTTGAGCCTCTTAGATACTCTTAGTTTCATTATAGTCTCAAAGGCTATTTTGCATTCTGACTGTGTGTCTTGGTGAAGTTGAAACACATTCATAGCATCTCTTAAAAGACCGAGATGTTTTGCACTGTGCTTGCTTGAGTGATAGTGCTAGATGGATGCCTCCACTATGCTAACTAATTGCTTTCTCATATGCAGTCCCTGCCTTAGCCCGACGGACAGAAGAGAGGTGACATAACTCAAATTTTTATTTCTGCTTTTCCTGAGCGGTTCTGAGCTCAGCTGCCATTCACTCTCTCCCTTTGCACTCCATCCCCTATACTTTGTATACCCTTTCATGACATATAGCAAAATGCAGCCACCAACGACATTCATGTCATAGTCTGGCACATCCATATTGATCGCTGTCCTTGGAAATCAGTCAAAGCCAAGCACAGACTACCTTTTGTGCCCCCTACGGCTACAGCTCCCACTGCCGATCATCCAGGCATCATCAAGTCCAGTGAGTGAGATCACTCACCCTCATCTCAGTTCTTAATACTGACATTAACCCACTTATCAGTGCAGCTAACAAGGTTATTTCTCTGGTTACAACCACTACCGGTATGAATATTACCAGAAATTTGTGCGTTAAGAAGAGCTGCGGATAGGTATAATGGTCTGTGGTGCCTGTGACTCAGACAGAACTATAATGAGTGCACTTATACTTCCTCTCTTGATTTTCTCCATTAGCATGTGCATGAGCGCTCTTGTGCTGCCATGCATTGGTATTCGTTTCACAGATCTGGGTGTCCAGAAAGTGGCGCATGACTCGCAGAGAAAAGCACTCTGTTGATGAGCACAAATCGATATCTGAGCCGCCTATTATCATCCCCGACCAAACTGGGAACCCAAAATGATTCTCCATTCAAAGTTAATGATCTTTTCTAAATACCAGCACAAGAGAATTCGCTTGTTTACGTTAGATTGCATTGATCTGACACTGAGTGTGTGGCCCTGGACAAATGCATTGTATTCACAGAGGCCCTGTTAAAACAAAGTCTCTCGCTGACTTTGATCACGTCTCCTGGGAGGAAACATAAACCAGAGCGGATGACCAGCCAAGCACGGCAAGAGGAGCACGGAGGGAAAAAATAAAACAAAGCAGGTATTATTTTCACTGCAGTAACTGCAGTTGATTTACCAGCCAACCAATGTCTTTACTTAAGGCTCACTTTCAATGGCTAGTTGTGCTTTAACAGCCCAGCTGAGCGGTTCATGAGCATCATATCGGGCATCATGCCTCACAACTCTTGGCAGCTTGGCATTGCTCCCCCTGGCCACTCGCAAGCTCTTGTTGTTTTTATATTCTCACTTCAGCAGCAAGAGCCATCAAAGATAAAAGCACAGTTGCTCTTTGTCACACAGAGACAACAGTCATGAAATTTTAACAGCAAGAAGTACTGATCTAGCAGTGGAGACAAAACTAGTCCCTGAGCAGAGCTCAAATTCAGTGACACAGATTCAGGCAAATAAAATGCAGGCGTGAGCATGTTTGTGGGCTGATTAGGCTGCTTGTGGTGTCTCTTAATGAGATATGATAGAATAAAATGCATTAACAATTCCAATGACCACTGAAGACTATATCTCTTCATGTTGGGAATTTTCACAGTATTTTAGGAGAGCGCTGTCAGTCCAAAATAATAGACAGTGAACAGAAAAACAACGGCAAAAGGTTATGCAGTCTAGCAGATAATTAGCACTTTTTTTTTTCATTTGAGCGATCCATCTTTCGGTCCATAAAGTTTGAGCAAATCTTGAAAAACATCCCCTGCAATTCATCAGAAGTGTTTTGTCAGATGTTTTCAAGTCTGGCCGAGAGAACAAATGACATAAAAGCAGCAAGGACCACCCACTGGTTGCCTTTATTTTAGCTTGATAATTAATAGTCAGCTGAGGTGGACAGCAGGGATGAAAGGAGGGAACAACACAAAACAATACGAGGTATTTTTAGATGATAGCGGTGGCCTTCGACTCTATCACAGCGTATTACGGTCTGTCAATAGCTACACAACTCTTGGCTCTGAAATCTCCACAAGGGCACTGAGCATAGCGGGTCCATCTCTCCAGGGCTCTCATTCTCGGCTCAGCATCACTGTGAACTCATTTCTCAGCCACACAGGACGCTTGGCGCTCCTCCTTCATTCAGACATGAGATCATCTCAAAGGTCACACTGTTTTCTGTATGAGGGGTCTGCTGTGCTCAGGAATGCTGCCTTTGTGAACATGTTGGTATGTATGCAAGCCACGATTACGTTCACGTGTAAATATGCACCGCTTGGTGCATCTTTTTTTTTTTCTTTTTTTTTTGCATCTTCAAGACTTTGACAAATATCTCAAAAGCTACTCCAACATGCCTCTGCTTGGAGATATGGTGTGTGTATGTGTTCCAGATCTGTGCGCAGCCTCCTGTAGAGATCTGTGGGGCATGTAGAGGAGCGCCTGTTCCTACCACTACACTCTGCTGCTGAGCTGACAGCACACACTGCTCAGTGGCTTGGATATGAAAAGGAATATCGTGCAGCTTCAGGGGGAGTGGGGAGGGTCTTACAGTTACACACACACACATACACACACACACATACACACACACACACAGTGTCCCAGTGGCAGGCAGTGACTCCCTTGATCTTAATGGTGAGGCAAAATTAACAGTGGGCATCTCTGGGGTTCCCACTGACTCACACAGCCTCCACATAACCATTCGAGGATATCACCCAGCTAATTCCCAGGCCCATCTCCCCTGCTCTATTATTCACTTTTTCTTACATCCAACTTCAAATTTTCTCTCGATCCTGTCATGTATCATTTACTGTCTCCTGATCTGCAACTTCTGAGTTAGTTCAAAGGTGGGAAACAATACAGGAAACCCTGATGACCATAGCCTTATTAGTGTGTAGTTGTGTGTAGTTGAGTTACCATAGGGGTGAAACTGGATGTTTTCTGTTTTATTCATTCTCTGTAACATGGGATTAAGTTGCTCTCTGTTCATGCATTTCTAATCCAGTGCCCAAAATGGCCTCCAAACTGTATTTCTGCATGAATGTTATCTCAAATATGATTATCTTAATTCTAAAATTACAGGACTTACAACAATTAGATACAGAGGAAAATGTTTTCCTTTTGTTGTTATTACCTAGCATTACCCCCTAAACCTTTCTATGACCTTTTATCAAGACCTCTTGGAGAAAACTGGGAAAGCTCCTCACTGGTGGTGGGATTCCTTCTACGAACTGCTGTACGCTCGAAGGTTTGTTTTTTTTTAGTTCTAACAATTATTCCAAAGACAGTCTTTATTTAGAACCCTGATTCTGTTGCACGTTTAGTATGCATTGAGACATTTTCCGGACGAATCAGCTGCTCGAATCCAGAATGCAATGTTCCATCAGTGATTGCAAACTTGTCCTTTTGTCTCAAACATGAAGGTTCAGGATGAAAAGTTCTAAACTAGACCCCAGAAGCTTCTAGTTCATCTATGTGACCTTTAGTGAAGTTTATCCTGGCAGCAACGTACCTCTTTTTGCTACCCTGCCATGCACGCCATTTCAGTTCATTCTGTCTGCTGTTAGACTCCTGAACATTGACATTCACCATTACAAAAGAGACCTGCAGATTCTTAAATGTTATCCTGTGGTTCTTCGTGACCTCCTGAAGTATTACACACTTTGCTGTTTGTCCGACGACCACTCCTGCGGAGAGTGACAACGGTGTTGGATTTTCTCCATTTCTTTTCCGACCTTTTGGTCGAACGATCAGCATCTTTTTGTCAGGGCTGTGCAGAGATCTCCTTTAACTGTGACACTCTTGCACAAACCTGTGCTCTAGAGACCACACTTCAGCTGTGAGTGAAGCTGAGTGAAGGGTTGTACTCTTTCTATACAGGACCTCACACGGAAGTGTCATCCCATTGACAGAAAAATGTATTGATAATCCTGGAGAGCTGAGGCAGGATTTAACCTCTGTGGGTTGGTTGTCACAATCACTGAAGCGAGTGGCTTCGATGGCTATGATAAACACTCACTGCAGGTTAAGTATGTTGGTCTCCACTTCAGTCAATTGGATATGAAGAAGCCCCTTCAGTCAAAGACAAAAGTCCATGTAACCTCAGTTTAATCATAAACTAGATAACTGAGAATTAGCACCGATGTGAGAAAACAATGAGAATTATTCTCACGATCATAAACAAAGCAAACAGATATTCAACAGTCAAGCTCCTATGTTACTTTTGGGAATTGTTGGCTGCACTTTCTCTGCTATTCTTGCTTCCATTGTTTTATACCTGTCTAACTCCTATACCTGTCACTCTCAATATGTGTGCATAGGTAGAGTGTGAGTGGGTGTAGGCAGGTATGTAGAAGGTGAGTATACCATAAAGCTATAGTATACAGGGCCAGTAAAATAATTGGATTAAAGTTTGTTCCAGGCCTACAACACCCACAGAGAGCAAAGTTTGATTGTCTGAGGCATGTGTTGATTGCTGTTGGGATGTAAAGGGATAATTATCTATCCGTCTATCAAAAAATGAATGAGTAAATAACATTCTTGTGTTATTTGTTTTGGTCTGACTTTTTAATCTTGATTTATGAGTTAGGTTTACCGTCTTTCACATAAACAAGACAAACATGTGGAACATTCAAGGTGAGTCCTGTGGGAGTTTCCATTATTCGGCTTAAGCACAAAGGCTAAATGGAGATATAACAGTCTCATGAAGGCATGTCACGTGAAGCCAATTTGACTCTTTAGTGTGATCGATTGAGGCAGAACCCGTGCCTGAAAGACCGCTTGTGCGTCACACGCTTCCAGGTGTGTTGAAATGAGAGGGCTTCCACTGACTTTTGATGTATAAATAATAAACAGACATCCTGAATGTGTGTGTTATGTTTAAAAAAAAAAAAATCAATTCGCTGGCAGATGCGGAAAAGCCTCTGATATGACATTTACAGCTGGGCATGGTCTCGAGCAGCACCGCTCTTTAAACAGATGTATAAATCTTTGCACTCTGCTGGTTTTACAGCTGACACATAATTAAATTCATTTCAGTTCATTTCATGAAGTGCATTATTTTTTATTCATCTTGAAATAAAGTTCATTTGAGGAGCTCATGCAGAGTAAATATGAGTTTTGATCAAAACAGTTTTTTTTCTCGTTTATCTGTCTCTTCTGTCTTCCTTCCCACTCTGAATTCTAAATTTGCCTCCCACATCTGTTTCTGCTTCCTCCACTTCTTTTCCTCCTCGTGCCCCTTTTTCTCCTTTTTCTAGTTCACCTTCTACTTCACTTTCTTTCTCCTCCCTCTCCCTCTTCTCCATCCTTCCCTCTCCCTCCCTTCCTCAGCCTGCAGCTAAACCCTGGAGAAACAGGAACTGAACTCCCTCAGGTCCCCGTCAGAACCACATCACAGAGACTTTGCAGTGACACCCCTCTAAAGAACAGCCCAACATCCTGTCAGTCACACACACACACACACACACACACACATATACACACACACTCTCTCTCTCTCAATCACAAACACACACAAACATGCACACAGACTAAGGCATGTTCACAGATAGGCTCTGTGTGTGACACTGACATACGTATAGAGCATGGATTTACAGAAACCTGCTGGAAAGAGGAAGCACCACAGGCGTCATCGTGAAACCATTTTGTACACACACACACACACACACACACACTCACACACAAACACCACAAAGAGAGACAGATGAAGGAAAAGACACACTCGCGCACACGCAAACCGAGGAACAGTGGCTGCGTCCCTGAACACAGGCGCCTGTGTGTCTCTGTGTGTGTGTGTGTGTGTGTGTGTGTGTGTGTGTCTGTGTGTGTGTGTGTGCGGCAGGCTGAGGCGGCGTGCACGCCCGGCTGTCACAGCCACTGTCACGGTTTGCCGCCTCTCCTGCTGCACCCTGCTCACTACTTCCAATCTACAACAGTCAATATTTACAGCCCGCCAGAGGAGAAGCTCCCTGCCGCCAAAACCAACCATTTTACCGCACCTGCTGCCTGGCTAATTAGACACATTTGTCTTTCATTTAGCCAAGCTTGAAGTGCGGGAACGGCATCAAAGGGAAACAAGAGGCATCCTTCATTTTCCGTTTCAGACAAGGCTCGTGCCAAAATGGGGTGAAACTGCTGTGTATTGTTGTTTTTTTCACATCTGAAGCTGTGAAGAGAAGTTGGTGCCTGGGTTGTCAGTCTGCTGTTATCTGCTCGTTATAACTGACTTCGGTTAAGCTTCCAGATCTACATCAAAATGCAACAGTTTGATCGTCGATTGTGTTCTGGCAAACGGACAGCAAAGCCCTTAAAAAGTTCTTTGTAGTCTGTTTTTATGTCTTCCACCACTTCCCCACCTACATTATCATTCAGTGAGTATATACTCTTAATGAAGAGGCGACCTTTGACAAGCGAGACATTTAGAGGCTCAACAGACACTCACAGACATATGAACTCCCCTGCTTCCAAATCTTAGAGCATTTTCATTAATTAAATGAAGCTGAGTCAAATACTGAAGTCAGTATTGAGCTCAGTTCAGTTTAGAGCGGCAAGGTGTAAAAGTGTGTTATAACACCAAAAAAAACAGGCAGCTATTAGCGCGAGTTTAGAGGCGATTTCGTCAGCAATTCTGTACACGGCTGATGTCAGGATAGCTTGCAGTTCTCCCGTGATCTTGGGTCTCCAGCTGCTCTAGCCACTGGAGACTGATCCAAGACACAACGGGGAGACATGGGGCGAGCGTTTGATCCGCCAGACGCAGCTAAACCACAACCGAGTTAGAACCGGGTCGAAACATGGTCTGAGTGCCCATAGCAACCAGCCTAGCAACAGCAGATCAGAAAATTCTATGTAACAACGAGCAAGCGAGTGATTAATGTACATTCACTGCGCAAATATTTGGAAAAATATTTATTTATATTTCTTGTTAAAAACTGAATTAAAAATGCTCTACCTTACAATATAGATTTTTACACAAAAAAATGAGAGAAATGTTCATAGAGACAAAAAAAAATGTACACCCTCCACGCACCTTTTGTGCATTTGACCAACGTAGCCGTGGTTATTTCTCTATGGGACTGGGTTGAGCTGGGGTTTTCTCGACAGACTCAGGTTTCCTCAGAGAGTCCAGAACAATCCTTTAGGGTTGATTGGAAACTCTAAATTGCCCCTAGCTGTGTGGATGTGTGTGCCCCGCGATAGACTGACAACCTGCCCCGGCTGTATTCCCTGTCTTCACCTTATGTGCACAGGAATACGGTCCAACCACTGGGTACATTGCTGGCATGAATAACCTGGTTGCCAACTTTGTTTGGCGCTGGCTGTGCAGAAATGCTTGCGTAGGATTTCTACAAGAGGTCAGGCAAGAAGATACTATAACTGTCCATGTCGTAAAAACCCAGCAATGAACTGGAAGGAGGCTGAAAAGCCGTTCACTGCAGTGTGTGGTTACACCAGTCGGCTCATAATTCTCTGTGGGTTTGTCTCTAAGTGCAAGTCTTTATTGTGACAGACTGTCATTTGATTTATTGCTAATATAAAAATATTGATAACCGTGGCATCAATCCTCCGCAAATTGATTTTGAAGTAAAGCGAAATCGACGCACGTGATTGGAGTGAGTGAATTAATCTGAAAGCTCAAGGAAAGCTGTCAGTAGCACTAATGAATGAGTTTGCGTGGTTTGTCTTCAGTATGCCGCAGCACGCTGAATCACCGCTATCATATTTTTATGATTCATTTAGGGAGTTTGTGCCAGCTGTAGCTGGAGAAGTTGGATTGTCCATTAATTGCAAGGTTAGTGGTTTGATCTCTGTCTCTGCTGTGCACACATCAAAGCAACCTGGGGGAGAGTCCGCAGCTCGAACTGCTTCTAGAAAAAAACTGGAAAAGCACCGGCCGATGTCTGGATGTCAGTTCTTATTTGTATATGATCTCTTAATATTGCTATTTGTATTTACTGTACACACAACTGACAGTGCACACATGCATTAAAAATGTATTTGAAAGTGTCATTGCCGCAGATCTTGTGTGCCTGATACATAATCTGCTCTTATTATGTCTGCAAATGGGGCCCCTTCATCATTTCCATGCTCTTACTGAACAAACATGTGACTTCTCACATGTGCAGCATGCAGAGTTCAGAGCCTGGGCGATGTTAATTGTCTGCCTGAGTGAGCATCATTGGTGTTCAACCTCCGAGTCGTCTCGTCTCCTCTTCATCTCTCGACCGCGTGTCTAAACTCTGATTACATGTTGTCGATGCCGCGCTCAGGTTTCAGCCTCGGCAGAGTCTTGTAGCACTTCACGCTGCGTGAAGCAGATAAAATCAGACATGTTGGAAAACATCTTGTCAGCTTGCTGCACCACACTCCGCAGTCCAGAGCCTGTTCACACTACAGGATGATCTGAGCAGGAAGCCGTGGACGGTCACGTCAGGTGTAGAATGACTGTTAAAGTTGTCACGGTGTGACCTTGGCTTGGACACAATCGGGAGGGTTCTGCCGTCTAATAATAGTGCTGAGATTCCCAGGGCCGCAGCCTCCTACTCCATTTTTCGCTCTCTTATCTCTCCTCAGCTAACCCAAAGCCCAAACGTTTTTACATTTCAAATTCAGATCCCTCTAATTGCAGCGAGAGCCGTGAGCTCTTGCAGTAGGTGCTTGAGGGGAGGAAAGCTTGCCTTTAGGACCAATTTGGTCCAACAGAACGACCTCTCTGAATTTATCTTATGGGCACTGCGAAAACAGAATTTAAATTTAAAGTCCTCGTTACTCGTGTCCATAACGGAGCAATTAGCATCGGCTACTTAATTGCTTCAAGCAATTAAAGCTGTGAAATTACATGTTCACACAGTGTTGGGCAATGGGATCAGTCTGGGAACATGATTTAATTTAATTGCTCGTTATTGAGGAGATTATCTGCGGTGTCTCGGGGTTATCATCTGTAAAGACATGGAGGTAAAGAAGAATTACATTTATCACTAACTCTTGAGAGCATTGCAACTTTTTGCCTTAGCCTTATTTTCCCTGTGATATTATTTTAATCTAATTGCCTTCCTTGCTGCAAAAGTTACTGAAGTTCACAGCAGGAGGTTGGGATGTGACCACACTAATGAAAACACAAATCTCACACACTCCCACTGCTCTAAAACCGTACTGATGGGGGCGATGTTAATGGAAAAACGTTGCTAGTAAAAGGAAATGAAGATGATACAAAGAGCACTCGTAAAGCGGACAACCCAAAAAAAAACGAATGTTGTAAAGGATTTCCCATTGATGTTATATATGGAAAGTTTCTTTCAATTTCTCCAGCTTCTAAAAGAATTTCCATCACCCAACGTAAAACGTTCGGTATTTCCAGTGCAGGACATAAAACACGGTCATAAACACAGGGCGAGAGTGGGGGAAAGCTGAAGCGAGAGGAGGCGTGGCAACAACAACACTGCTACCGAGCAAAATGACTGCAGCTGCTCTGACAGCAACGAGCAGACAATCTGTTTAAGATACAGCCTGAGCAGCCAGAGAAAACTGACAGCATCCCATCCTTCCATCACTGCTCCCCGTCGATATCACAGCCGGCCCCAGAAATATTTATTAGAGTGGCGGAAGGCAGATTTGTTTCTCCCCGGTTTTCCTTTTTTCCTTTTTTTTCCCTTTTTTTTTGCCATGTGCACACTGGGAAAAAAAAACAGAGCGAAAGAGAGGGTCGGTGAAAGAAAATTGGCACTCTCGCAAACCTGGATGGATTCTGCACAGTTAATTAAGATAAAACGATTCAATTCTAGAGAGATCGAGGCAGCGATTCAGTGTGCGTGGCACGTGGGGGCCATTCTGATTAGCAGCCAGCCCGAGCATTCCTCGACATTTTGATGCGAGACAATCTTTTGCATTTTCAATTACACACTCCAACAGCCCTCTAACTACCAAAACCAAACTCATTTGCATGATTGAAATATAATTATGGCGCGCCAAAGTTATGTTTTGGTTCCTGTTACAATCCCTTTCACTCCCTCTCATTTTTTCGCGCTGAAATCAATCTCCTCTGACAGGCCCGTGAGCAACGGCATCCAGATAAAAGTTGGACTGTGAGGAAAATAATAAATGTCATTCGCTGGCTTTTGGTCTTACATAGAGAAACACAGCACAAACACTACCTGGAACAGTACCTGTACCTCTCCTTGGGCGCCGCACCCTTTCCTTCCTAAACCTTCAACAGCTCTGAGCTCAGAACGTGAGACGACACAGTGAATTGATGAAGTAGTACCTCATATAGAAAAAAGATCCTGGTACTGAATCAGACCACAGTTTACGTGTTCCTCCACAAAGGTTTTCTCCTTCCAAAGTTCAAAAACATGTATCTTTAGGTCAACTGGAGAGTCTTAAATTCTAGTCTGAGAGGGACTGGTGTGCATGTGTGTCCTGTGATGGACTGATGACCTGTCTAAGGAGTATGTCTGCAGCACCATTGGGTACAAAGATAATGGATGAATGGAGCTGAAAATCCTTTTTGAGTGGGGGACACCTGATGTCCCCTTGTTCTAAACCACCTGGACGGGAAGTCTTTTTTTTCTTGGTACAGAGAATACTTTGTTTTTCAAGCTTGTTCTGCCTGTTTCATTGCGTCCGTTGGAACACAAAAGTGGTGTGTGTCGTCTGAAAGATCAATGGCAAACTTTTACGCCTTTGCAATTAAGCCCAGAAGATCAAAGTGTGAAATATTCAGAAATACGCACTTGAAGAACACAGACGGGGTTTTATTTTCAGGGAGCCACCCCTCGGCTCAGGGCCCTGAATCATCAGTGCCTCTGTGGACGATTCTGCATCGGCTCAGCATGCGCACATGACAGCTGGTAGGGAAGAGACAGTAAGTGTGTGTGTGTGTGTGTGTGAGTGTGAGTATGACAAAAAATGAGGAGGAGAGACAAAGAAGAAGTAAGAAAGAGAGGCCTCTGACATGCAGCCACTTTGCATGCCCTGCGTGTCTCCTCCTCTGCTTAGTCAGGAGATTTATTAATAGAGCCAACAGAGGCAGACCAGATGGCTGTTATGACACTGTTATATGTTCGCACGGGTCACTGAGCAGCTCCCGGGAATTACTCTGTTGTCTGTTAGTCGTGTGCTGATCTTTTTTACCTGCAACACACACTCCTCGAAAGGTGACGTGTTCTCACCTGACACACAGATGGTATTTACGCATCCTCTCAATTATCAGCAGCTGGGACAACCCTTTCTACGATCCGTCAGCGAGGGGGATGCTCCATCATGAATTTGTGTGTGTGTGTGTGTGTGTGTGCAATTGTCATCTCTTGTTTTTGTTGTCTTACAATATAGGGTAGGATGTTAATTTTCATGAATGAGCAGCTTATTTACTCCCCAGCTGTTGACCTGTAATAAAAGTGATTAGTAGGCAGCAGCATTAGCTTCTAGCATATAAGTTACTGCATGAATGATGGTGTGTGTGACAGATCGGCTCCGCTGTGTTCTGCTAGACAGCCGCGAGTGGGGTTTGAGGGCCGTCCTGTCTCTCGTCGATGTCTTTGCCCCATTTTTTTTTTCTTCTTGTCTTCTTATGTTGCACATTTGGATTTTGAAAGGTTTGCCTGGGCACAGCCTTGTTTACTTGCCGTTTGTTTCTGTCTGGAGAGCCGAGGTTAATCTGAACCCTCAGATTTTTGTGCATGCGTCAGTTCTACAAGTCTGACTTGCTCCACCTGTCAAATCGCAACCGTCACTCGAAAGTTCACAATTGCCAGCGGCGATAAAAAAAAGAAGCTATCATTCCCTTCTCTTTGCACTGCTCTGTCCATGACATGCTGTCAGTTGTGCTCTTTAACTGTCAGCCATTTGCTCAGATTCATTTCTCCCATTTTCTGCCTCATTTTTTCCTGACAGAACAGAACCGAACCACAAGATCCAGACCTGAATTGAGAATGACTCTGGAATTTCAATTCAGCTCCACTATTTGAGATGAATTTGAACTGATTCACAAAAACACCTAGAATTTTCTCTTCAAAATGATTGCCAAACAATACGAGGTGGACAGCATGTCTTTTAGAGCTTCTTGGTTGCTACGTTTTCTGGTCAGAGTTGGGCTGTGTTTAAGTTTTAATGAAATGACTGGAAAATATTCAGGATATGCAATATTATGACTTGCATGACTTTTCAGTCTTAAAATTGAAATGTAAATGATACTACTCATCATTCTACATGCAAATGCAACTGTAAATAATTCAACGATATGATTACTTCTGTTTTGAAAAAAAAGTAGATGGATTTATTTTTATGCATTCTTTCTTTTTTAACGTTCCCAGAATTTAATTGACGTAATTTTTTTCCTTCCTGTCATTCCTATTCAATATCCTGTGGTGTGGAACCAGGAATTGAATAAAATGTTCTTAAATTCTGCTCAACACAAACATGGTGTACGCAGTTGGTTAGACTACAATGCACTTCTGTGAGACTCAGAGCTCCCATGGGAGGGGGACGAGTACCTTTTGGCTTGCAACAAGGCCAGCAGGTGCTGTCTGTGCTTCGAAACCTCGGGAAGCTCTTTCTCACTTACGTGTGCAGTACAAGAGGCAGGGAGTTGTGAGCAAATTCTCGGAAGGACATGCCAACATCCTCCTACACCCTAAAACACTGTGTAACCAACCAGTTCGACTTACAGTAGCTCTGAGTTCTGCTTTGATAGTGTTTCAGTGTGTGCAAACTCAACAACATGCGTTCGTCATTAACGCCAGAGCTTCCTCCATATTCTGAGTGGATATGCCCTCTGGCGATTCACATTGACCTGACTCAGCTCCAAGAAAACTGTGCTGTCCCCTCACACACTCCCCCTCTTATAGACTATGGCTAGACAGGCATTTTGCTCATGCTGATGTGCTATGACTGGGCAATAAAGGCAGAACAGGCAGTGATCCACAGTGCCTGCAAAGTTCACCTACCAGATCTGAAATCGATTATGACTTTATTTCAACTCCTCGCCTTTGTGGAGAAGTTCACAAGCAAAACTGCGAGAGACAGAGTGGGCACAATGCAATCTGATTTGGACAATATTGACAGTGTAGTTTCGTCTCCTATTATCTTGTTAAAATGATTCTGTATGCTGCTCGTCAAAAGACTTTGTTTGTCTCAACCTTGACACATTTTTCTCTGAAATCAGTCTTTCTTTCCTAAACTGTTCGTAGGAAGATTAAAAGCGTGTTTTGTTCTATTCTATTCTATTCTATTCTATTCTATTCTATTCTATTCTATTCTATCGTTATCGGGATATCCTTATTGCACAGCTATAATTTGTAGTTTGTGTGTGTGTGCTGTGTACATGGATAGGAAAGAAACTACTAACTAGATGTCTCACACAGTCTCACAGTTAAGACATTTCCAGCCATGTCACATGCTGTGAGTACGGACAGGTTTGTGTGTGAGTGTCTCTTGGCTTCAACTTTACATCAGTTTTTCCCAGGGCCTCACCTCAGAGTATTTCTGGAGCAATCTGTGTTTGGCAGGAGACTGAAACAGTTGTGGGGACTCTGTGAAGGCACTATCACGACTCACTGAGGAACACTTGCTTGAATGCGGCGTTTGTATCGTTGCTTTCTAGCTGAGTTCTGATGCCGTCGGGCTCATCGTTATTTGTTTGCTTTTTGGTTGCCTTGCATGTGCATTACTCCAGGCTCCTGTTTTCATTAGGTGCTTATACATCTTAGATCCAATTACTGCTGATCTGCTCACTTTGCCCTACTTTGCGTGGTGGCTTCAAGCTTGTTTTCACAGGGAAGTAAAATGATGCATAATTATGAATGAATGACTGTTCAGATTTCAAGAAAAATGGGGATATAAATGATGAAGACATGACAAAATGAGATACATTTATTTGCCATGTGATGACACTCATTTTCAGTTTTCAAGTTTCATATGTTCCACAAAACCAAGGCGGCCTTTTCAACGTGTTTTGCTCACTTTTTAAAATGCAAAGCGTAAGTAAAGAGTAGCTGAGCTCTAATGGTCCCATTTGTTTGCATTAATTACACTAATGTCTCGAAATTAATGTGCCAATGTTTTACTGATGTGAAATGGCTAAAAGCAGCAGTTTCAAAGTTTTCAACTCATTTTAAAGTTTCAATTCACGTCGAACCGTCAATAGACACAAATGAGCAGTTTTCTAGCCTCTCTTTATCCATTAGGCCGACTTGTAGTTTCAAGGGTGAGCACAAGTACACGTCCAAGTTCAATTTAAAAGTTTAGCCAGAGCCACCGCTCTTTAATGCACCAATTTGTGACATAGGAAAAATTGTATGCAGTGCTATTACTCAATGCAAAGCGTGGCCTTTATCTCTTTGACTGTATATATATGTGTGTGTGTGTGGGAGAGGAGCCTGAACACTTGAATAACTGTAGCTGACAGTCAATACGTCCGTGTGTTTGTATGACTGCATTTGTATGCATAAATGTCCTGATGTCAGTATGCACATTGCGCCCATACTCCATCAGTAAACATGTGCACAAACACGTCCAAACTCACATTCATCATTACTTGTTTTGAG
The DNA here is from genome assembly GCA_029224185.1 of Karalla daura. Classification (NCBI taxonomy): domain Eukaryota; kingdom Metazoa; phylum Chordata; class Actinopteri; order Chaetodontiformes; family Leiognathidae; genus Karalla; species Karalla daura. The sequence continues at coordinate 14,255,669 of CM055201.1, forward strand.
CGAGCTTTCGCCATGATGGACTTGTTTCCCCTTTCAACAGCTCTCGCTAACCTCCCAGCGGCATTTCGCAGCTCCACCTCCTCAACATTCCTCAACATTCTTCTTCATTACAATGCCGCAACACCACAAACATGACCCGCACCAATAAAATGTTCCATTAATTTCATCACAGCCCCAGAATAGATTCCCCACGATCCTTGTGCTGAGGCAGGGGTTCGGCATGATGCGATGTACTGTAGCTGGACTAAATTATCATACAAAAGAAATAAAGATTTCTTTATTCCATGCCGCCCCTCATCACACACTGGCACACACGACGCAGCTGCATCAAAGCAAGAAATCAATTTATTTTCTGCTCTGCCCTATTCAGTCGCCGCATGCAGTCCCCAAGTTTATGAAGACACACATTATAATTAGTCTACAAAGACTCACTGAATATTCAGTGGTCCAGATCCAGTGTCTCCTTTTACCACAATGTGGAATGAAAATAGATGAGTAAATAACACAACTTTGCGACTGATTTTTTGATTAGTTGAGTCGAACATTGTTGCCACACGAAAATAGATCAGGATACATAATAAAAAAAAGATGAAAATAGATGGAGCTTTGAAGGATGTTCCATCTAAATGTATTACATCACTAATAATCTATAATGAGCTTGTTTGGAGATAATGTTATTTTCAGTGGGATAATAGTTTCGGCCACACTGAACTCATTTCTCTATACAGTAGAATGGGGCTCCTTAAGCCCCGCCCCCCTCTAATGACATTATTGGAGCATCATTTGTGATTCTTTCTCCTTTGTGTGTGCCATTTCACACTGAAAAGAATAAAGAAATGGCCTTTTCATCTTTTCATTGGATTGAAAAAGATTTCGCCGTGGCAAGACTGCGCCAGGGCGCCATCGCAACCGCACAAAGCACAGGAAGCACTCGTGCCCCGGTCTCCGTGGCCGCTTGTCGGTGTCACGCTGCCAAGCAGACTGCGTGCCCTTCACTTTGTCCCAGCTCCCAGTTCTGGGAAAGTGCACTGGGATTACGTACAGAATGCCCTGCGCAGTGCAGGAGCTTATACTTCACACCACAAGTCTGATTCCCATTGAGAGGTCTGTAATACCACACCTGCAGAGTCAGATAAGCCCTCAATCCTCCCTTTTATTCTACTACTATTATTCTCCTGTGTAATATCACATCACCGCAAAAAAAAGAGAAAATCATTATGAGGGGAAGGCTGCGAGCAAATGGAAATACAGCGACAATTTATGATGTTAATATTCATGCACATACCTTATCCTGAATAGTTTGCATGCAGTACGCACTGCGGGCTGTGCACCGGCTTAGTAATTCCTAAATGTTGAACAGCGGGACTCGACCGACGTACTGCAACACTAACGTCATAATCAACTAGCCGATCGCTCCTCTGACAGCTGGAAAGATAAAGTGTTCTTTTTCTATAAAATTGCATTCGGGGGTGGCGTGATTGTGCAGAGGTAATTTGACAGCAGGAAAAACGGGGGTTTATGATTGATGGCTACCTCTCGTTTCTTTTTCTTTTTTTTTTTCCCTTTTCCTCACGATTAGATCCACTGCTTTCTTTAACCAAGCTAACCTAAAACAGTCAGTCATCCTGCAGATTTGTCTGTGGACAGCCCGCGAGCAACAAGCAACTCTGACAAATATAGATAGCAGTGCAAGGACTCTTAATTCTCTCCCACAAATAAATAAATAAATAAACAATGAATCACGACTAATGGTGACATTTTTAAGTAGCGGATTCATGAATCGGACGTTCATCAATTAAAAGCACTAATGGGTGTCGTGTCTCTGACTGACTGACACAAATTTGGCGTCTTGACACTAAAGCCCTGATTTGGTCCAGAATACTGACTGTATGTACCAGGGGCTTTGATCTGCTTTCTGACCCACTTAATTAACCAGCCAGACCCATTACAAAACCATGAGAGTGTTTAATATGGCAAAGTGAGCCATGAATCTCAGAGCAGCATGGTGCCGTTTCCGGGCTTTGATGAACAGACAGGACTTTGTGGGAGTGCAATGCTGCAGCGGTGGAGGGCCGGCCAGGAAATGTCAGGTCATCACAATCCTGCGATTGCTCGCTCCACGAGAGAGTTCAGGGAGGACGGAGCACAAAAACATCCCTCGGTGAAAATCCAAACTAATGAGCTCACCGAGGTTTAATTTAATCAAATCTACACATGAAAAAGAATGCCTGCTCTGTACGTGAAGTTGTAGTAATTAGCTTTACAGATTGAAGGTTTGCCTCGAATTTGCAAGGTCCAACCTATAAATGACAAGACAGATTGTTTCAGATGGTAGCGCAGTCCACAGTGAACAAATCCCATGGAACATTTTTTTGAAGAGGAAAAAGAGAAACAGCGCTACAGTCAAGTCAAATATTTGATGCGAAGAGCTTCAAGGTATCGGGTTTCACTTTGTGAATAGCGGGGCTCCTCAGTGTGATGAAAGGTTCAGTTCCCCCGGTCATATTCTCAGTGTAGATTTCACCGTTTAAGGATTTACAAATGTTTGCTCCTTCACTGCTCCCCTGGATATTAAAACACTTTTTAACCAATGACTTATACTGCTCGTACCCATGTCGTGCTTTTGAAAATACCCTTTGTATATTCATGTTTGACCTACTCATCAAGCGTAATCAGCAGAAGCTTCAGTATGATAGTAAATCAATGAATGTAGATGACAAGTCCACAACAATGCTAGCAGCACCATGAGGTGCAGGTGCTTTGGTGAAATGGTAATGGCATCATTCAGGGCTTCATTATGGTCCATAATTATGCATAAATATTTGTGTGAAATCTTGCAAAGAGTCATTAGAAGGTGTTGATCATTTGCTGGATGTGACAAGCTTGACCTTATGCTGCGGCTCATAGGAAAAAAAATGTCGTTCAACCTCAGGGGACCATGCATGTCTGAAGTCCATGGGGATCCCTGCTCTGGTTCATACATTTTCCATAAAGATTTTTCAAAGAGTTGGACATGACAAAATAATGATTCCCTAAGAGCCTTGCCGCCAATCAGAATACAATTTGCACATTTAATAAGGGAAAAAGCCAAACACATAATTTTGTAGACTTTGCTGCTTTACTAGTTAATTTGGTTAGTTTGGTTGCTCGTCTTTTAGTAATACAAAGACAACTCAACCCATTCACACAAAGTCCTTGCAAAGCATGTTGCAAGGACTCAAATCTTGGAATACATATACTCTCCAAGTGCAGCCCTTGTAAATAAATTGCTATTTGGTTTTAGGATAATATTCGGCCAAACCAGTATCTGGATGTGGATTTAAAAAAAAAAAAGAACTGATTTATATAAGGAAGCCAGGTCAGCAACCTAACATCAAAAGTGTACAACGATTCTGCTTCTTCTGTCACTTTCTAGAGCCTGTACGGTGCCTTGAGTATAGTGTCAGACATTGAGTCAGTTATATCTGTCTCTTCTAACAAACTGTTGTGGTATAAACAAAGGAACATCTGCTGCTGCAGATAACTGTGTAGGAGAGACAGTGACTGTATAGAGAAAAGCTACCTGATCCTGCAACCTGTATGCGAGATTTAGAACAAAGATGGTGAGGCAATGCAAGGACAAACATGTAACACACTGTACTGTCTGCTCATATTTACTGCACGTTATAAAGAAGAATTTGCCAGTATTTTCTGGCCTCCAGGGCTATTTTCTTTTCTAAAAAGTCTCTTCACCCAGAGCAATTAGAGAAATGGCAGGTTGTCAAGTGACTTGGAGCTTTGTATTCTCTCTAAAACACAAGGTGCGCCCCACACAGATTATATATAGATGATGATATATCCCCAACCTATTCTTATGTGAAATTATTCGATGCAAAAGTCAACAGCGTCTTGAAAATCTTCTGGGAATCCATCAAGAGAACCTGCCTAGGTATCAAAGCAAGAGGAGATCAGAAGCTGAAGAAAACAAGAGCGATGATAGAAATCACACCTCAGTGTTGGGACATGAGCGGACCACCTCAGTCCAGCTGTCTGCCTCATCAGTTATCCTAAATAAAAGTGGCATGTGTCCTTCCATGCCTGCTTTGGAAACTAACTGTATTCATGGAGATTACATGCACACACGCACACACACACACAGGCTCAGGGAGTCCCAATTACCCACTGGAAAACGCTGGCACCCATGAGGCTCAGACCAGTACCTAGAGCCCACACTACGGCTCACTCTCTCAGCTTCATGCCCGCAGCGAAACAAAGGGGATTTCGTGTCTCTCTTTAAATCCTTCGGCTTTGGATACATTTCGGCTCCCCCCTATATGGACCTTTTAAGACCTGATTTATCCTCTATTACCGAGGAACCGGGCCCAGATCTGGCCCTGGGCTTGCTCAGAGCAGCAGAGTGCATTTCTCATGTGGGAAATGGGGACAGGATGACTAAATAAGAGACGTTGTAAAATCACTGGTGTCGCCTTGGATGCGGTGAACACGCATGATAAGCATAGATTAAAGCACTGAAAATACACATTATAGCCCATAAGTGATCAGAAATTTGGGGTAATCTGATCAACTCGCTTGCCAAAGCCTTCAAATCTCCTGCATGTTGCAAAATGTTGGAACGGCGTCCAGCAGATGAGTCAAAGCCTGCGAAATTGATGCAGGGACCTTGTTCTCTTTACATATAAATGTGTAGCCTTTAACGGAGGGAAGTGGGAAAAACACGACAAGCTCTCACCACCATCACTTTGTCTGTCGGTTGTGTCGGTGCAGCTCGACCGAGCAGGAAGTGAATTGGCTATTCTTCTTCTATTTAGATTGATTCTGGTGGCAATGCATGTTGGTTGGTGTGGTTACCGGTGGTAATTAAATTCTGCAAGAGAAGAAAAGGCCACGGATGGCGGGGGAGTAAAACTAATGAGAGCACGGAGGCAGAGCGCTGGATGCAATGGGCCAAGTGGAAATGTTGATAAAAGATTTTACAATGGATAACAGACATAAAGCATGACACACAGGTCAGCAGATTCTGCCAGAGGAGGCCAAGTGAATTGGACGTTAGGGTGATAAAATGCGAGAAACTATTTACAGTGTAGCATGGACAAATGATAGCAATCGACAGCGAATGTGAAACAGCAGTTCAGCTCTGGTGGATGGCTGCTAATGGACGGAATACGGGTAATACGTTATTATAGGTAATTTAGCCCAGGAGACACTTGAGTCAAAGAGGGAAGGACGAACTTCTGCCCTAAATTTTTTAGCATATTCTCAACATATCTTATTATCAAGAATCACATCTTCGTAACTCCAAATAAGCTGTCAGCCATCCCAAGGTTTTATTCCCTTCTGAGGAATATTTCTGCTGTTAATCTGAACTCTGCCTGTAACAGCATAATTTTATATACAGAGATTCAGCGTAGCACTTTCATGTGCGAAACAGGAACATGTGAGGGAGTGGAGATGAAACATTAGGCTACATGAAGAGGGACTCCTTCCTCCTTCATTTTCTGTTGAAGATGTGAGGGAGATGTGAGAGGAAAGATGATGAAGATGAAGGTGAGGGGGAGGATTGTAGGTGGGGACAGAGGCAAGAGGGTTGAGAAGGAGAAGATATAAGAGGATGACGACGAACAAAGGCCGCATTTTTTCTCATGAATTTCATTCACTGTTTTTTCTTTTTTTTGGCAGGTCACACCAAAATTGAGAAGTAGACATTTTGTGTGGCACACACACACACAAATGATTACCTATCACACACACACACACACACACACACACACACACACACACACACACACACACACACACACACACACACACACACAAAACCCTCAACTGTTGGTGCTCAAAAACAGATTTTTCTCATTCCGCGGTGACATCTGTTCGAACACTGCACAGATTACAATTTTCTGACCTAATGGGGTCGACCAACCGGCCATCAGCAGATTTAATGTTAACTAGAAATTGACCAATGAGAGTTTATTAAGTCTGCTCACAATTTTGGGCTCAAGTCTGGCCTGATGCCCGTAGTTCGATCAATATCTGTTTCATTCTCCCAGCCAATGTATCACCCGGCCAAGCAAACCATACGTCGAGAACATACAGCTGCCGAGAAGTAATCCTCCAAACCTTGGCACGGTGTCTGAAACAGTGTGTGAACACACAGTCTGTTCCTATGCAAAGTTATACACTCTTATGCAATTGTTCGCACACTTAGACATTAACATATAGACTACAAACTGTCAGTGCTCTAGTTGGCCTCAAATGTTCATTCCTGATAACCTGAAGCAAATACAACACAATTACTTGTGGAAAAAAAGTCTTTTCTCATCTATTTATCACTATGGTTGAAGCGTTCTGAGCTCCGCTTGGCTTCCTGCACGAAGGTATTAACACCTATACGGATATAGGTTTTTTGGGAGATGGAAGTCCTATTGCTAATACATTTTTTTTTTATTGGCTGGTGCTCTCAGCAATGTTTACCTCTCTTGAGGCAGTGTTGCTGAAAATTGGTAAGGGAATTGAGTCTTGGTTTGGGAACCACATTCCTAAAGGTGTGGAATAGTTCCCCCCTCAGGTTTCAATTCCGAAGTGTCTATCAAGTTCAGAATTAAAATTCACCTGTCTGTATGTGGAGATTTTTTTTTTCTCGCTGAGTGGTTGACTGTGCCAGGGTTTTCTGAGTGCCTACTTTCTTATCTTTTAAGATCTGATGAACACTTCGGTGAGAAACGGTTCTTAACCGTAACGAGACATTGATGAGTCACAACGACGGGATAGATGGAAACAGAATAGTCACACACTGCGGCTGCCGACATCTGCAGAGACTGGAAAAGCCTGGGTCATTTCCACTGTTCTCAATCATGTTTGGAGAAGAAAAAAATTACACACACACACACACACGCAGAAGCAATATCTTCTTGCTCTGACCTGGGCAGATAACAGAAATACCAAACACCTTTCCCATCCCCGCTGTCCTCATCTTTACCTTGGGACCTACAGTGCTCGCACACACATACACACACACACACACACAAGCTGGCACAAAATGGTACAACTCTCTTCAGGAACACAAAAAAGGGAAAGTATTACTGTCTGTCTCTGAAAACTTGGTGCAAAACTTTGCTGCTCCACTGTTCCGTAAAGCGAGGCGGTGCGAGGCCACCTCAGCAGGGCGCTGGGGGCCCCCGTGAGACGCCCGAGAACACGTTCTGTACCTCCGACGTCTAGCGGGACCGAGGCTGCTGATGCGAGAGGAATAACGTCCTCTCTCTCTCTCTGTCTTTCTCTCTCTCTCTGTCAATCTTTCACACAGGAAGTGACAAAAATGCTTTCAACAGCCTTTTCTCTGCTCTGGTGGCGTATAGGTTCATTTCCATCGCCTTCTGCGCGCTGAGTGTTCTGTTAGTTATGCTAATTGTCTCCAGACCTCCCGCCGAGTGTGATCCTTTCCCAGTTGGGCGGCTGTGAAGTTGTTTGCCCAAGCAGATGAGTCTGTGTGTGCGTGTGTGTTTACAGTGCGCAGCTACAATGTGTCACAAGAGCCTTAGCGATGCTGCACACGTGCGTTTGTGTGTGATTATGTGTGTCGAGGTGCATCAGCACGGATCTCCGCGCGCCAGCCACGGTTAGGCACACTGTATTCCCAATCCCCCAAACACTCAGAGTGAAGAAGGGAAGCAGAGCAATGTTTCATCTTAATGCCGTCATATATTGATGATTCTCCTTTTTATCCTTTCCGGCTTTGATCCTATTAGTAAAGCAAAACCTGTGGGAAAAGAAAGACACTTTTTTTTTTTTTGCATTTCTTCACCCCCAATGGATTACATCCTGAGGATTTCGGGGAAAGCAAATGGCCATATCCTGTGACTGAAGAAATAGTTAAAGGAGTAAAATCCCCTCATTTGTCATGCTCTCTAATGCCTACGCCTTTTTGAATTCTCAGGTTTGACTCGCTGCCTCATGTCTCAGTGTTTTCAATGGAGTTGGAAATAGGTACAGACTTGCCTGGACTATTACAATAGTTATTGAAAGGCAAAACTGTGAGGAGAATCCCTCTGCAAAGCCATTTCTTAGGGATGTGCAATTAATCGCATTTTAATCCTGATCACGATTTTGGCTGCAATGATTAATTTGACATAATCACTGGTAATAGTGGCATTTAAAATGCGTCTCTACAGCAAATTAAATCAAGTGCTTTCACAGCCAAAAGTCATCCACCCACTAGGGGGCAAACGAGAGGTTAGGGCGGCAGAATCACCTAAAGCTCAATATAGCGACGCGGAGGTGAGGAGCTAGTGCCTTAGAAAGGATCATCATCTGCTATCTGGGCTCATTTTGGTTTTCAGGGCAATCTAATCAAAGAGTGCCATAGAGTGGTGTTTGTGCTGGAAGGCAACACAAACAACTTGTTTAACTACCACTTGCTCATTCCTGCAGGAAGTTCCCATCAGAAAGAGTCTTTAGTACTGATGGAAATATAGTGATCCCCCTTTGTTTGTCTCTCAAATGAGAAAATGTTTTCAGGCTGGGGCAATAAAGATATTTTTCCCTGAAATTGATGAAAACTCATTATTAATAATTGTAATTTCAATATTGATCAAAATAATTATCATTTTGGCCACAAACGTACCGCCCTGTCATTCCTATTATTCCCTTACAGTAGTTAGAATTTCCCACACAGAGGAGCGCTACGCTGTCCTTGTACAGTGGAATATCAAAGTCAGTTGCCGTCAGTCACTTAGCTTGCACCGGTAATGCCATTAGCTAATGCCATTAAATAACTAAGGAGGTAAAAAAAAAGCATCCATTTCAGTTACATCTCTCTGAGCCTGATGCTGTTATGACATCCTCCACTGATGCAGCGGCCGGCTTCCCCGAAATGTTTCGACTCTGCAGACGACACAAAAGCCCACTTCTGTTCAAATCTGTATCAAATTAGATGGAAATTAAAAAGCCTTGGAGGTACGAGCGGCAGTCCTGATTGTATTTGAGCTTTTGATGCTCAGAGCAGTTATCCGGAAAACGTAAGGTTTGCCAGGTGCTTCAGCGGGGGGCATGAATCTTAAATCCACTGAATCAATTAAAAACTGTTCAGCGCCAAAAAGGCGTTTAGCATCGAGAGGAGCTGCCTATGTAGGGCACAACTCAATACTAAGTGGAGTTATCTATATTTCAACTTTGGTCTCTCTTTACATATAAATTAAAGTGTGATGCAATAGACCGCTAAAGACATATTCCATGTGCCACTAATACTGACTCTTTTCCCTCCGTTCTGGCTGTGAAACAGTTACCATGGTAAGGTTTCTACATGAGCCCCGGCCAACAGGGGAGAGACATACTGTTAATGAAAACATCTGAAGGCAAAATTGAAAACATGAACAGTATCACACAGTGCTTATTTACTTAAGTATTCCACCAAAGCAACCGTTTTTCCTCACTTTAATGTTGGGCCCAGGATGGGAGATGCCTGTGGGAGAGTCACAGTCTAACACTTTGCTAAACCTTCTGGCCTTATGACTTGAATGAAGGGAGAAAAAAAAAGATAATTCCTAAAACAAGCAGATTTGTTATACAATCTACTTGGCACAATTTAATACAGTTCAAATGGAATTTCTTGGGACAAGTTTGCTCAGCCCTGGAAGCTAGAGTATCATTTAGAAAATCAATATCTAAAGTGAATTACACAGAAAAATCTAGCTAAATGTTACACAAAGCCGAGGCGCCGACAACTGTTGTGACTACAGCTAGGGGACAGATGCACAAAAACTGAAACTAAAGGAAAAATGACAGCTACACCCCTCTCCATCACCTCGATGTGACAACGCCTGTTGCATTTATTCAGTAACATGCGATCGCTGTGGTTCACAAAGACACCAAAGTGTCTGCGAGGACAATGGTGATAACTGGATCTGTGGATCTGAGGGGAACATCAGCAGTTCAGTGGGTTAATAGCCACATTACAGCCAGTTAAGGAAAATTGTATTCTTTAATTATAGTAGCTGTTAATTAGTAAGCTCATCTTGGGATTTCTCTCCACTTTGTATATTTCCATCCTCATCCAATTCTTGATAAAAAATAAAAAATAAAATAAAAAATCCTCCAAATTAGAGTTCACAGGCCGGCTAAAGGCATCTTAAGCCTCTCCACTATTTTCACTGCTGATAATGAAGGTGCATTTACGAGTACTGCAAATGGATCTAATTGTAATGGGGACATTGGTCCTCACAGTGAAAGACATCTTTTTTTTAGGCCTCTTTTATGTCAATGGTTTGGTTTTCATGTCGACTCTGTCCTGTCCTCTTAAGTGTTAGATCCTGCTGTAACTCTAAGAATGAGACCTCCTTAAACCTCCCTTGTACCAACCCTCATCTACCAAAAAAAAAAACTAGATAATGATCACAGTGACCAAAACAGATGCTAAAAGGAGAAATTATTTGTCTGACTTGGATATGTCTCTCCAAATGAGAGATAACCCTGCTCTCAATCTGCAGCAGTTAGGCAATGATTTGCTAACAGGTTTGTTGCAACAAATGTCTAAGTTCATAATATGTCAGCGTTCATTTTACAGCTTGTTTGTTGAGCCCTCCAGTAGCCCCCAAAGAAAATCAATGAGTGCTGCTTTAAACAGATTCATTGCTTTATATCCTGTAAGTATGAGTGCAGTTCCCCCGGAAAGGAGGTTAGGAATCATTAATCTTTTGGTAAATTCAGGACATTCTTAAATTACCGGGAGTGTGCACGGTGAGTAACAATATTTTGGTTAATCGGAGTAGACATCACGCTTCAGTCAGTTCCCTCAGGGACATTTAGGAGGAGACACAACAGTATTTTGTTAAAATGTCAATCAGATGAACTCAGATATGTCAAACAGTAGAGTTACACATAATAACCATCCAGAACAAGCTGCCTTCATGTTAATGAGGCTACTATATACATCTGTTAGAACTGCTGGTAGCGCTTGTTAATTTTTAATTGTATCTAATCTAGTTTACTTCACTCCAGACCACAGTACATAGCAGCTATTGGAAGCACATGAAAACATACTGTTATATGGACTGTGTACAGTGCCATTTGGCTCCCATGTGCTGTGTTAACAGTGTTTCACAGATCAAGCCAGGCTTCATTAATCTCTTTATAATAAACTGCTTAAATCAGGAATATTAGATTTGTGCGCTGTAGTCAGTGAATTTTTATTAAATGTGATTTTTATTAAATGTGTGTCTTCTGTGATGCTATCTGAGATATTCAGTTTTGTGTTCCTCTTGTCTTTAACTTTGACTTTGCCCCTGGAAAGTTAAACTCTTTTGTTCTACAACTATTCCTTTTGTTCTTTTGTTTTCTTCTTCTTCTTCTTCTTCTTTTCTTTTGTTATTTTAGTTCATTTTAGCTTCCTGGTGGAGGCCTCTGGTAACAAGTATCGTTTTATTGTTTTTTACGGTAATTAACACAACAGCACATAGGAATGCGTTTTTCAAACAATTTAGGAGAGAACAAGGGCATAAAACAAGGGGGGGGGGGGGCGATTTTTTTTCATGCAAGTGTTCTACAAAGTCAGCTCATTCAAAGGCTTTTTTTTCTTGAAGCAGTCCTGCCAACCTCCCCCTCCTGCCTGCATTAAACCAGAAGATGCTCACAGCCAACAAGTAATATCCCAGGAGACTTTGCTCTCCAGGAGGCAGACGCCAGTTTAGATTTCACAGCCATAATGTGTGTGCTGGGTCACTCTGGGCTATTCCTCTCCCCTAACATTGGCATGGGATAATCTGTTTTAAGTCTGAAGTGTTTTCCACTAGTTTCATCAGTTCAATTGTTAACCACATACCGTGGCCAGTGAAGCGAATCAGACAACAGAAGGACTTCAGTGCCGTTGAACAACAAGAGGCACAAATGTCATGTGAGTCAACACAGGTATTTAGAAATATATATTTTTGGCAATCTGTTGTGGAAAGTAGGCCTGACCTGCTCCCAGCTTAGCAATTACGGCCTATTGGCAGTGATTTTCAAAATGGTGACAAAGTGAAGAGACGACACTGATCTGCAGCAGGGGAAGAGGTGCCCTCACGTGCATTACTTGTCAGGTGAAAGAATTCACCGGAGTAGCAAATAGTTAAACTGCAAAAGGTCAATTTGTCTATTTGAAGGGACAGACCAGGACAGCAACAATCAATAAACAACCACTAACAACACTATCACGACAGCTGATAACACAGACGAGCAGGCTTAACATCCCAGAGGAAGATATTGTGGAAATAGCAATAAAGTTTACTGAGCCACAGTTTGCACTACTGATCCTTAGAGGGCTTGTGTGGGATTCATTAATGGGACTCAATAACTCTCTTTAATTCAAGAATCAACCACTGTTTATGGTGTTCATGTTTGTATGGAGCTTCCAAGGTTCCCATGAAGACCTCACCTTGACAGGTGATCGTACAGGGAAAAGAACAAAATTCCTGTTGAATGTGTTGCAGATCTCACAATTCAACACATTCAACAGGAAGGACACTTTTCTCAGTATTATATTTCTTACTATTTCATTTCATACACATGAAATAACCAGCCAAGTAATGTAGGCCAGAACCAATCCTAGGGCACTAGTAGTAGCAAATGTAGCAGCAATGTGTAGAAACTGAGGTTGTCGTGAGAGCACTCTTCCTTCATGATCATCCATCATTCCTATAGTCACCTTTAGGAGCCCAAAGACCTCCTTCAAAGTGGACCTCACATTGCTAAGAAGACTACAATTCACAAAAAACTGTCAAAACAAGCACAAACTTCTAGTTATGTGCTTGACACCAACCTCTACACATCATATACATATCACAAGTGAGGTTGTGATGTGTCTTTGTGATGTTCCATTCATTCTCTTGACCTGCTTTGTACTAACAATGTAATGGAGCACAAACTTGTCCCTAGGGGCAATTTACAGTTTCCTATTCACCTTATCATGCATGCTTTTGGACTGTAGGGGACAATTGGGATGAAAACCCATGCAACCATAGCAAGGGAGTCCAGAAATCTCCTGCAGCGACTATAACGTAAGCCCTTTGTTTGGTTTTCCTTGTATGTGCGTTTTTGTGAGTGACCCTCTGAGATCTATTACAAAATTAATTGAAAATGCATTTCAGTTTTGTAACTTTTCAACTTCCTATCCCAATCCACTCTGGCCGGGCCCACACACATACAAAAGAGCAGGAAAACTCTGAGTGGGAGTCCACCCACTCGTGTTTAGCACAGTGCCCTTTACGCCATGCATTACATTCAAGTGGGATACTCATTTGAACAAGCAGTGAAGACGTACGATGATCATTGATAGATAACACACCTTTTTGTTAGTCACCTGCTCTTCAGCATGGTTTAAAGCAAATGATCCTTTTGGCTGGTGCATAGTGAAGTCATAAAGCATCAACTTTTGCAACTTATATAAGTTGGTCTCACATTGAAGTGGCAATATTTCACCTAAGAAACTTTTTTTTTTTTTTTTTGGTCTGACTAAGACATGACAATCCACCAGTCTGTCTGGTTTAAAAACTGCCTGAGTGTATCACATCCTATAACCAGCCAGGCTATATGGAGTATTTCCAGATGTCCTGAGGGCCAGTCTGACACTGTGTGAGTGTGTGTAGGTATGCTGTACACCGTGTGCCTGTCAGTGTGCGTGTCTCCTGGAGACAACCAAGGACCTTGCAGTGGAAGCAGTCAGATGGCTGGAGAGTTATCATATCCTCTGAGATGCTGCACAGCAGGGGTGGGGGTTGACTGACAGGATGGTGCCTGGATTTCGCCACCGCTTCTCCCACTTTTATTCACTAAGCCTGGACAGAAGCAGGGAAATGTGCATCAATCTTTGTTCTGCCTATATATTTAGTGGAGTGGCTGTGACTTGGTGAAAGGACCTCTCTATTTTCCACCCCATAGGAGGAGGTTATGTTGGTTGGGACTAAGTCCACTTCACGGAGTTTGCATGTTCTGGCTATCTCTGGATTGGTTTTCTCCAAGTCCTCTGGTTTCTGTCACAGTCCAAAAACATGCACTTTGGTCAATTGGAGTCTGAATTACCCCCAGGTCTGAGTGTGAGAATGAATGGTGTGATCTCTGCTATTTTTCTATCTGGCTGCAATAGCATTTTTATGTCAATGAATGGCAGAAATGCTCTGGGAAAGCACCACAGGAAGTGAGATGATTTGACCATGAAAAAAAAATCCATTTTGCTGCATGAGCAAAGTAGCTCTACAGCAAAGTTTAGGAAATAGTTTTAACATCCACCTCTTATTTTCCTTCCATATGCCAGATAATTATGTGCTACTTTATTCCATCACATTTGTAGACATAGCAATGAATGCTGCAAATCGCCTGCTTATTATGTCATTAGTTGCAGTTACTCTGCTGACCTCTTCAAAGAGGTGTTTTAGATAATACGGCTCAACCGCCTGCTTGTTTTCTACCTGTCAAACAATGTGATTCCTCTCGTTGAGTTTAGCCAAACTCCCGCGCTCCCTGATCTGTCAACTGAAATGGCCAACGCTTGATAATACGGCCTGCAATTTACAGTGTAATTGTGTTCGATGAAATGGAAGCTATAACTTACCAGGTTCTGCATTGCTTCATGTACAGAGGAATAAAACAGGACTATGGGGAAAAGGAATAACAATTGGCCATTTTATAAGAAAGGAGATATTGATTGTTCAGTTTATTGTTGTAAAATCTAAGTACCTTTGTGCTAGTGTGTATGGTGAGACTAAACCCTTTGTACTCCCAACAGTTATTGTATATTAAACATGTCACATCTATACAATACACCTACATTAGTACATTTTCCTTATTCTGTATACTAACCTATGTTTACCATTGTCTTGTTACAGCTAACTTGCCTGTTTTATGTACCAATAAATCTAATACCAATAATTCTGATTCCTATAGAGCATATATCCACAGAAGTTTTGCTCTCCAGTGCTGTTCCTTATGTGTCACAAATATTCATTTTCCTTCTCAATCTGTCCAAGGTGTTGAGGTACAAAGCAGGTAAGATGTTGAATGAACGGTTAATTTATGGCTAATAACCCAAATAAAGTCCTCTTTTTACTCATTTTGTGCGAACTGACACCACAATTTCAAGGCAGTATCGCCATCAAATCTTTCCACTAGTGAGTGAAAAATTGTATACTACAGTCAAAAAATATGTAATTTCCTATAAATACACACAGAAGTGTCCATCAACGTGATATGTGTCATCTCCCGTCACAGCAGAGTGAGAATGGGTGTTTTACATATGGCTTTGATTGGCAGGCAAACGACAGGGGTGACAACGCACGATTCACTCTTTCCTGTATATCACAGGTCAACACAAACCCACACATCTGGCAGTGACACACACAGCACCTTAAAAAAAGAACGAAATCAAATCCACATTCTCACATGCAAATGTATCGCCTGGATTCAGCAACCCAAAATATAAACGCACACACACAGCACAAGCTTTTCAGCTGCAGGTGCTGAACTGCTTAAACTTAGCAAGAGGAGACGAAGCTTCATGTGTGTGTGTAGCCTGTTGTTATTCCTGGTTGCTCTGCAGTGCCTCACTCACAGACTGCGTGCCATTTAAGTTGTTGCTACAGTACAACACCCAAACCCACTCTCACACTCTCACACACGTTCTCTAGGCGACTGTCACAGCTCATTCATGTTAATATCACAAGTCATTTTGCATGCTGCCACAGACGCTTACAGCTAATTATATGTCTCATAAATCACATATGTCCTCCTGGCTGAGAGGAAATAATTAGCATGTGATTAAACGTTGAACACAGCTTTTTTTTTTAAAGATGAGAAAAAAAGAGAAAAAAACATGTTGGTGATACATCCCCCCGTGCCTCTCTCGTATGATGTGACAGTGACCTTTAGATGCCGCAGTTTGTTGCCTCTTACCTGCGCACAGGAGCAGCACGGTGAGCCCAGCGCACCCCATGTTAGTGAGCGGGAAGAGAGGGGGACAGACAGAGAGAGAGGGAAAGATGAAGAAAGAGAAAGAGAGAGAGAGAGAGAGAGAAAGAAAGAAAGAAAGAGACGCTGGAAGGGCAGAAGGGCGCACAACTTTGCGCTCAACTTATCCTCTTGCGTGCGCTCGCCTCCGTTTAGCGCAAAGCAGCGGCTCCACCTGCAGACGCACAGACAGGAGTCAGTGTCACCCTCGACACACGCGCACACACACACACACACACACACACACACACACATACTTTAGAGGCTATATTTTGGAAGGATAAGAGTCCACATTTACCCTTTTCTCCCATAAAGAGACTGAAAAGACGTTGATTTGCCTGCTAATTGAAAGGGATGAAAACAGGTGTGAAGCCGTTACATGCGCGCGCATACACACAAACACACGCACAGACGCATTCACATCAGCCAGACACCCAGGATGCCTCACATCTTACCACGAGCGCCCGGTTAGAAATAAATAAGTGGCGAAATAAACGAGTTAGGATGATAAATAAGAGGGAGAAGGGGTTTCTCCGCTTCTTACCATGTCTCGACGCTGCGCTCTCGTCCCCAACCAGAAAAAGAAAGAAATCCTAGACATGTGGCATGAAAAAAAAGAAAGGTCCTTCCTCTCAGGCTGCAGTCATTTCATCAACAGGAGCAAAGAAAAAGTCCTCAGCAGCGGCGGTGTCAGAGATGCGCTCCTTCCTCTTCCTCTTTCTCATAGAGTGGAGCATGGACGCGCCGGGTGGCTGGAAAAAAAGGGTAAGGGAAAAATAGTCCCGCAACTTTGCGCACGATGGAGAGACGCAGAGACGGTGTCTGTGCTGGTGGAGCTGCTGTTGACGGAGGAGGAGGTGGAGGAGGCGGAGGAGGAGGAGGAGGAAGAGTGCGCCCTGTGGCTGTGGACCAGGGGAGCTCACACTGATGGAGAGAGAGAGGAGAGAGAGAGAGGGGGACGCACTCCTGGCTGGATTGGCAAATTATAGGGGTCTGCGGGCGTCACGTCAGCAAGTATTGTGCCATCCAATTCCCAGCTCATATCTCTGGGGGGTGAGCTGTTTTTATTTTTTCTCCCCTTACTCTTTTTTAGTCTCCCACTAAATTAGGGGCAGGGGTAAAAAAAATAAAAAAAAATAAATTACAATTCCAATGGAGTGTGTTTAATTACATAATTACATTTAATTACTGGGAATCTCTCTCTCTCTCTCTCTCTCTCTCTGTGTGTGTGTGTGTGTGTGTGTGTGTGTGTGTGTGTGTGTGTGTGCGCGTGCGTGTGTGTGTGTGTGCGTGTGTGTGTGCGTGCGTGCGTGCGTGCGTGCGTGTGTATTCTTGTAGTCTGGCTTTAAATACTGTTTTAAATAAATATCAGGAGAAGAGTGGCATATGGAGCTCCCCTGTCTCCTGTAATTCTAATGACAACCAGGGGGTAGATTTTCCTCCTCAGCAAACTCCAAAACTCAGGCTCAAAGTGTTTAACAGCGATGCAAACCGGTACGAGGCAGACTTTTATTTTACCACTCCCCATAACCTGGATGGCTCATTAGCGTTAGAGAGAAGGAGAGAGGAGGAGGTGGAGGAGAGGAGCGCAACCTGTTGTGTGTGTGTCAACGTGGGTCTGTGCGCGCGTGTGTGTGTGTGGTTGGTGAGAGGCAACAGTGCCCCCTAACGGGACGTCTGCAAGGTGCAGCTGCTGCCCTCAGCGAGCTGCGTGACTCATGACTCAGACTAAAGACGTGGGGAGGTGCTGCATAAATATTTTCTTGGGCACAACTGCAGGCTGAGCACATGAAGCAGCAGGCGGACCTCAAGGTGCACAGAGACACAGAGAGAGCGCCCGGGTTTTCAGGGATGGAGCCCGCTGTAATCGCGGGTGTGATGTGATGCAAAGTAAATACAAAGTAGGTCACGTTGTCTTTGTCAAGTTTCTTTATTTAGTTCAAAATACATTTTTGGGGGGTGGGGGGGTACTGAAAATGTGGCAATGAAATATTGAAGAGGTTGTCTGATAATGTACCGCTTTGCCTCTGTCAAGATGGAGGACTCACCAGAGACAGATTTATTGAGTGATTTATTGATTGACTGATGATTAGAAGTTGATGCAACAGAGGCCACAGTGTCCAGATTTTGACTGATGGACAAGACTCTAACACCTCTGCATCCATAAAGCTGTTAACAGTGGCGGAGAATGGTGGGATGGAGTATTTATCGTTGGTTCCTGGTGTTAGCATTGGGTG
This sequence comes from Karalla daura, assembly GCA_029224185.1. Classification (NCBI taxonomy): domain Eukaryota; kingdom Metazoa; phylum Chordata; class Actinopteri; order Chaetodontiformes; family Leiognathidae; genus Karalla; species Karalla daura. Next base: position 14,273,872 of record CM055201.1, read on the forward strand.
CTATGGAACATTTGTGGCATCAGAAATGCCTCATGGGCTATTTTACGAACCCTTAGACCACTATCTTTGATGTGGGGATTGCATTACATTTTCTTCTTGGGCAACCACACGTTGACTTTACAGTTATTTGCTGTCTTGCTTGCCACTCACTTGAACAATTGGAGTGATGCTGGAGTGATGCAGCTATGGAGCGCATACACATCCAGCTTGATATATTTGAGCTGGAATCAGATATTGAGGAAGAACAAAGAGCATATACACACACACTTCAACAAACACTTCTGTGCTTTCCTTCATGTGTACTCAAAGCGTATGTATGAATGAAGATGTGATGATGTTGTTGGACCTGCTGTACACCTTTAGCCGCCATAGAGTGTTATTTAACAGAACCAAGGTAGAAGTGGCTTTCATTTTAGGTTTCTTTTAAACAGCATCTTTCAGCCAACCCCCCAGGCCTGCTCAACATCCACCCATTCCCCTCAGCGGAGGCCCAGCTGTCACTGGTCCTGCCTCCTCTGCCCTCCTCTGGACAAGAGACCTGAGCTGCCAGCGTACACGCTCTCTGTTCCTTGGGAGGAGAATGAACAAGCCATAATGGGACACACGGAGCGGTGACACGCTGAAAGGCAGCTAGAGGAGCCACCCTGCAGCTGATGGCCTCTCCACAACAGTGCCGAACACCAATTACAGGCCATCAGCCCAGAAGTGGAGGCACCCGGGTGGGTTTGGGGAGGCAGAGAAGAGAAGCTCTCCCTCCTTCATCGCCTCCTCTCCTCGCTCCTCTCTGCTCCAGCAGCAGCGCCGCCACTCCAGCAGAATAAGAAATGAAAGGAGAGGAATCGCTTTCGCTTCTCGAGTGATGGTGCTCAGAGGAGGCTGCACGCAATACACATCCTCATGGCTCATGGAGTTCATATAAAACAGTGATTGTGCATTTTTCCTGCTGCTGTTATACAGCGCTGACTCCTCTCTGGACTCCAGAGCATTCACATTTCGCTTGCGCTGATAACACAAGCGTGTAATTATCGTGTTTCCGGGTGCTTATTTAGGGAACCCGGTTGGCATCCTGCAACGTGTTATTATATCAAAAGATGAAGTCTAAACAATGCTAAATGAGCACTTTGCAGAGCTATAAGTGACAGAAGGTGGTTAATAATATTCATGTGAAAACATCGGCTGTCAAAACAATGTCACCACCCTGAAAACAGGTTTTTGAAATGGCCCCTTGCATCAGCTTTACATCAGGATTTCACCTCTGCTTCTGCCCACTTTAATTAGCGTAAGAATGCTCGCTTCTCCCCCTTCAACGTCTAATTTCCTCTCATAAAGGCTCCTCTCACATGAAGTGTTAGTTTTACAATCACAGAAATATTGCGAGGACACTGTGGCTCCGACCTTTACAGTCCTCTTTGGCTCCCAGTAATGTTGATGATCTAAGAATTTTAAGTTCCACTGGTGGGAACATTAACTGCGTGCCAAAAATACAAAGCATCTCAAGGAACAGTCGGGCAGTGCATTATCAAACATTTTTGTATTAATGTGTTTTACCCGTTAAATCATTTATTTAAGGCGTTTTTGTTTTTCTGTTCGTCCTCTGCGGTGAAAAAGAAAACACTTGAACATATTGCACACGCCTTCTCAGAAGCTCCAGTGTATTTCACAGCACTGAAGTCATTCTGTTGCCTGTTTCACCTAATTAGCTAGTTTAGTTTTTATTTATTATCCTTTAGCAAATTCTCTTATTAATAGTTCCCACAGCGCGGGTTTAACAACCTACTGATGAAAAGAGGCAAAAAATAGACCTAAAAAGATTATGTGATGGCAGTGCTGAAAGAGCGGCACGCTGTGACCCTGCACACTCATTCACACACACACACTCATTCACACACACACACACACACACACACACACACACACACACACACACACACACACACACACGCACACATTCTGGCTGTAAACTGTGAGCATGGCGTCTACCTCCAGGTGAGCACGGTCTCATGGGATGTTGCTTGTTGGCTCAGAGCGTCTCCTGCTTTCGCTCTGGGACAGGTTGTTTAGGCCGCGTGCTTCTTGGCAGCCCAGGCAGGCTTGCAAAATACTGTGAGAAGTTTATAGATTGAGCTGACTTTGTAGAATTCGCTCTCATGAAAGAAATCTCTCAGTCCTCCCTTAAGTGAATTACATTAGGGGCCGGCGCTTTAGAGAGGCATGACCAGAGAGCGTTTGTCACGGACGGCAAAGCTGCCGACTAAACATACGTGGCTTTTTCGCGTGTCTTCACAGCACTTGCACTCTCTGCAAACTAATTCACACGCACACATACAACACACACGGTGAGAGTCTGTGATTATCTCTCCAATGCCACCTTGGAGTTTTTGCCTTTGTAATGAGAATGCAGGAGGCCTTCTGAGAATGGTTCGTTACACAACACCTCTTTATTCAGCCACAATTTTGCCATTGTAGTGCTGTTCTTTCAACTTGAGTTGTGGCTATACAATCAATAGCTTTAAGAAAAACAAGTGACAGTATAATGTAGAAGTACACCTCAGCTCTTCATAGCCTTTTAACTCACCCTACCTGGTTTTTCTAGTCTAAGGTTTTTCTGTGCTGGTGTGGCATTGCCTTTAGCTGCAGCTGGCAACAGTGGATAAGCTCTGAAAAATCTGCAATAAATCATCTCATCAAACGGCAGACGGTCTCTGGGAACTTTGTGCCCGGTGTTGTCCCTTCGCTCCATCTTGACTCGTCTGAAGACTCAGAAAGTGCAAATAAAATCTAAGTCTGGCACATTCTCACAGGTTCGTGACCAAAAGAAAGTGAGCTCTAATCAGCAGCGCGTGCAGACTGGACAGTCGAACTTGGTGAAATGTTTGCACAGGCTAAAAGTCATCTGGCACTGCGATTTCTGTTTTGCATTTCATTTTGAAGAGCGTACAAGTCAAACTGTGTGAGCCATCCACTACTTTTCAAGCTCCTCCATCTGGTGTCCACTCTTAAGCGCACAAACCTCAAGTTGCTGTGAGGATATGAATGTTTTCATCCAGCTCTCCATTTGACAGCCTTGGATAACAAACCATCTTATGCCCTGTTTGCTGCATACTTGAGGGCTTTTTCTCCTAAGTGAAACTCAGTGTGTCATGTTGTTAGTCAAGCTTGCCTGTCCCTGATGCAGCTGTGGGTAAAATCCACCTTCTCCACTGGCGGCCCATCCATGCATCACAGCACAGCAACACAAGAGGCAACATGGAAGGAATCTTAAAGGACCGAGTGAAGTATTAATCACATCAGTCTCCCTCAATAAATGTTAAAAATAGAGATGATCCGCTGGAGGCCCAGCTGCACTGTTAAGATTTTACAAGACAAGATTTTGCAGTTTAACTGTTTACTTCATAATGCAGCAGACATTGAACTCACCTCTGTAAAGAGTAAAAGAGAGATGCACCTCTGCTGTATTGGTAAATCTTCCCTTTCGCTCTCTGTATCTGTACTTCAAGCACACCCACACATAGACACACACACACACACGCACGCCCACATGCACGCACACACACGTTGATTGAGAGTCATTACCAGAGGCCGATCTGATTAGAGATTTAAAAAGAAAATTGTTTTATGTCCCTCTCACCACAGGAGCGGCACAAACAAAACAATATCATAATGCGCTGATGAATGAGAGTTGAAAGGCAGACACACAATGACAGCAATATGCTATGAATAAAAGATCAGATGCTGCTGTGAAACACGTCTTCCTGAACAATGTGACGCACCTCTTAGATATTTCTCTGCACATGAAGAGCAGGGGTCAGTGACGGGAGCGTCGCTGAATTTCTCTGTGAAAATGAGGACGGTTCGGGGGACGCGATACCCAGGTGGGCACACCGCCAGGACTTATCTCTGGAGTTTTACATGAGTCTGAATCCCGTTTTCGTCTTCTTGTGACTTCAAAAATCAGTTTTTAAAAGATGTTCAAAGCCTCACCCTAGAAGCTGTGAAATATTAGTTTCATCACATTGTGGCACAATGGTCAATTTCTGCACGAGATGACGGGAAGTTCTGGTTAATAGAAACTTGTTTTCACTTTCAAAATCTTATGATTATAAAGCAGTAATCAGGGAGGCTGAGAGCGGGCGATTATAACTCAATCTTTAAAAATGTGATTTTGAATTTGTGGTTTGCTTCCTTCCATCGTTTTCAGCTTCTTGACAGTTTCTCGTAAGCAGTAGAAATACTCCATGGAAATTTGGATGAATTGTTGTTTTGTTTTTGTTTTTTGTGCTGGAGTAATGTAGAATAACTTATAAAGGTCAGCTATTATGTTCACATCCAGGTTATTCAATTTATTTTAACTGTTACCATAGAAATATCCACACAATGAATGTTCAGATGGGTGTTGTTGCATGTTCTTTCCACGCTTTGAGGACGTGGATGAAGGCTATTGTGATTTAACAACGTTTTGTAAGTCCTGATAGCTCATTTAAATGCAGGCTGTGAGCAATGACTTGATTGTTTAACAATATTTACACATACAGTACAAGATCTGTCACGTCTTCTAATGCCCACACAACTGTTGTCACTGTCATTATTATTCACAACCATCTCTTGATTTTAACAGTGATCTCGACAGTTATTTAAAAAGTAAAAGAGCTTTAAAAAGACATAACTGATTAGAAACAGAGATGCTGAAGTTAGATGATATGCAAACATGAATAGAAATCATATCTGTAAACTGTATGGTTTCATCAAAGTTGGAGGCTCCATCACGCTAAGAGTATGTGCATTTCCCCATGAACACCATATATCAGACCTCCCTTCAGACAATAATAGCAACTCCTTATAGAAGTAAACGCATTTCATGGAGCCTGCAAATTGCCATACATCTTCTTTGACCGCAGTTTCCTCCTTAACCCATGTACTCGAGACTCTAATTCGAGACTCTAAATTTCCCCTAAATATAAGAGTGAGCAGGATCCATGTCAGTCTGCAGTTACTCAGAGGTGAAATCCACCCAGTTTCCTTGTTGCAGTTACAAACAAAAGCTCATACCAGAGTTGCCACATTTACCCCAAATTGTCCTGACAACTAAAAGGCTCTGAACAAAGTGTGGTTCTTTGTCTCTACCTGCCATTACTGTCACACTGATGATCATTTAATTAGATGTTTCCTGCTGAAACATGACATCTCTGTTCATGTTTTTACTTAAACAAGCTTTTACCTTTCAATCCAACTTCAAAATCTCATGTTAAACTACATTTCACCATAGCAACACTGCCTCTGCCTGGTGTGGTGCCAGCCGGGGTTAAAATGACAACGCAGGAACTGATTAATAAAGAAGATGCTTCTGTGTTGGTTTTTTCACCTCTACTTTACCTGTTTCATTAGAGCTTGTGTTTTAAAGCATCTAGAAATGGAAAACGCAGAAGTAATGACATTAGAAAAACACACTGGCTTCAAATTAACCCAGGTACTTATTTTTTAAGAAAACACGGCATGCCTTTTTTAATCCATTTGTTTTTACATCTCTTATTGTATTTCTCTCTCTTTCTCTCTCTCTCACACACACACACACAAACACTCACAGCCTACAGATTGAGAAGAAAAGATTACATCTCCTGTGGCTCCAGCTCACCTCTTATTAGTATTTCTTAGGGATACATCAGCTGGTTCGCACACAGAGCATGTGTTCTCTTCCAGGCAAAATCACTGAAGTATTGATTGGCTGCATTACATCCCTGCCTCAGCCACTGGGCACACTAGCAGCGAGACCGTTAGCTGATATATATTGATGAATGAGGACACATATGGAGGATATGCTGTAACACCAAATAAATACTCCGTTTGTCTTGTTCAGGTTCCCTCCATGAATGCTTATTAAAGCTGTAGGGGTTTCTGAGGGCGGGTCGCCAGGGTGTGGGTGGGATGGGGTGCACTCCACCTCCCTCATAGTGTCACCTGGGACTGACATCGGCCCCGTAGCGCTGTCAGAAGTTCAAGCTTTTATATAGACGGATGCATGGATAGAGTTTCATGGGTTTTAAGGGAAAATACCCCCTGACGGGGACATTTTGTACATCTTGTCATATTATCAGAGCAAAATAGTGAGGCAGTGGAAAGTCTCGTCTTCCTTCCCTGCAACCTGTCGGCTTATGTCTCTGACCCTAAACAGTGCAGGGTGGGGGTGTGAACAATTGTTCTTGCTTTTGCCTTTCCATTTTTATAAATGTTCATTATCAGTGAAAGACTAAAGAAAAGTAAAAATCTAAAACAAAAGTAAATAGATCATTTAGTACCACACAACAGAATACTGGAATGTTTTTTAATGTTTTTTTTTTTAATGGTGCAATTTGTGGTGTTTTTTGTGTGTTTCAGTTGTTTAGTAGAAAAAGAATAATAATAGAGAACAGAATAATTGTTTGTTATTGAAAATCGGTTTGTAATCAAATCGAAACCTCAACAATTGCAATCAAATCAAATTGGAAAATTGGACTGATAAACCACCCCTGTCTCTGGGAAGCAGAATGAAGCACCAAAACTTCTACCAACAAATCTAAATATAACTGCAAATACATTTGTCAATGGACACGCTAATATACATTTCACAAGTGTAAAAACAAGCAGATTCCAGTCAGTGATTTACTATTCTCCATCACACAGCCATCCTGCTGCAGCAGCAGCTGCGTGCTGCAGCCGATGTCAGGCGAGAGTAATTAACATTTATCAGTCTCAGAGAGAGACCTTTCCTCCACAAGGGGAGAATGATGTGTAACCTGCCATGGTCTTTACTTGCCCAATGCACTGCTCCTTCAGCCATTACCAACAACAGGCAGTCGGTGAAAGAGCACGGATCAAGGCCGAACTGTCATCAGCTGCCATTATGAGCTGTCGAGCATGGTAATACTGAGTGGCCAGCCAATTTGATGTGGCAGGCTGTACTTGCAGAGTTCATGACCGGCGATACAGCCATCGGACCTAATGTGCAGCGGCTTAAGTAATGATATCTCCTATAAAAAATAAAAAGTATTGGCTCATCATTCCTGACTAAAAAGTGAAAACCTTGCTTTACGTTCACTCTGCGGTTGATGACTCTCAGGTGGCGCATTTTGAGCAGCAGTTAAATTTTAGTGTGTGGATAACGTTGCCAGATTATAATGAACTCCAATTAGAGGGAGTATAGCTGTGATTTGGTTTGATATGGAAGAACCATACCACACAATGACTCACACAATGTTAGGACTGTCACCTCATGAAAAGAAGTTTGTCATAACCAATTGGTGACTGTAAATTGGCCTTTGGTATGAGAGTGTATGATGTGTGTGACCTGTACAAGCTGTATTCTCTTTGCAGAGTTTTTACACATTAAAAGGTCATGCAGTAGCCAATAAAATGACTTGAAATTTACAGAAATGGTGTAAAATATCCGCGATGTTACAATCAACAACTGTACAGTTCAGAATAAGTGACAAAAAACTGCCTCGTTGTTGCAATTTGATCAGATCAGATGGATTGTTGTGAAAATACATTTACAGTGTAATTAACATGTTTTAAGTGAAACAAATGCTTTCATGTCATCGCGTTGACATGCATTAGACATTTACACTCAACACTCAATGTTGTTTTTTTGGTTTTTTTCAAGGATCTGAGATGATTGCTGTTGGCCTAAGCAACATGTGGCTGCACGGTATGAGTTTGTATTAATTACACATATCAACATGAACTGACATTCCAGCTCTGCGTGTTTCTGATGTGATTATGCAACATGTCACATTCATCAGGTTGTCCTTGATTGCGTGTAACCCAGTTGTTATTGCTGTTGTTTTATTTTTTATTTTTTTCACATGGCTGAATGCTTATTTACTGGAATGCAGAGTCGGAGCTGACATCTGATTTCTGCTGTGGGTTAATGAGCATCAAAAGGTCAGCTCAACACTCTCTTTGTCACATTGATTTGCACAACAGAAATAGGAAGCAGCTGCTGGTTGAGGCCCAGGAAATCGTTAAAGATGATATTTCGATGCGCCTTTCGCTCTATAAACTGCGGGATGTCTGAGGTCTGAGTGGCACTTTTCAGTCAGACGGTGATTACCATGGAAATCAGGGTTTTCTGCTGAATAATACAGGTGAGCAAAATCAGATGGTCCACCCAGTTATTACCACAAATGGTAGTTCAAACAAACGTGAGCAGATCTGTAATATACCGCAATGTGATGTTAATAACAGCATGATAAACTCCTATGACTTCTGTAATGAAATCTCCGCATTTGAGTCCAGTTAATAAACTCACACAAGGCGCAGCAAGCGTTGCACAAAGAATCTAAAGAAAAAACTGCATTCATTAACCGGACCAGTAAGGCGATCATTTTTAGACACAAAGTGCTCATCGGTCTATGAATTAATGCATAATCTTCCAGCCATTAAATCACATCCCCAGACTGATTCAATCCACCCTGAGACAGAGACTAACAGTCTGCTTCAATTAAGAAGCGCCTGATGAATCATTGTCATGAGGTCATTCACACAGTCATTAAAGGGAAACTTAACATTTTAGAGCGTCAGACAGGAGGAGATAATCATCTGGATTTGATTTGTATGCACGGTGAGTTGGACACACCGACAATATAGCTGCAACTACGAGAGACAGACAGCTACCTGGAATGTATGTTAATAATGTTTCTCCAATCTGCCAGTATGTTGGAGGCGCTTGTCACTGCACAAAGAAGGAAAGCTGATTGTTTTCTGATCACGCACAATGTGGAAAGGGGTGGGGTGGGAGAAGCAGCTGACATATCTGGTAATGGAACCACAAGAGACCTGGTGAGAGACTTTCCCCAAATCCAAGAGATTTCCTTTTTTCGGCTTTGTGACATGGAGAATATCACTGGTGGCTAAAACCCCTTTAGTGTCTCTGTAATCCCACCATTCGCAGCACCGCCAAACATCAGCTCCCCATTGCAGTCCCTGGCTAAGTGGGATAGACAGCAACAGATTGCCTTGCAGCCCATTTACCTGCAGTGCTAAAGGCTTCTGTGATCCACTCAGAGCTATTTAGAAGGCCAACCGCAACACTCTTTGCCTGTAACCTCCTGTGCAAATCAGCGGTGCACTCCCTAAAATTGAATCAGTTACCTTTTCAATTACTTTTCAGCTCCAGTGGTAATTGGTAAACATTATCTCTGATATAACAAGGAGCACTTTGATTCTTCAGCCAAGCATGATTAAAATGAGTGCATCCACAGAAGCCTAAGTAGATTAATTTGTGAGGACAATTAGAAATATTAGATTATATTATTGTATTATATATCACTCTGAAGAATAATGTTGCAAGATTTTTTTGTTTCAAAACTAAAAGCCTCCACTGCGACAGTGAAATGTATTCCTCAATAATATTTAATATTCATGGCTAAACAGCTAAAGGAAAACATCTTTGGGCAGCATTTATCAAAAGTTTTGCACTAAACAATTAAGCTAATGCTCTTAATTGAGATTACATGGATATGATTTCATAAAATATTATTGACACTACTGGCAACAACTGGCTGACTTTCATTTTGTTGCTAAATCCAGATGTCTGTTTCACGTCTTCACATTCTGTATGCACCCTTTGTTCAAAGGGTCAAAAAAGATCTGAACTCACTAAAATAAAGGAATTGGATTAAATCATTGTAAATACTAAAATCATTTTTAATGCTAAAATCTATTTTTCATAAAGAAACATACTATCATTCATCAGCAACAATAAAGTGAATATTAGAGTTTCTATTTTTTATTTCATATTACATTCCTTGGATTTCAACAGCTGTCACATGTTTTCTTTTCTTTTTTAGTGTTATTATTTCTTAAGGTACTGCAAAGGTGGTACACTATATCTTTTTCAATCATGAGATAGTACTTGTGTAGCCCAAGAAAGTATCACAAACGTGCAGAAAGTTTCAAAGCAATTTCTGAAGGCACTTCAAGGCACTACTAGTGGTGAAGGCAATACTTATGGAAGCCACTTTACACACTTGTCCTAGACTCCTCTTATGGCAGTGAGCTTGTCTGTCACGTCTTTCAGGTCCGGACTCATAGGTATCATACTCTAAGTGGCATTAGGGCTTAAAAAATTGCCCTCTCAACATTCCATAGACTAGTTCCAACTCAACCTTGTGATCTTTACGTGTGCAATTTCACCCATGCTTTTCCTCAAGCTTTTTTTTCGAAGTTTTCGAAGCCCCCAGTTCTTTTGATAGCTCGAGAGACCTCGAGTCATCTTTGTGACATTTTGCGCTCCCATCCTGCCCTGATGGTGAGATGATGGTGAAGATCACGCTATCTTGCTGTTTTTGACAAAAAAAAATCTCATTCAGCTTCACAGGTTTCTTCATTGGATGATGATGCATCTGGGCTTCAACGTTTCTGGAAAAGAATCAGCTCTACAGACGGTGAAATGTGCAGTCATCTGCAGCACATTCAGATATCCTGAAGTAAATATTAGTAAACAATGCCTCGATTGTGGCATCTGAAACGGTCGATGTGTCTCATGTATTTGTGTCTGAAATAGTTCATTGTCGTGTCTGAAATTACTTCAAGTTTGATCTTTGAATGTTGTGCATGGGGTCGTGGGAAGTTCTGTCTAAGATCAGACAGCAGTTTTGTTGTCTGTAAATTACTTTGAAGGCTCCTTGAATACGCAGCCTTCACATTCTGCCTTTGTTTGATGGTTTTGGGAGGGCACACTGTACCTATCCATTGCAGCCTTGTTGGGAGCTAATTCAGGATAAAAATATATTCAGCACAGCGTCCACAAGCAGTAAGAGCACAATATTTTTTACATGTAAGACATGCATAGTTTTTAGTTTGATTTAGGAGCCCTAAATTATTGTTTAAATATAAGACATTAATTGCACAGAAGTGTGTGGCCCTCAGTGCAACTAGGATTTGAACCAGTGACTTACTCACCCTGAAGTTACCACCGTGTTGCCCTATTGAAGTCTAACAAATGTTGTTCTTAACAGGCGCGGACTAACCCCCATCAGTTTTTACTACATAGGCAACCAGAGAACACTGAGAAAAAGGAAATAAGTTTTCCTTGTTTTGCATCACCAAGCTCAACTTCACTGACAGAAAATACTACTATAGCAGTGATTCAGATGTTATTTTCTCTGAAAGACCCTCACAACTCCACTCACAGACGGATATGATCGCTCACAGATCTTGTGTTATTGTTGCAAGCGTCCTTTAGCGGGCATTCCACTTTTTTCTTACATCCAGTGGAAGAGCAAGAGGCCCTCACAGATGAATGAAATGCTGTGGGCAAGAAGGTCAGTGAAGTGTTTATGTGGCATGCCGTGAGCATCCAACAGCATTTCTGCTCTCAAAAAGATGTGTCGGAGAGTGTAGGAACAACTGGGTTCAAAGTTCTGTGACAGTTGTTTGTGTAACAACACGGAAGTCTGCCTCCACACTCTCAAAAGGAGGTGTTTGGAGGTAAAACCCTGTTGCCATGTTTCTGTCACTTTGCCCTGACAGGCTGTTTCAAGGCCCGGCGCCAACCACCCTAATCATGACATCAAACGATATCAGATGAAATGTCTCGGCGCGGACACAACGGCCTGGCAAAGTGTTTACCCTGCAGTCGTCGTATATGTCATTGTGACATATGAAAGTGCTTAAACTGAAGGAAGCTGAGGGGGCCGTCCAAGACGAGGTCAGGGAGGTGCTCAAGTGCAGGACCAGCATGTTCGAAATGAGATGAGAATGGCACCTCACTGCAGCGGCATAAAGGAAGAGCATCTCTATCGCACATTAAAGTCTGGAATGTTTTACAGAGGGTAATAAAGCCGCCGGCTAATCACATTCGCCAGGAGTGCACTACCCTTCAGCGATTGAACGTGTGCAATCATGAGGGTTTACCTTCATAAACAGTGTATATCTCTCTTCATTTCCTGGTGTGGAGAAAAAGAGGCTGAACAGGGATTTGATACTGCAGTAATAGATTTTAAGTGGGTTTCTCATCTGGCGTGATACAAGTGTAAATTACTTTGATACAGTCATGCTTGAGCTGCAAAAAAAAAACATTGCAGGCTTTTTGAGGCTAGTTTCAGAAGTACAGCAGCAGGATTTTAAGTGGCAGAGATAAAGGATCATGTTACATGCATTATATATTTATGTAGGAACATAAGGTCTCAAAAAAGCAACTGTGCAGAATGGCATTTAGCTGTTAATTTTATGATGTCTATTCAAATGGTTTATTGCTCTTTATGTTCCTGTTTTAATTGCACTCACTAAGTATGACACTTACATGACAAATATGTTTACTTGTAGCCATGGTAGTACCAAAGTAATATTAGTACATAGTGGTAGCAGAAGTAGTCAAGTATTAGTGGTAGAATCAGCAGAGTACCTGAGTACCTGAGCTAATCTTTATGCTTGTATTCTACAACAGAGATAATACGCTAACATTCACATGTGCTCTCAGTCAAGGGGTTACTGCTGTATTTCATACAAACTCAATGATGAAACGATTTGCGACTAAAATATCATCTGATATTCAGCTTCAATGTCAAACAGTGACCAAAGATGTCCAGCATCTCTGTACTGAGGAGGCACAGTTTGCTCATTAGCAAACAAGTTACCACGCAACCACTCACCATGTCAACCCGACATAAAAGCAGCCAACCCTGCCTATTGTTTAGTCAGCACAGTGGTGACACAATCACATATGGATGTATTTTATGATTCATTTGGCTCTGGAGGACTCGGGGCAATTAAGAGTCTCATTCATTACAGGGAGCATCCTGCTGAATAGTAAATAGAGGCTCTTGGGGGAGGAAGATGAAACAGGTTTCCTGCTTTAGACTGACACACACACACACACGAGCAAGATTTAATCAGACAGTTTATTCAGCATCCCATCCAATTACATTCAGTGTTAACACTTTACTTTTCACTGCCTCTTTTTAGCTTTTCCACCTTGTGTACAAACCTATGGATTACGATGCTTGTGCATAATTTTGTATTCATGAAAACAAGCTTTCTTGTAAAACATTGAATCAATGAGAAGCATTCATGCCTGGTGGTAGGAAGCATTTTGAATGATGTTATTTTTTTAACCGTTTATGCGTGCTCATAACCATTACTTCTCAGCATGTCACTCTTGATACATCTTGCATAGTGGTGTGTTATGCACAGGTGTATTAATGTGTGTTATTAAAAGATGTGTTCACATGCAGCATCAGTTGCACTTGAAGATACATGGTTACACATGCTAAAATGTGACCAGGTGAGTGAACCACATTGGTCCAGAAATGGAAATCAATCAATCAATTTACAGTCAGAGATGCCATACATACATCTCTATAAAGGAAGTCAAAACTTTCTAACACCACTTAAAAGTGTCACTATTACCAATGAAACTTCCTGAAACAACAAACCTGATAAAGGAAGCCAAAACTTTCTAACACCACTTAAAAGTGTCACTATTACCAATGAAACTTCCTGAAACAACAAACCTAACACAAGTACCCTGCATCCCCCTCATGCTTTGGTTTGGCTTCATCTTTGGGCAATCCAACACTCTTGCACCAAATATCATGAAAATCAGTAAAATAGGCTTTGCATGGTAGATGCTTCACTGAATCACTTACGTGTGTGTGTGTGTGTGTGTGTGTGTGTGTGTGTTTAGTCTTGAGAACTGGTTGTCTATGCAGACAGTGTCCTGAAATGCTTTTTTTCCCCTTTCATCTAGCATAACTGTAACCTAGAAGCTCAGTTATTAATGCTCATTGTAAAGTTTTATATCTCTGAATCTAATCAACTTGTTATAGCATCTGTAATGCAACTTTGCTCTCCATCCTCTTGTGCCCCCTCCCCTCAGGGGGAGAAAGTGCTTATTGTCCTAAGCATTTCATTGATCATGGCTCTTGCATCAATATACATCTGATGCTCCCTTTTTCTTGTAGACATGACTGAAAACTCATCTGATTAAATAAGCTTTCCCTTTTAGCTTTTTAATCTGCATACATAAAGCGCACCTGGCCTTCCTTGACACATCCACTTGTCTTGTTTTCTGTTTTTCATTTATTTTTTTGCATTGATTTTTTCTGCTTGTAAATATTTGCTGACCTTTAATAATGATTTGTACTTTGTCCTTGGGTGAGGGATTTGAAATTGGCTTTTGAATTTTATTATTGTTTTAAACTCCATTGTGGAAATGTTAGCGTTTGCATGCTTCAGTTCTGGAACACTATGGGGACATAGTATAATGTTTTTTTCATAAGGATTTTTCCTATTATTATTTTTTTTATTATAATATTTTATTATTTTCAGTGATCTGTGACCTGTTGTAAGGCAAAATGATATTATGCATATTCCTATCTAAAGTCTGATTCAAGGATGTTAAGACAGGAAATGCTTAGAAAGAGCAGAAAAAAGCTTTTGATCAGGAGGCTGAGTTTTCTTACCTGCAGCACCAAATTCAGGCTTGGTTTACATGGCTTTGCATTTTTAGGAAGTAAAATTATCCCCACAGTTGCATAAAGTGTGAGTCAACATTTTGCAAAATAATGCCTCTACTCCAAATATACCAATAACTAAAGGTCACCATGTGCACAATACCCACTCAAGTGGGGAAAAGGTGAGAAATGTGTCATCAACCCACCACCTAATGGATTCCTGTGCCAGATATGTAGAGCAGAGAAAAATAGATTGAGAATCTGATGGAAGCCCATGAGGCTATCACAGAGGAAGTGGTTTATTCAGTTCAGATGAGGTGAGGAAGAAGCACTTTGTGCACCTGATGATTATGTGGCTCTGTGCAAAATAAAGTGCAAAAAAAAAGACAGAAATGGGATTATTTCTCATGATTTTACATTGAAACACACCAACATGTTTGGCACCAGATTCAATCTGCCAAAGTGGAGGGAAGAGATGTGTGAACGTTGTGCACTTGCGGAACTTGCCAAAGCTTTCAGCTGAGTATCACATGGCTTCTTGTGGGAGGTTTCAGACTTTCTGGTAAAATGAGCAAAGGCACATTTTAGAAATATACAAATGTGCATCATGTTAGCAGAGGTCAGTGCAGAAGGGCAGTGCCTGCCGATAGACATCATGAAGAAGAGAACAATTTCTCCTGCAGCAAGCATTAGGGAAATGTAGTAGGGAAAGATAATGGTGAGGGTTGCGCCTTTCAACCAGCAGGTCGTATACATTTAAGTCATATCATATGAAGACTCATGTACAAAAGATTACCAAACGAACTGGATGAACACTAGATGTAAATTAGACCTAGAGATTGAATCCTGGCCTAAGATATTCGCAAACACTTAAGTCAAGTATAATCAAGACCATCTTTACTTTGCTGCCTCGCTCACTGAAAACTGTAATGTAAAAGCTCTGTGTGAGGGAGAAAATAATCCGTCTGTCTTAAAAAAGACAGTGCGAAGCTTAAATGACAAAGAGAGGCTTCAGGAGATCAGACAGTCGACAGTTAGCGGTACAAAGGTATAATTGAGGGCACGGAGGTGTCAGAACCATCTTGTGAGCTAGAGGAAGGGAATTTTTTAACAACCCACGTCATTTTTTCAGCAGTAGTGCATATCTTTGGTATGTGATGCTTAGTTACTGACTGAAGTGGGGATGTGGAAATATGCTAGTTCCAAGTTCAACAGGGCAGATAGAGTGGTGGTGGAGGACCATCTGACAAGTTATTCAGAACTAGCCTGCTGGTTTTTCAAGAACTTGCAGAGAAGGAGAAAAGTTTTAAGAATTTTTTGGCAGAGGACAAGAGTATGATTGAGCATGTGGCAGCTTTCATTGAAAGACCTTCCCTGCCCATTGTGTAAACAACTCAGCCCAAGATTCGGCCGCCTTCATTGACAGGTGCGGTCAAACTTATTGGTGGTGTCAGCAGTGTTCGGTGAAAACAGTGTTCTAACCCGTCCACAGGACTGATCCCTCCTTATGTCTGCGAAGCATGGCAACGAAATACTTTCCACAGTGTTCACATCAAAGTGGCCCAGATGTGTTTGGTCTGGAGCCAGCAATGCAATGGATGTGGTTGACGCTGATGTGCCTCGACTCAGTGGTGAGCTCTGCACAGTTGGCATGGGCCCAACCCTGGCTTCAGGGCAACTCTGCCCTCTGGTCTGATTCAGAGATGCATGAGTCTTTCCCTTTGGTTGATTCTTTAAATTGCTCAGAAAATTGCAATACTAGAATGTAAATGGAGCCTTAAGTGTCGAGAAAAATGTTTTGACTGTGTTTTTCAGTGGGTCTCAGCCCATCGTCGATGGAATGTTGCATTTCACTGTGTTATTCCATGTTACCAAACACCCATGCTGCTATGTCACATCTCATAAAAACATATCACCCAAAGCATCTGTCAGAAAAGCCTTGCATTTATTCTCTCTTTTCTCTGTTTCTCCAGTACGTCCTCATTTTTCCTCAAAGACAGGCACTGTTTCATGCTTTACCCCAAACTTAGTCAGGGTTAATTGCAATCTTAAGAAATTGCGGGATGTCCATTAGACATCTTTGTTCTTCACTTGTAAAGCATGACGTTGCAGTGATTAAAGAATAAGCAGGAAAAAAGATGACATTGAAAAGTGGTGTATAGTGGATATCAACACATTATAAAACAATTTCATTAAGGATGTCAAGATGGGCATCAGGACATCAGTGATAAATATGTGTACATATGGTAGATCAGAGAGAATGAGACCAGCTAGCAACAGGCCAAATATGAGTTAGAATATGATAATCAAACAAGTGTTAATGTTCAGTTATGGTGCAGTTTAGATCACAGAAAACTTTGGTACAAGTTATTTCAAACTGCATTTTATACATAAAACACATTGCGTTTTGATAAGACATTGGTCCTCCAGTCCATAAAATTAGCAGCGTATTCAAATATAAAGAACAAAAAAAGAAAACCTCTGAGATAATGATACTCCACGAAGCTATACATCTATTAAATGTGAGTTGACAATATGGCTCCACTGTGTGTCTTAGTATATGGCACTGAAATCCTGTTCTCAGTTCACTGAGTGGATATGATGGACTTTTGCATCTACATTATTCATAAGCTTCAATGCTGTCTGTATAAAATTGCGTTATTCTGAATTCTAAAGATAAAAAGATATCGCACTGCCATGGAACAATGTGTAATGTCCCTCAATATGACACAAAAGAGAAAATGAATAGAAACGAAAATGTGTGTATTCAAGAGAAGAACCCTTTCAGATCAATCCTGCAACCACTGTCAGCAACATGCTTTGCTCATATTCATTAAAACTCACTATGAGATCGGGGTCCTTTTGCACCAATTATTCATTCCAGAAGGCCATAAAAAGCAGCCGTTTAAGGGTGAATTCTTCTCTTTAATTTAATTTAATTATTTCTGTTTCACTTTTAATCCAATGTCTTTAGTCTCAGATAGGAGAGAGAGATATAAAAAGTGCAAGTATTTTAGTCTTTCTATAAGAAAAAACCTGCTACATACCCAAGGGTATTACAAGAGTTTGGAAATGGAAACAAAGAAATCATAGTAATTTATTACAACTAAAAAGTTGAGGAAAAGACAGGAAATATGTAATTTTTTCAGGTTAAATTGCTGCTTCCTGACTCAATTCAAAAATCAAAATACATCCAAATAATGTCTTCTGATTTTAAGTTTTTCTTTCTTTTGAAGGTAATATATTATTGTCTGTTGATGTTTCAGCCTATAACTTTTGTACATTTGGCAGTAGAATATGCAAATACCTTGAGAATATATGTATTGCTCTAAATAGATGATTCTAACACATTTTCTTCATCTCTGCAGGGATGGACATTCATACATACAAAGGGCCTTGGGAATCTTAGAGGGTGAGATGTACTGAAGATGCCAGGAATTGAGTCCCTTATCATGAAAAGATAAAGATCAGTCTTGTTTTTATCTGTGTCCTCACACCGTGAAAGTTGTCTACACTCATCTGGAACATGCCACAGCCAGAGATGGATGACTTGTGTCAAATACAGCCGGCCCATGCCTAAACCGTCGCTGAGACCCCACCTGATTCAGGTGAAAGTACAGAATAACACCCCCTACTCTGCATCCTTTCTCTTTTTCCACTCGGACGCATGCAGCCCTGCCCTGACCCTCTCCTGACAGCCTTCATGTCTCGGCTGGGCTGGGGCCACCAAATCCATCATCGCTCTCCAACTCTGTGGCTGCGGCTGTCTGATCAATGATACCACTAATAATAACTGCCACGCTGTCACCTCTGTCTCATCATCCCAACTGGCACAGCCAGGGGCAGCTCTCTGCAGATTGCCTCCACAGATTAGGACTCCATTAGAGAAGCTATTTACCCACCTTTCCTCCCCTCAGGCTCCCCTTCACTTTGTTTGCCCACCAAAAAGACCCCATGGAGGACAGAATAACCTTTTCAAAGTGAGAAATAACTGCTTCATGTATATTGCTCCAGAGGCACATGACAAAACTGGACTCGGGAGTTTTGTTTTGAGGTTCCACTGCAGGGACAATCCTCTTAAACTTTCAACTTCTGGGAGTTCTGGTAAAAATTACATCTAGCCTCCCTCACTGCGAGCGCCATTCATCATTTTGCTCGTGCACACCTCCGTGGCATCGCCCACACTCTCAGTTAAGGATTAGCTTGGAACAAAGCCACTCCTTTCCTTTTCCTCTCTGTGATAAATATGCAGAACCACCCGTGGATTCGCAGAAATAAAAAAGACTAATATGCATACGTTTATATCTGTGTGATTTTTTTTTTCTGTCAGATATTATTGGAAAAGAAAGGCTGAACTCTGTGATTCACCCCTGCAGGCTGCATCAGTGACATGTCGACAGGAGGAGGTCGCGTAAATCACCAGCCCTTGCTGGCACCCCAGCCCATTACAGCACTCACTTAAACCAATCATTAGAGAGAAAAGACCCATTGCATCCTTGCCCTCCTCCGCCATTAGCACTCGCGTATTAATCATCTGCTTCTCTGCAGACGGAGTAAAGAAGAACAAAGGTTCAATCATTTACTCTCAAAACACCAGCACGGGCCTCTTTCATACGCACTAAAACTGTAGAGTGGGGAAACACTGCTGCCTCCAATAAGACCTGATGTAAAATGGCACTGTGAGACCTTAATATAAGTGAACATACATAACTTTTGGGAATGATGATGACTCCCACCGGCCGCTTTAATTAAGCGCAATGAGCCCTGTAAATCCAATATTCATCCAATAGGGAATGATTTGTGGAAGAATGGCTTCCATTACACAGTGGAAATATAGGTATTTAAGCAGATACAAATGATCTATTATGATAATGTAACTCCCCTGTCTCTCAAATTTCCCAAAAGGCAGCAAAAGTGTTTTGAATTTTCAATGCCAATCTGCCCTCACGAGCAGAGAGAAATTACTTGAGTGAATCTCGTCTCTGGCAGTCCATTATCGGACCGGCTTCTCTCCAGGTAATTTCACTGGCAAGCGAGTAGTCCCGATAGACTGAAAGGGAAGAAAAAATGTCATATTTCCTCCACCACTCTTTAATTCATGAGTCCTCTGCCTTATCAGACCACTGGAGTCCTGACCTGTTTTACTTTCTGCAGGCATCCATTGTGTGTGGGTGTTCTTCCCCCTGTAGACTTCCGTCTTCGCCTTCCCCAACACTGCGCCGGCCAAGGTTCCCTTACTTCCCCCAAGGGACTGATAACACCTCACACATACTGAGTCAAGGGGATGGGGTAGGATAAGGCTTTCAGAATTCAGAATTGGTTCCCCCCTAAATTTGATTAGCATTTCATGGTGCTCCATTTTCTCGCCCTGCACCAAGGGCAAGCAGGGAGATTATGCAGTCTACTTCATACGTGCACTATGTGCCAGATGTGTGTTAAAAATAATGTTAGCAAAAATTCTTTGCATTCATTTTCAAATGCTGCGGGGCACCAGTGAAATGCTGTTATCCACACTGGACCATACAAGGAGCCCCAGACTACTTGACTTCCAATTCATTACAGCTAAGGTTTCAGATTTTGCACTTTTGGCCATATTTTCTGTTGGCAATAAAAACACAGTAGTCAACAGGTTAATTGTTGAGATCGAGGAAAGCAGCAGCGCTGCCAAAAACAAGTCCAGCGGGGGCACTAGAGACAGAGCTATTTGGGGTGAAAAAAAAGCTAATTAAAACAGAAGCTGTCCTTTGGAAACATCCATCCACATCAATGATTTAGTAACAGGAGACCTGATTCTACTCTGACCCACTGTACACACCCCTGAAGCTTAATCATAAAGTTTACTTGTGCAATGAATATGAAGTAAAACACTGGGGTGAGTTCACTTTCACCTAAAAAAAGAAGTCATAAATAATGTTGCAATACTCTTGGCGTGCTGTCTGATCGTCTTGCTTGTTTCTTGGCCCATGAAGCTCGGGCGATGTAGCCGTTACTCCACGATGTCAGCAGTGATTTCAGCGAATACAATGTTAATTCAAACAACATACAGTAAATGATGGGCATAACTTTACAAGAGAAGATCCACGCTGTGGCAATCCTCATGCGTATATGTTTCTGTTGCGTTTCTGATGTTTTTCAATCAGCCCAACAGCATGCAGCATGTTGGTGTTCATCAGTCCACACATACAGATAATATCCCTGTCTCTGATTGGGTTCATTGCACTGTAATTGAATCTAATCAAATAAAAAGCAAAGCAGTTAAAGAACAATTAAGAAGAGGATTAGATTGTGGATGGGCTTTTAGTTCAACCCATAAGTCAGAGAAATTGATCAGAGAGGATGAGTAAAGATGCTGGCTGCCATGGAAGAGGGCCAGTAAATGATAGATGAGGGTCAGACTCCTCGTTGTGCTGCCGCGTTGCAGACAGAAAAACTTGTCGAATTGAGATTTTGTCATAACTTTTGACCTGTTGGGAAATGGATCTTTGTGTCAATACGGATCAGTGGAGCAAGGCAGCCATCGGTTCACAACAGTATTAATGTAGAGATAGAAGAGAATAGAGAGAGGCTGAAATATTGCAATGCAATTTATGTCATCCACATCGACAGGAACATGCAGTGAGATTACGCCAGCCAGGCAGTGGAGATATCTGAACATTATGGATAGGTGCTTGTGGAGAATTTGGCAAGGGTGGCGTATTACCTGAGCACAGCTTTCCATCAATCATAGCAAGCAGACTAATGTTTAAAGCTGCAGAGGCACATCTGACAGTCCAGCATCCATTTGTCTTGTCCTTCATTATGTCCGTTCTCTATTTACATTGATTGACCACAGAAAATAAATGTGACTGAGCACTAAGAGGAGAGATTTTAGGGAAAATGCTGAGAGAGAAAAGAAGAAGAGAGAGTGTGTATGTGTGTAACAGCAAAGGAAATATGCAGGAAGAGACAATGACAGATGGGACAGACAGACGAGATTAGTCGGTTAGAAAAACGAGAGCTAGCAGTAATAAAGAGGAGCAGGTGAGAAACCAACGGCAAAGGCATGTCAAAAATAGCGGGAAAAAAAGAAAAAAAAAGGGAGAAGTCAGTCTTGGGAGTGAGCGAGAATCAAATATCTGAATCCAGCCAGATAATGATCCAGGTTAAGCACAGGTTTGGCCCTTGTCCAGCTGCTCCTGGTCACAGGGAGGTCAAGCAGGCTACATCCATCAGTAAAGAAATGCAGGGGAGACTCTTAAATGGCCTGGTTCCTCCCCTTCCAGCCACTACAGAGTGATGACGGCCTTGTCTGAGATAAAGGCCGATCCATTGGTCTGATTTGTGGCCGGTGGGGCAATTTCAATACCCGTCTTCAGCTTGATAGATGAGGCCCCTGTTTGATAAAGGGCCAATTTGCCACGGGGCCAATAGGGATGAAATTGCAGCAGTCGCCTTTATTTTGTCCTCTCCTCAATCCACAGCAAAACAAGGCTGGAGGGAAAGAAGCACATAATGCAAAGTAGGCACAGTGAAAACGGGGCTTGGGTGGAATATCGCTCTTTTGACTTGTGACAGACACTGAGGGCTGTCTTTGATCCCGAGCACGCATCCTGGTTTTATTAAACAGCCAAACAGTCAGACTTAAACATATGAATGTCAGAAGATAAAATAAAAATGGCTTTGGGTAAACACAGCTCAGCAGTACAAACAGAATATTAACTATGGCAATCGATAAGTGCACTTCTGCTGAAGTTAAATAAGACCTCAGCCGCCTGTCGACCCCCGCCCCCTCTAGACTCAAGCTCATACTGGATAATTCCTAATGACAAGTGGGGAGAAGTGTCAAACTCAGGATGCCAGTTATAAAATTTACAGATTTGATGCTTTGTATATGTGATTCCTGTGCTGAAGGATGATGAAAAGACCCACACCAAGCATCTGGATTCCAAATTACACAAAAAGTGTCTCCATACTGCCGTGAATCTCTGGAGGAATGTATAGTCCAGAGGCGGTGTATGTATCTTTTCAATTTCAAGAAGTCAAACACCCAAAATTGCCAAAAGCCTTCGGGAGCACAGTCTTCTTCTTTGTTCAGTCCCAGAACGTCTCCATAGTAATTAGGACCGTATGTGCTTTAAATGACAGAATCGAGGACAAAGACACCTCCATGGTGCGCGTTTTATGAGTGTGCTGGATACTCTTTAAGCCAAGAAAAGGAATACATATCATGTGAGGCCCACATTCTGTACCACCAAACGGCCTAAAGTT
This sequence comes from Karalla daura, assembly GCA_029224185.1. Classification (NCBI taxonomy): domain Eukaryota; kingdom Metazoa; phylum Chordata; class Actinopteri; order Chaetodontiformes; family Leiognathidae; genus Karalla; species Karalla daura. Next base: position 14,296,548 of record CM055201.1, read on the forward strand.
GATTTTCCTCACCTCTTGAGTTGTTTTTGTTAAGAGGGAGGTTACCGCTCCACCTAAGGCACATTAAAATATGCAAATCTTAGGTCACAGCTTGTGATCATCTTGCTCCTGAGGATGCAGAGCTGCCAGCTGACAAAGTTTTGACATGCGAGGTAGAGTACACACTTGATGTGGATGACAGGGTTCTTGTGGAATCACTGCCTGCACAAACACAAAAAGTTCTTGATCGCCGGGAGTCACAGGCGTATTCAAGAAGCAAGGATTTTGGAGTCTTTCCAGTTTAGACATTAGCATTGAGTTTTATGGATGGAAGGAAAGGAAGGAAGTTTGTGAATTGTTTATGTTTATGCTAGATGTTTAAGTCAGACTTGATGGTAGTTGAACAGACCGAATTGTCATATTCAAAATACTCTCATTAAGAGAGCAGAGATGTGAGCTTTAAGCTGTTCATCCACTGCCAACTATATAAAATGCTTACAAAGTCTTTTGCAGCTCTCTAGATCACAGCATGCGCAAGTGTGACATTGTATTGTTTTTTCTGGATTCTTCAGTTTCCACCAACAGTACAAAACCATGCATTTTTTGGGCTGATTGGGGTGAATGCTGTGTGTGCCCTGCAATGGACTAGCAACCTGCCCAAGGAGTATTTCCTACTTTTACCCTATGTATGTTGGAAACAGACCCTAACAGTTGGGTGCAAAGTGGGTCAGATAATGGATGGATGGTGAGATAGTTGACAATCTCTCAAAATAAAAAGAGCACATAGCACTAATTGGCTAGTTGTAGTAAAAAAAAAAAAAAAGAAGAAAGAAAATCAAATATATTGACGTGTGTACAGTGATATATTTCACAATAAAGGGATGTAAGAAGCGTGAAAAATAGGAAAACCAATGCAGGAAACTGGACATATTAGTGTCATCAAAAATGTGACCTAAAATGAGCCGATTTGTTTAAATCGCTAAAATACATTTCACACTGATATTCTGATGCAAGAGGGGAAAATGCAATTAAACCAACCATTGCTCTGAATGAACCACCTGTGTTCATCACAGTCACGTTGGAGAGTAATAAATCAGAATTCAGCTGCTCAGACAGATATTATCAGTAACCTTGTTTCTGCCTCCTGGGTCTTATTGTACTTGAGAATTTCCCATGGGTGCGACCTAAAACATCAATGGTAAATTCATTGTAAGAATTGGTCATTGAGCCCATTTTGGAGCGCATAACTCTTAAGGACATACAAAGAATGGCTTACCGCAGGAGAAAAATGAAGGCTTTGAAAATGCTTCGGCATGATCATTACGCACTGAAACAAATGTCTGCTGAAAGCTGCAGCAAGTGTAAGAATATCTTATAGCATCGCCTCCATTAACAAGGGTTTGATCTAAAACACTTGAAGCTGGGAAAAAAAAGAGGATTCTTCAATCTACTATCAATGGTACTTGTACATCCTGGATCAAGGGCTTTCCTCTTCAGACACAGATGTGATACCACATAATCATACTTTTCTCCAAATTAGATTAATATTTCAACGTGTAATGCTCTTCCAGGGGGATATTAAACTAATTTGACATGCTCTGTGTCTCTTTCAACCCGTTTGCATGCATAGATGATCTCTGTTAGATGTTGCTTTATCCAGGCCAATCTTGTTTTCATCCAGTAAATCTCGTTAATCAATCAGTTTCCTCTCTGTGTCATGGCTTGTTGTGTATCCGTGTAAGTGAATAAATAGGAACATTGATGAACATTGAACACATGAAGTCTCTCAGTCAAGGCCACCAGCTGAGAGGACAATCAGGACAGCTATTCCTGGTCAGAAGCCTGAGGGGGGCCTATGCCTATTACTTTCCTGGCCGGTGTTTGGTGATAGGACAATTGGTTTTTATAAGCTCAAAGCCCTTTATATTATTCACGCGTTCTGTAGGAAGTGTTTACAGCGGCACCGCTGAGCATCCTGAAGAGTAATGTCAACAAGCAATAAAAAGCATGCTGGAGGCCAATCATGCATAGAAGTACATTAACTTGTTTTCAAGGGGTGTTGTGTATCATTTTCTGTCATCATCATATATATTTCATCTTCATTAACATAATGAACTCAAAAGCAACCATGTATCAAGAGTCTCCCCAAATCCTGTCTTTTAACTTATTATGAAATGGGGCCGGCTTGTCAGCTGTGTGGAAAATGTGCAAAGTAACATGATTTTATTTCTTCTGTACTGGTTAATTCAAGCTCTTATCTACCGGACGAGGGTATATTTTCACCTTTTTTTACTGTTTCATTATTCACAACTGAACGATGAAATCATGAAGCAGGCTGAGATTGAAACAAACACTAACGGAAATTGATGGTTGCTCCAGGAGATGCTCTTCTTAAGTATTTCTATTTACACTGAGATACCATCTTTTCTAATTCCGCCCTAATTTGGACAGACAGGATGATATTGGGACCCTGTACGTGAGGTGTCTGCAGCACAGAGATGAAATTAGATTTATTTTAATAGTCATTTATTAATCATTTTGACTGGGCCTCTAATTTCCGGGCAGGACTATGGGTGATGTTTGTGAGGGATGAGTGCATTTAAATCAAAGCAGGATGTAATCAGCAACGCGAGGTGTTGATCTGTCCCTTGGGGATTTAACACCCCATTATTTAAACCAGGGCGTATCTGTGGGAAAATAAAACACACAGTGGATGGAGTTACACAGAACGGTCAAACATCAACCTCTCCAACAAATCACCAATTTTCTGATACGAGTTTTAGTGTAATTTCCCATTCTTTTGTTTGGCGTCTGTGCTTTGGAAGTTGTTCACTGAATACAATTACAATTCAGCTATTTTAATCAAGAAAAAGAGGACCTTCATTCTTTTAGCTATCTTGCCTCTGAAAGTGCACCCTCTACTCACTGTTTTGTGCCATACTCTCACTGTCTTTGATTTCTAAAATTGTGGCAACGGCTAACCCAGAAAAACAGACCCATTTTCGGCATCATTTTAGCCCCTCAACACATAAATGCAATCTAAAACAAACAAACCAATAAAGTGCCGTTCCTGTTTGAGTTGTTAAATGCATAATGAACAAATACGCCTGGATGCTCTAAGGTAAATCATCCTCATGTACGGCCCCGTCCTTCGGAATAAGGAACGAAATGAAAAAGCTGCAGGTACAGCTCCCCAGACGATCGGGAAGAATGTCAGACGGGGAAAGTGATGTTCTTATCTCACAATGCTGCTGAACGGGAATCACTTGTGGTTGTAGTGTGCTGCTCTCTGGTGTGTTTGTGGAACAAGCTTCGAGACAAAATTGCACGCACAGCAACTTCGGAGGATAGAAAAAATAGATAAATAGGTAAACTGTCAAACACTTTGAAACACTGAAGTAGCAGGCTGTAATCCCGGACTCATCCATATTGGGGAGATGTACTGTGGAGGCTTTCAGTATTAAGTGTAGGTCACACTGCCATCTATTGAAAGGAAATGACAACCTACAGTGCATATGCTGGACTGGTCCTCTGGGGAACGCTGAAGCACAATGTCGTTTTAGTCTTTGGATCCTGTGCGGCCCATTTATTTATGTATCATAGAGTTTGCTGCTGAAGCCACTTTTGTTTCTTGTTTATATAGATTTTAAAATGTGTGACATTTATAGATGCAATGAAAAGTTGACTTAAATTGGATCATATCAATTTTTCTCTGCTTATTGTTTTATACTTGATGTCCACCTTTTCCCAGAATTGCTCCTTTTCTTTCTTATAAATAATGGACTGCACACAGTATATGCATATAATTTTCCATAGAACGGAAATTAAATCCTTCAAATAAACCAATTCAGAAACTGACAACAAGAGAAAATGAGCCAATTTGATGTCCTGATTCAGTATAACCAGTATAATGCTTCTGTTTGAACAATAGTGCCTGGACTGAACAAGTGTATAAGGAGCCCCCCCCCAAAACATCATGTTCATGTTCATCATGTTTTTAAACCTGTTTTTAAAATAGTCCAATTACGAGTCTTTGCTTATAGTGGATGTGAGGATGACTAATACCTGACTCAACAGCGGTGAGTTATGAAGCAAGGTGAGGATGATTCAGAAGAGCATTGTCGTTGTGTACTGTTGAAATCTTTTTTATATGGAGAAAGACGTCAGTGTTGTTAATGCATTTAAAGCTCCCTCTGTGTGTCCAGTCATTGTGTTCAATACCTGAGCACTTACCAGCAAAGAGGACCATGTAAACACACAATGTGTGTAATTAATGGTCTGGAGGTGAGGTTCAAATTAAAAACAGGTACATTCAGATTTCTGCAAATATCCACAATTTCCACTCAATGTCTTGAATGAAGGCATTAGGATAAGGGTCTGGGTTCCAGACACTTCATTTTTCTGTTTAGCATACCCAGATTGAGTCGAGTTCTCATCCTGTGCCTGTAGATCTTGCAGATGTAGTTAACTAACACTGCTAGCTGAAAGGTCAAAGGGTCATGAGAGTCAATAGCTCCCTTCATGGTGATGCTTGTATGTGCAATGCATTTTCATAGTTGTGACATAAGATAGAAAAGCAAACAGATGGACGTGAGCACATAATCTCTGCATCCCAGAGGTTTGAATCTATTAATTACTTCACTTGGTTTCCTAGATAATAAGGCACACAGAGTTCAAAATTCTCTTTGGTTTGGAAAGAAAAACGCTGTGGGTTCTCTGCAGCAAATGGTTGTGACCCTTTTTTACAACTACCATAGTCCCCAGAGAGTGAGTAATCCCACTTGCTCTCAGTGCAATAGTAGTAACAACCTTTCCACTAATTGCTTTCGCACCATGACAGTGACTTTCTCCCATTGTGCTTCTTAGCATTTTCATGAGATCCATTGGACTATATTCCTTTCTAGCCTTTCTGCACCACTGTGAATTGTTTTTCGAGTTGAATAATAAGTAAAGTGAGAAAATGTACACTCACAATTGCATCATCTACAACAATGCATCCTGTTTAGGCGAACAAATTTCAAGTTGTCCTTTTCATACATGATAGTGTCGGCTGCGAAACAATAGCGATATTGCAAATCCACAATTAAATGAGTCATTTGTCAAGATGAGACTTTTAAATAGTAAATGCCCAAAGACCAAGCTTGAGTGTTATATGTGAAGCCGCTTTTGTTTGGGCATGGCACACATTTAGAAGAGCAAGACAGCAGGGATGCATGTCCTGAAAATTCCACTTTCCAAACACCAGCAGGTCTCTGCCCTCTAGATGTGCTCAGACAGTAGTTTTGCATCACCTTGGGAATGTGGTTGGGCTTTTGATCGGCTTCTCATGAACAATGCTGAGTAGCATTTGAGCCAGCAAGTGCCAGTCCACCTGGGCTCGCTCCTAAACAGTAATACCTTAAGCTTAAACTTGTGTTTGCCACAAACCGCTTTCAACATTCAAAGACACCGCGTTGCCCGCTGAGTTCATAGAGCCAAGCACTCTGTGAGCATCAGACAATCTCTTTCAAGGTTATGTTTGGAGATTTTTTGATAGTTGGTTGCAAAAGCAATAAAGGACTGGGACCGTAAACACATTAACTTGTTTGTGCGATATGTCCAGTCCCAAAGCTTGGAAGGGTATATGAAACTTCAGAAAAACACACATTGGACCAAAACATTGTGTTCCTGAGCTGCAGCCTTCACTGTTGAGCTGTTCCTGATTTATCTCCAAACAGACTGAAACAAACATAAATAATTTAATTTATTTCTCAGAGCTAGTCACAATCTACACTTGATCTTTCTTCTGATCAGACCTTTAAGATATTTTAGTGAAAATACAATGAGTGCGAGTGAGTTTCAAAGCACAGGCCCTGACAGGTACACATCAGTCACTAGTAGTGGAACCTTTTTGCTAAGGCACTCTCAGAGAGCTGTAATCTTCCATTTGATGGCATATTCTCAAGTGAAGTCAGGAACTCCTTGGCTTTCCCCGGTTAAGGAGTATCAATAGGATACTCAAATGTGGTTTCGACCTCAGAACGGCAATGAGACAGCTCTAATCAATGTAACAAATTACCTACTATTAGCCACTGACCAGGAGTCTGTATCTTCTTCCCCTCTGGTGTGAGTGCAGTCTCTGATTATATTCACATGGGAAAATGCATGGAGAATATTTAATATTAATGCTCTAGATCACGACCCTAATGATGCAGTACTTAATGGAGTTATTACCTAATACAAAGAAAGCATACGCATATACTTTCACTGAAATTATAGTTTCTGTTTCATGCCTTGCAAGATTGTTTCTAAGTTCACTGCGATGCTTTTAGTGAATTAATCAGGGCCACAAGAACACTATTCTATTCTGTGACAACATTTCCTGCCTCTTCCAGGGGGATCCTATGACATTTCCAACCTAGGTGGCAACCTCATTGCTTACTGGAGCCAACTACATCGAGTGTCTTTGACAGGATGGAGCACTGACTCCAACACAAATTCTCACTTCATGTCTGAGGGTCTAATCCTGTCTCTAAGGCTGAGCCCTTCCACCATTTAGAGAAAAAACTAATTTGGGTCTATTGTATCTGAAATTTCCATCTTTTGTTCATTACCCCAAGCTCATGGCCACAGGGATGGATTAGAAAGGAGATTGCCAGGTAAATTGAACTTTGAAAGCTGAGCGCCTGCTTCCATGCAACCGTCTTGTCCAGTGTCTTTCTACCACAGGAGCCACACCAATTCCTCTGTCAAGTTCACACTTCATTTCACCCTCATTCGATCCAGTATAGAACCAAGGCTTCGCTCTCATCCTGACCACATCACATCTGACTGCCAATGAGGGTCATGGCCTACTGAAGATAGCAGAACTTTATCATCTGCAAAGAGTACAGTGGTAATTCCAATGTCCTTGAAACTGAAATCCATGAAAACAGAATTAGGACTCCTGATGACTAGCAGAGCCCAGCAATCACTTCTAACTAGTGAGGGACACCACTGATATCTTCTCCAGTACCCAGGAATACCCAGGCTAGCATCACCAATATGTTAGAAAGGCTAAAAATAATTCTGAAAAGGGAAGTAAAAAGTAGGCTAAAGCATTTCAAATAAGACACTATGGTACTTTTATATTCATTAATGATGAGGAGCAACTGAAAAGTTGGAGCCCTTATTTTTATATCACTGTTTCTTGTATCATGAATTTATTTCATGACTTACTTCACAACCATATAATACACAATACATATTTACCCCAAATTACTTTATTTACCCAAATACTTTTGTGTTGATATTTTCATGTAATCATGAAATCAGATGCAATGGTGTTTCAGTATCGATTTGCACTTCATTACTGGAAAAATGAGTGTTTTTAGACACAGCTGTCACTGTGAGGGACAAGGATCATAGACTTGCAGCCCTGTAACCCAGTACTGTTACTGTGTCCCTATGACCCTGCCCTCGGGGGAGCACAGTGATAAGCCTTCTCTAAGTCCACATAACACATGCAGACTTAGTGGGCAAAGAACTACTCTGCAGCTCCAAAACCACATTTCTCAAAATCCCCCATTGAACTCTGTTAGGAAACAGATATTGCCACCCTGCAGTTATTCTCCGTATGCAATTCTATATTTCCCCTCTGAAACAGATAATTGTGTAAGGATAGACCATTCACATTAACATCATACAATTTGTAGCTTCCACACACGTTGGTATCTTAAAGTACTGCCAATACTGAAGGCATAAATGTTATGCGTTAAAGCTAAATTTCCTCTAGAAATGTAGCCGACAGCGAAACAAAACTACAACTGCATGTGCTCATTTAATATCACAACATGTGCGCAAAAGAGACTCCATAAGGGTCTCAAGTTGTTAGTGACTATTAAAAAAAAGTCAATTTACAGTGAGGGTGAAGAGGCTCTATTCACTGACTGAGCTCTCAAGGATTCTCAGTAACAGCAAGGATTCGGAGAGGAGACTCTTTGTTTCCATGAATAGAAAAATGTGCAATTTTACATTAACAACATTGAAAAAGGTGGAAGTTAAAGTGGTGGACATGCTGTTACAGGAAATGGTGTTGGCTTGACCTCATCAGCTGTGCAATAGTAAGATGTGTCAGGCTGTAATGGCCAGTCTGGCCTTTACAAACTGACAATACGACTGGATGCTTTGTGACTGTGGAGCATGAATCAACCAGCTGATGACAAGCCACTGCTGTAATCATAGGTTAAGTTTTCTGTCTGGATTAATGCTTCATGACATCAAAATAGCAGAATTTATACAAATCCATACACCTACTCCCATCCTTTTTTACACACTGGAGGTTTCTCTAAACTGCAGGGATGTAAGATGATGTGGGAGATGTGGCAACGATCAGATGTGAAAAGCTTTTTTAAGAAGTGAGGATGACAGCAGGATCTGTGAGTGCGCAGGAAAATACCACCCTCAAGACCAACTCAAGTAGAAACTCCTCTTGATACATATTTGATTAAAAAACTGTCTTGTCTCTGCATTTCTGATGAGTGCCTCTGAGCAAAAAAACAAACAAGTCAGTAAAAGACCTGAGGTGACTGGAGCGCTTGTTGAAGCTGCAGAGGAGCTCCGGGGGGGGAGCTCAAGCTCAAGACATGAGCTTGCATGTCAGTTAGGATGCAATTGACTTCAAAACAATAAGGGAAGGTATGTTAAATTGTTAAATAGAGTTTTGCTTATAGAGACAAAAAGTATCCTGAAAGGATGGAAGGCGGTTGAATGATAGTAAAGATGGTAAAAGGAATAAATCCTAGTGAGCCGTGATAGAACATTAAGTAGAGTAAATAATGGCAGAGTGTAAAAGGTTAAGAGCAGTGGCCTTAAAACTGTATCTCCAAAAAAAAAAAAAAAACACAAAGCAGGATACAGGATGGAAACACTATAACCTCACGACAGAAAAAAAAGACATATTTTCAGCCGATAAATATTATGGAGGTGAGGTGAACAGATGGAACTTTGAAGGTTCTCATTGTGCGATTTACGACTGACTACTCCGATCTGAACATGTTTCTGAATGGACAACCTGTATGGGTCAATATGAAGCACAGAGAAGCAGAGGAGTGTTTTAGAAACCGGATGATGAATGTCAAGGGAAAAGAAAAAAAATGTTTTGCTTTTTTAAACCATGAAATCGTTGTACAGTTCAAGGTTCATACAGGTCAGTTGAGTAAAGGGTTGAGTTATTGCACAATATTTCTCTACCTCTCCTTTTTAATCGATATGAATGTACATAACAGGAATATGTGAATTTTCGACTAAACAACAAGTAAAGAGTACAACCAAGTTGACAAGCTGGACCGATGGCTGTTACCAAATCCAAAAATCAACCCTTAGAGCTACAGAGAAGATAAGGAAAGCTCCGGTAAACGATGGTGTGGCCATGACAGGAGAGGATGATATTCTGCACCTGCAGACTCTCACAGATGGATTTCCAGAACACACGATTATTTTGGAAAGGGAAGGACAGTTTTTACCAACAAACATCAGCAGTTATTTTCTTCACCCCTGACAGCACCATTTGCGAGGTGATCTTTTCCCAGGTCTGAAATTATTCTGACTGAGCTTTTAGTGCTGTTGTACTGAGTGGATGTGCAGCGATGTTGGTAGATTCAAGCAAAAGGTCTCAAGGCTTTGGATTCACAAGCAAGAAAGGAAGTGAGTGAGTTTAAAAGCTGTCTGCAATAGATCTGAAAGTGGTCAATATAATAGGAAGGCAAACGGCAAAAAGGAGATGGCAGCGGCACTGGGAGAAACAGAGCATGTGATTATTTTAGCGAGAGACAGAAACCTCTTGTGTCAGTAAGTGATAATAAGTAATGAAGACAGTTAATAAAAGGACACAGTTTTATTGTCCATGGACTTCGGCTGAGAATGTCAAAGTCTACACTGTGGTGAGGAAATACTGAATCATTTTTTCTTTTTTCAATTTGTCCAAGTCATCAAATTTAAGTGCCACATGTAAGTCAATAACAAGATAAATTAAATCATGCTCATCATGTCATCATGTTCACATCTGAAACACACCAGACATGGCCTCAGTGAGGGAGCTGCAGCCCAGGGCTGCTTTTGGGAATTTCAATGTTGATGTGTCTCACTTTGTAAAATCATTAATATTCCAAACAATAAGATTAAGCAAATCTTTCCCGCATGTCTCAAGCATTAGGGAGCTGTTTGCAACTTAATCAGATTTTTCTGTGTAGGGTTTGCATGTTCTCCCTGTGTCTGAGCATGTATTCTCCACATACCTCCTACAGGTTAAAAACACGCATGTTTAGGCTGATTGGACTCTAAAATGCTCCAAGTTGTGAGTGTGAATAGTGTGTCCAGGGTGTATTCTCTGCCTTTATCCGATATGTACTAGAGATAGGCCCCAGCAAACCCCTGCAGATTAAGATAGTGAAACCCACTAAGTCAGTTCTTACCATTTCTGTACCAGATGTCTTAAACTTGTGTAAGGAGGCCTCCAAAGAAACAGGGGAAGGTTAAAGTGGCTTTGAAGAATCCTCCGTCACTACAAACAGACAGAGAGGTTGGCACTGAAATGTTCTCTAAGGACTGTGAGTGGATGTAAAACTCAGCTACAAGTGGATATAAGCTCATCTGTGAATACTCTCACTCACAATAGTGCGTCTTGAGGCCCAGTGAGGGAACACTGATAGTTATTGCCTTCAACAAGCCCAGCACAAAAGCCCTCCACTGGGTTTTTGATGAGCTCTGAAGCAGTCAGGAAGAAACACGTTATTAGTTAAATATGTACATGCATACACATACTGGAAAAACAGGATTTGTTCTCAAAACACTGTCACAGGTATTGACACAGCGAATAAAATGCTGCTTCTTAATCATATTAACATTTATCACACTCTACATCAGGGACACTGATATGTAACTGGACTGTTTTTAATGACGTTCACAATAGTGTGTCTTCAGGCCCAATGACAACCACTCCACTTTTTCTGGGGACTGGATCCAGCAAAACCATGCAACACCATTAAGGTACAAAGACAGATAGTAAGATAATGGACCAAAGCTGCCTCTAACTGGTCAGGAGCCTGAAGTCCTTCAGGGTGTGCCTTTTAGGGCAGTCTCCACTCTACTATACAAGGAACTGCCCATCTTTTCAATGCACACATGTCTACTGACAGGTACAACACTTCTGGTCTCAGGATAGGGTGTTCACGACCTAAAATAAAACACGTTGTAGTCCTCCTAACAAACATTGGAGGCAGCAATGGGCCAATGGAGGATATAGTCTGCTATGACGTTATGAGGAGAAGAAGATACAATACAATGCTATGCCCTGAGTAATTTCTTACAGGGACTACTCCCTCGAGCGTATCAATCTTTAACTTCTTTGTTTTCTACCTCGACAAACACCTCTATAGTCGTGATTATGGTTCAGACTATAACTTTTATGTTAAATTGTGGACCTGAATAGGGATAGCACACAGCGTAGAGGCGAAATTGTGCCTGAAGTACAAAACCGAGGGCACCAAACGCCTTTCACAGCAGTTTCTTTGACTCATGTTATTGGTGTTGTCAGACTGGACGGACAGACCGACAGAGGAGAAAACGTGGACCGTGAGCCGAACTTTCTTCAACCTATGTACACTTTGCCAGGTTTGACAGCCTGACCTGCCACTGTAGCGTTCTACAAACACGAATAAGGGCCGAGAAGGACAGACAAAGAGCCAGAAATGACGGAGCAGTCCTCGCTGTTACTGCGTAAACAGTTAGCAGGTAAGTAAGCTAACATGGGAGATGACTCAGGCTGCGTGGGGTTGCTCAACAGCTACTGAACACTCTCCAACTTGTTTTTCCACTCACGTTTTGGTCGGATTTTTAACAGAAAAGTTCTTCAACGGAGTCTTATACCGACTGTAAGCTACATACGATCATATGCTGCCACTGTCAGCGCCACCCCAGCACAAGGCCTTTCAGATTAGATTTACAAACCCTTCAACTCTGACTTTGTTGGAATCTGATTTAAGGCCATAATGGTGGCTTGATTTACAGCCCTTACTTGTCTTGTATGATGGACTGGTTTTTTTTAATCTCATCTAAGTTTCTGTGTACTGGTTTGGGTAATACCCATGAGATCAACTTGCTCCCTCTACGTACTACAGAAAATAGCCACAGTCATCCACATTGCATTGAAGTTTCCTTGTCTGACAAAATTCAAAAAGGCATAAATCATTACTTATTTCCCTGTCTGTCTGTCTGTATGTCTGCTTTTATTGATTATTTTTGTTGATTTGTAAAATGATTGTAAAACAGGATCTTTACCCAGTGTCCAAACTAGTCTGTCTACTATTTAGATCAGTGGGCTAATTAGGTTAAAACAACAGAAGTATAATCCAGATCTGAAGGACGTTTAGAAAGGTAGCGTTGGAAATGTATAAGAAAGAGGAGGGGATTTGTGAAGCTGAACGAGATGACGTATCAGGGGAAATTAGGTCGTGGGAAAGTGTGGAACAGGGGTTGGTAATGGATAAGCTTCAGACTCAGATTCACTGCCAGGTAGTTATCCAACTTTTATATAAAGCTATGAAGAATTTGCTCTGGTGAGTGGTACAGAAAACAGTCAAGATGGATGTTGTAAGTTATCAATACAAGACCACATGGTTAGCACAGAGAATATACAAATAACAGAGGGTAACAAATCATGTTCAATATATTGTATACTATATTTCAAACATAACGTTTTCAGAACCAGAAAATCAGATGGATGGACAGATAGATTATAAGCGGTGGTTGCTTCTATGTGCAAAGGTACATAAAGAACCATACATGAAATGCATCTTTAAAAGTAGGAGCTTTAGTAGGCAAATTGCTTCATTTGTCCCCAGAGGGAAAATTAATTGTAATTAAAAGCAATAAAGACAATCTCCACAGGGATGAAATGTACATCGATGCAGTATACATAATCTGGAAATGACTAACAACTTAAAAGTAGTGAAAAACTCTGCATTCAAAATCAGCTATTAAAAACGGTCCAGATGCATATCAGTATCTCTGATGTGGAGTGTGATTTGAAGATAAATATGACTAAGAAGTCGCTTTTTGTTTTAGCTGTTGTCAAAATATCCGTGACGGCATTTTGCAAAGAAATCTCATTTTCTGCGTGCATGAAATATGTGCCTCCTCCAAACATTGTGACGTTTCCCGACTGCCTCAGAGCTCAACAAGAACCCAGTGGAAGGCTTCTCTGCGGGGCTCGTCGACGACGATGATATCTATCAGTGGGAAGTGGTCGTCATCGGACCTCAAGACACGCTATTGTGAGTGAGAGCTTTCACAGATGAAATTACATCCTCTTGTGGCTGAGCTTTACGTCCACTCGCAATCCTCCGAGTACATCTGAGCACCGTCCTCTCTATTTGCAGTGAAGGAGGATTCTTCAAAGCCACTTTAAGCTTCCCCCGTGACTATCCTCTGAGGCCTCCTAAGATGAAGTTCATCACGGAAATTTGGCATCCTAATGGTAAGAACTGACTTCTCTGTGAGTCTAATTATCCATCCATCCATTTAGTCCCTTCTGTGACTGTCTTGATATACACACAACACTTGTCTGTGGCAAGATTTCCAGACTCTGTCCTCAACTGTCCTCACAATTAAATGTGTTCGGTGTGAGTTTGAGGATAGAACCTCGTCTTTTGCTCAAGTGCGATCACACTAATAAGCTCTCCCTTTTTTTTTTTTCTTTTAAAAAAAACAGTGGCCAAAAATGGTGACGTGTGCATCTCCATCCTGCACGAGCCTGGAGAGGACAAGTACGGCTACGAGAAGCCAGAGGAGCGCTGGCTGCCAATCCATACAGTGGAAACCATCATGATCAGTGTCATTTCCATGTTGGCAGACCCCAACGGAGACTCTCCTGCCAACGTGGACGCAGCGGTAAGTGCCTGCTGTCGCGCAAATGAGCGGCCAAGCCGGGGTCAGCCGGTGGCCGCTGTTTTTTCACCAGCGATCACTGCTCCAGATTTCATTTCAGGCCGTTAAAATCCTGGAAAAAAAGAAAACCCACTGTAATCTGCAAGCGAGTCTGTATACCGTATGTGGGCAAATGCGCCCAAAGGTATAGTGGGTGGGGGGGGGGACCCGAAACAGCTGCTAAAAGTCGGTGCAGTTTAGTCTCGCTTTTCTAATGGAACGCCGAACAAGTGGGCCGAGTGACGCGGGTCCCCGGGCTGCGCAAATCGCAGCCTGTCAAGGCCGAGCTGGAGCTCGGTCGGGATGAAAGGGCTTATCTTTTCATTCCGAGGCGCTGCCTGGAGACAGAGAGAGGCAACAGCTCGCGCTCTGAAGCAAAGTAAACATCCGTGAGTCAGCGGCGTCGGGGAACCTTCTCCGTCCAATGCGCGGTCAAGGTGCGAGAGCGCGAGTGTGAAGAATAGAAGAAAGAGTGTGTTTTTTTTTTTTCTCCCCCGTGCAGAAAGAGTGGCGGGAGGACCCGACGGGCGTCTTCAGGAAAAAGGTGGCGCGCTGTGTGCGGAGGAGTCAAGAGATGGCCTTCGACTAGGATCCCACCCCAGCCGTCGACACAGTGAGTGCGGAAGAAGGTCTCTTGCGGTGTGACCACAGAGCCCGACATTGATAAATCAATTTCTGGAAAGTTAAGGCCCTTTTTAAAAAGTCTAAACCAGGGTTTTATGAGTGCTCCAGCTCTCTCCAGTAGTCGGACCACGAAAGGCCTGGCGTATTTATGATGAATAATGAAGAGTCAGAGTGTCATGTGTTGTGAACAAAGGTATATTTTAAGAAACGTCTCAGGAGCTTTGTTCACTCCCAGCCGATCTGAGGTCTGTTGCGTAGTTATGCTCTATAGATTGAACTGCAAATTGCAACTGTTAAGTACGTCAGAGATGTGTTTTGCTGGGCACTGCTTGGACCGGTGATGAGGTTTTGAGGGTTTTTTTTTTTTTAGAAGGTGTCTGAAATGAACTCCGGGATTCCTGCCGTCACCCTCTAATAATGTCTGGTTCGACCGGAGGCCGTAACCGTTTGTTCCGTTGCAGGTTGGAACTGCACAGGGGATCCGACATCTGGCTAGTGGGCTGGATGACCACGACGGGGCACAACTCGAGCAAACACCAACTAGCCACCCAAAGAAGACTCGCAGTAACGAAATATGAACCCACGCTTCTCTATTTGTGTCTCGCAGTTGGAGAGTTGACTATTTCTGAATGGCCGTGGCATTCGCACTGTCAGTTTACATTGTGATTTTTTTTTTTTTTTTTTTTTTTTTTTTTTTGGATGCGGGCGCACTAGTTCCAATAAGACCAGTACCTCCTCTGTCGATCCGCTCCGATCTGTGCCCCACCCCCCACCCCCCACCCCCCCAATTTTCTGAAATTAGTTTACTTTGTATTTACCTATTTATTTACACTGAGAGTATTTTAAGATGCGTAGCGTCAGTAAAGGAGGGGTTTTTTTTTTTCCTTGTTTTGTTTGGTTTTCAACCTGCCACACTGAGCCAGCCGGTCTACAGCTATACCTGCATTTATGCAATTTCTGGAGCATTTACAATCAGGATAAAGATGGACACAGAGACACACACTCTCCCCCTCCCCTTCCTCCTCCTCCTCCTCCTCCTCTCTTCCGTCACATTTAAAGTGTGCTGCAGAGAAAGCCCCCCCTCTCCCTGAGGGGGGGGGGGGGGGGGGGGGGGGGGGGGGGGACCCATCACCCAGTGCTGCCTTAACTTTCTGACTGCCAGCGAAGGAAACCTGCCTTCAGCCAGGTCCGCATCCGAAGGCTCGCTTTAAAAACCAGAACCGATCATTGTGCACGAACCAAAGACAACAGTACACCATCACCTATATTTTTCAATGAACGTGCTACTTTTGTACCTATGTATATATGAAACTGCTTGTCCTTGTTCAGGAAAAACTGTCAAAAGCTTCTGTGAACACTGCGCCTGTACAGCACCTGCTCCATGGGAGCCGGTGCTGTGTCGATGCTGTACGGTAGCACTTTAACTGGGTCCCGTTCACAGCAGACGCATCTCGTACGTCACACTGGGAAAGCACAGGGGCATTTTAAAAGATCGATGGTGGGCGAATTCCACTTAACTTTGGCTTGCACATGAATTGAATGCAGCCATCTTAGATATTCGGAAACCCTGGTCAACGTTTCCTGGCAGGTCGACGAGCCTGTTGTGTGTGTGTGTGTGTGTGTGTGAGAGAGACCTATTCCAGCCTCAAAATGATCAGATCTCATCAAGTGACTGTCAGCTAAACGACCATAGAGCCGATCTTTTTAAAATTTTTATGATTGATAAGGACATGATTTGTTGAATAATGATAGGTATACAACTGCACCCACTTTTTAAGTCAATGTAACCTTGTGAAAATGAATAATAAACCTCATTGTGGACGTTGCGGAATGATTCATGGTGAAATGCTTGCTATACCCTCCACGACACAGCAACGACACATGGTGGCATCCAGAGTCACTCACACAGCCACTGTGAAGCGCACTCACTGTACGAGTACACAGGGTGCCGTTGCATCCGAGCAGGAAGACCCCTGGTGTGAATCCTGGTCGATTGAAGACATTTCTATACAGTTTACATGTCGTTCCTGTGGCTTCCAAAACCATACATTAGGGTTGCCTGGAGACTACGTTACCCATAAGTGTGAGCAAGTGGTGTCCATGATTCATTTGCCCTCACTCGACTTCGCACCAGCAGACCTCAAGCAATGACGCTGAGTAATATGTAGGTAAGACACTGGATGGATCGATAGTTGGTGTTCTATACCGTCTCATTTAAATGGAAATATTCCCAGATTGAAACATGAAAAGTAATGTCACTAATAGCAATGTGACCGACAGTCACTAACCACTGTGGTTGGGCAAAAAAAAAAAGACTGAAAAAATATTCTCAAAAATGTATTTATTGCTAAAATAGTGGTTCATTTGCTGTTGATTTTGCATGTTTTATTTATGCAATGAGTAGTGTCTGAAAGTACATAAGTCACTATGTGCAGGGTATCTGCAGGAATCCTTAGGTTAATACCATCCGACAGACCTGGAAAAAAACTTGGAAGACCCAACTGCCATTTCGTGCCGTTTTAAGCAACATTATAAGTTGTAAGCAACTTATGAAACGGTTGTTTGTGATTAAATCTATAGAGAACAACCATTAAGCAGAACTCAGGTCAGCTTAGAAGAATAAATCAAACCACAGGAAAGTTTCTTAAAATATACCCATTTAATCACAAGTGACTGACTCCCAATTCATTGTAAATACACCACCACCCAATACTTTTTAAGGACCTTAATTTTCCCCCAAATCAATTCAACTTTTAATGCTCTTGTGACCACACAGACGCCTTGATGTAGAATTCCCTTCCTGGTGAGAAAGGCAATAGTGAATGACAGGGTGATTTTGGAGCCAGCCAATGTTAAGGTTGTTTTTCTTCTTTTCACTGCTCAAACAAAGAAAGGAAAACAAAGAACAGCAACGCATATGTCTATAATCTCTGTGACTGCTTTATTGAATTAAGCACCAGCTCAACGTGGTCAACATCCAGACGAGAGAGGACATATTCTTAAACCGAAAGAGTATAAAATCATCTGAACAACACAAAAGCACACCCCACCCCGAAAGAAAAACAAAAATCTCCATCCATCCGTTCGCTCCTTTATCCATCCATCCGTCCGTCCAACCATCTTGCAGATGTAGAATAGCAACCGCGGGTCCTGAGTGGTTCACTGTCCGGGCGCCGACAGGCTCTTGTTCATGAACTGCTTCTTGACGAAGCACACCCACCACTGAAAGAGACAAACCTGTGTTGAGAAAGCAGTCCAACGCTGGAAGCCACCTGTGCTGAGATTAAAAGCAGAGCACGCCTCGCAAGGAGAGCGCACGGCCACAGCTCAGCTGTCCGTGTCCTGCCCCCCGCTCGCTAAGCCTCGTTTCACTTTACAATCCAACAGCGAGTGCAGCATCGCATTCCCAATTAGAGGTCAATTAGCACTTAAACGCAAGGAGATGCAGGCATCAATCAGAGCTGGTGCTGTATTTAAATGCACTCAGCATATAGAGCTGTGGAGGTGGTGTGTTTTTGGATTGGAAGGGGGGGGGTGGGGGGGGGCTCACCTTGCTGGGTTTGTCTGTCTGGGGGTCAAAGACGCGGTCGCATAGCCTCAGGCCGGTCTCCTGGCGGATCTGCTGCAGGTACGCCCTCATGGTGTCTGGGAAAGGTCACAGGGGAGGTTCAGTCGTCACAACAGCAACCGCGTTCAGCATGCATGACCAGCCCGAGAGAGAGAGAGGGGTGGGGGACTCATTTAATCACTGCTCTATCCAAACTGGTAGAGGGGCGCCCGGCTGCTGGGTGTTTTTGTGCCTTTGCAGAAAAACAAAGTCGCTCCATTTCATTAGATTGAGCCTCTCCACCACTACGTGTCTCTGGGGGAGAGTGAACATTCCCGCAGAGTGCTGAGACGGTACCAGAGCAGGGCTGAGGGACAGCATGCAGGCATGAAACAGAACTTCCAGCTTCAGATGCTTGAAGCTTTGGTCAGCGCTGCTATTTCCGTCTTGATATTATTTGACGCTGGGAATTGGATGAAATATGAGCAGGGTACAAGGAAACTGGCACTAATTCAGAGCGCGGCATTAATGAACCTCGGCAGATTCACCACCACCAACGTAGTGAAATATCCAAACGGAGCAGGAGACGGGTTCCTGGAAAACCTCGGGAGGCACCATTAGACTTGGGCTGTGCTGCCGGTTCTTACCTTCCTCCTGCTTGTTTGCAGGCTTCACATACATAGCGTTGAGAGGGAAGCCGGGTTCTCCGGGAATGGGAAAGTTAGTGATTCCCAGGGTGTACATCTCCTTCTCTCCCTGGCTCCTGGAGCTGCACTGTAAGGAGCACACACACGCACCGTTAGCACAGGCAGGGCTCACCTGTTCTACCAGCACCTATTTTTAATAAGCATTCAAGCAGCTAATTGCTTTTCCCCACATGAGGAAAAACAATTCACATCCTAGTTATCATTTAATGACTCCCTAAAAACCATCTGGCGAACCCTGGCGGGGTCCCCGCCACTGGTTTAGAGCCCCTACATTAACATGTGGCTTTTTAATAAAAATTCAAGAAGCCATAAAATCTCCACGCTTACAGCTTGCAATTTACCTTCTGGAGCTTTTTTAAGCACTCAGAAATGTAGAGTGTGACATAGATCAGCGTCCGGTCAGCCTCGTTCTGAAAGGAGCAAAACACACACACACAAATTACTGAGTGTATTACCTGTAATTACGTTAAAAGCAAAATACACTTTGCTAGTCCGTTTTTCTCCCCATGGTCCAAAAACATGCATTAAGGTGTATTAAAGACTGTTAAATTGCCTCAGCATACATAAACATCCCCCTTATGTATGCTGGGCATAGCCTTCAGCAGACCCTGCAAAACCTTTTAAGGTACAAAGTGGGTGGAATAATGAATGGATGTAAATACACTTTGTCTCAGTCATAGATCGTGTGGTAAGTGGAGCGACCTGTAACTGTACTAAATACTTAAAGGTTGCATAGTTTAGATCCTCAGCAAGTATGCATAGCTGAGGGGGAGCAAGCTTGGGCATGAGGAGGACGGAGAGAGACGAGGACGGAAAGAAAAAAAAACATTCAGGAAGACGAACATCAGTGAGCTGCAGGCCAGTGTTTCCCCATTCTTCATTTACTAGCAATTTTAAATTACCTTGATTTCGTAGTTCTTGAAGAAAACATTGGCTTTGAAAAAGTAGATGGCCTCGTCGATGATGTCTGAGTCTATCCCTGCAATGGAAAAGAAAGCAACGATCAATAAACATATTAGTTCAAATCATATATGTGGTCACACGTGAAAGAGACAAATACATTTCAAAACAGAGCTACTTCCTGTTCAGGTCACATGAAGATCTGCAACCCAATGTGCACCCTACTTCAGGCTGCTGAGAAATCCCCATTCATCTATTATGAAGTAATTATTAGCATTTAAAGTTTGCCATGACAGGCAAAGTGGCCATCTCTGGCACTTGCTGATTTGCAATATTGACGATGCATTGAATAATGAATTCACTAAACAGCACCAAGGTAGCTTTTATAAGAGATGCCATCTCTGAAGAAGCTGGAAACCGAGGTTTAAAGGAGAGGTATGAATGGAGAAGTTCGATGGAGGATGCAGCCTTTAAAAAGACCATATATGGAAGTGAAGTTGATGCATGTTTCAGGAACTAATATACGATGAGTCCTACACAACTCGACTTCACTCTGTGTAATACAGAACAAGTAATTTCCCATCTGAAGACAATAAGTTGGTTGTGTTATTCCGCACTGTTTGTAAATGTGACCCATGCAGTTGTATTTCTGTTACCTAAATAAAAGCAGATCTTTCTTACCATCTCCTCTGGCCGGACCCTTGAACTGGGTTTTGAGGGGGAGTAGAGCCATGTTCCCCACCAGTTTGGCATCGGGTCCCATCAGGTTTGAGTGATACGCCTTGAAAAACACATATCAGAGATGCTGTAATGTTTAATTTACTACTATTTACATTTATTGCTTGCACTGCTGTCAAATAGCAGCTCTGCTACCATCAGCTTGTTTGGAGCGACTGTGCAGCCGCGACACCTAGCACTGCAGATTTATAACGCGCTAACAAAATGAGAATTTTGCTCATGTAAAACGAAGCAATCGGAGATTATATGTTTCCCCCTGACGTGGCTAATGTCAGTGACATGAAGCTGCCAGCAGATGCTAACCCCGCTAGCCGTCTACGCTAACGTGTACTCCGAGGCCTGGTCATCACTAAAGGCGTTTACACGCAGGATTGTCCTCTGGACCGCACGCTGTGGCTTTGCGTAGGTCAGTGAGAAATACGGGAGATGCTTACCGGCATGTTGAGTGATAAATATCAGTCCAACTGCTCAGCGAAAGAAAAATACTAGCACCTCAGCTCCCCGCTTCCGCCTGTCCCACCCTTCAGACGTACAGGAAGTGGCTGCGTGTTGTGGAGCATGGCTGCCGCGTGGGGGCGCTGTGGCGCCAGCTCAGCCCAGGACAGGACTATCTATCTATCTATCTATCTATCTATCTATCTATCTATCTATCTATCTATCTATCTATCTATCTATCTATCTATCTATCTATCTATCGTTGGCATGGTTCCACCTTATTTATGCAGTCTTCTTCAAAGAACCAACAGAACCAGCCTTCCCTGTTCACCCTATACACTGCAGCTGGGGATGAGACAGCCCAAAACTGTTGAGCATCTGGGGAATGGGCATTCAGAAAGTGGACTCCTATAAATATGTCTCCTTAACAGAACTGCATCTTTAGAGACTTTTTTTAGGCCCTTTGGAGTCCATGGGGCTCTCATAAGCCATCTCTTAACAGAATGTTAGATGACTGGTTGCTCTACTGAAAGCCTGGTTATGCTACCAACTTCGCCGAGTCCAGGGGGTTGTCAGTTGTGGGAACTCAGTTTGTAGATTCTTAAATACATTTCACTTCGCAGTTAACTTGGATTATGTTGGAAAGGAGGAATGACAATCTTCATAAACATCTTCACAGAGGATTTAACTTGAGCATGTTTTCTTCCCCTACACAGAAAGACACTGTAGATTTTTTTTTAAATACAATTTTATTTAAAAATATAGTATTAATTTATATAACCATTTTTTCAACTAAATACATTTTCCTGACATAATGAGAGAAAGGTAAGTAGTTCCACACAAAATGATAAACAAGAACACAGGATCAGATATGATCTTGGGAGTCTGTGTTTTCCCACGTACAGTGCAGGCCAAAGGTTTGGACAAACCTTTTCATTTCATGTGTTTTCTTTATTTTCATGACTGTTTACATTGTAGATTCTGAAGGCATCAAAACTACTAATGGCAGTTGGTGTTCTCTCAATGAGCTACATGAAGTAGTCACCTGAAATGGTCAACAGACCTGAACCCATTCGAGATGGTTTGGGGTGAGCTGGACCCCAGAGTGAAGGCTCTAGGAACTCCTTCAACTTTAAGACATGTTTTTAGTTATTTCAGACTTTTCTACATAATTCTACATGTGTTCATTCATTCACCATGCCTTCAGCATGAATCTACAATGTAAATTATCACAAGAATAAAGAAAATGTGAATGATAGGGTTTTGGCCTGTACTGTACGTCGCTTTCTCAGTCTCAGTTCTTGCACTCAGATAATATTATCCACTTAGGCTTGACTGTGGTGAATCCTGGATCTTCATCAGCCTGAAATCTGACAAGTCTCTTCCTTCACATTCAGCCTCAGCTGTCCACATTGCCTTGAAAAATCTCATCGTAGTTTACATTTGCAGGTTCTTCATCAACCTCCTGTAGAGGAAGAAAGAGAAGTAGAACAATGTCGAAAGGCATTGTCATCACATCGTCATGCAAAATGATATCGATTTTTGTTTTTTGTTTCTTCACCTTTGGCTCCTTGACCTCCAGGTCCTCTCCATACTGTATGGAGAAGTCAATGTGTTGCAGCACTATGTTAATGCATTCCTCATCCGTGCAGTCGAAAGGCAAGAACCTTACCATACTGTAGTCATCAATCTGGACACATAAACAGATAGAAAAAGCACTTATTCACATTTTTATTTCACATCATTTATTCAAAGGAGGTTTGTTGACAAGGGAAATAGTGACAGTTTGTTCAAAATATTAGAACATTCTGAACACATGATGAATTTAACAGTCACTCACCAGACCACATATGGCTTCAGTCAGCTTTTTGAACTTGGCGCTTCTGATGGTATCAGAGTTATCTTCCATCATTGTGTACATGTCCGGGTCAAGATACCTAGTGAAAATGACAGTGATCCTAATAGTGATACTTCTCATACTGCTTCATGGTGCAAGTTTCAGACGGCTTTGGATAAAAGTAAAATTTCCTTTTTTACTAGATTCTTTTACTAGATTTTAATTACATAAAACAACAAAGCTGAGGTGGAAAAACAATCTTTAATAAATTAACCTTTAACAGAATGCAATAACATTTGAAAGACAGTAACTACTCACTGCACCTTTACATCAAGGAGAGCCATCGTACACATATGCTACACATATGCTGCACATATGTTACTTACTTTTCAATTTCTTTCTTGGCTTTGGGACTCAGCATGTCCATTTTTGTCATTATGTTTACTTGAGGGATCTCCAATGACACCATGGCACTCAGGGCAGCCATGACTCCCGAGATAAACTACAGTTGGAAAAGAGGGAGAGATACTCACATCAGTTTATTGTTGCTACCAGTATGACCTTAACTTCCATCATTTAAGACATAGGGTGGGATAAGACACACAGGAGTTGCTTAATAAACAATTGATGATAGTGGACAGATTGACTGTTACCTTAAAAGACTCCACCATAAACTGGGAGTCGACCAGAAAGACCCCACACACCCGAAACTCCCACTGCTGGAGCTGCTCCACCAGCTGCCTCATCACAGGCAAATGTGTGTAAAGCTCAATCTGACCTGCACAAACAAGTGTGTCAAAGCTGTAGTAAAGCTGTAGTAGAGCTGTAAAAACATAGCTTCAGGATTGTCACAAGTCTGTATCTCCACTTCTGTTAATCTGGGAACATCACATTGTGGATGAATCTATCTTTACCAGGGCAGTCGAACAGTATATAGTCATCCTCAGTGTGACCCAGGCTCTCCTCCAACCAGTCGAAATTGTTGGCAAAATACTCCATGCAGAAAACCAGGCCTCCATTAGGCCCAAATCGAAGAGATTGATCCTCCATCACATCATCTACTTGAATAAGCTCACGGATGTCTAAGGGTGCACAAACAACAGCGTTGTCATCTCTACTAGATAACACATCCACTACATATACAGAATGTAGTATCAGATGTGAGCATATAATTAATTATCAGGCTGATAATAATGTGTATTTTTATACAAAAGTGTTTCATACAAAAGAAAACAAGTTAAAGTAAAATTCCTGAACCCCACCACATTCACACACTTCCTCTCAATCACAACACATGCATGCACACTTAAAAGGGGAAGGCTTAAAATGCTTAAAATAAAGCACTGTAAACCAATAACACTATCTTACTTTTAACAATTTGTATGGAGGCAGTAGCAGTAACAGTAGAGACAAAATAACTACAAAAAGCAAGTAAATAAATGAATAAATAATAGACAAACAAGCAGTGGATAATATATACAGTCCTTGTGACAGCACAGCACTGAAGTTTAATGTCTGATATACATCACATCCTACACTGTCCTTATAAACCCTATGCTAAGACCAAGGCACTCAAACATGCTGTGTTTACCTGCCAGGACAGCATAGTCGAAGTGCTCGGCTGCTGGGTCCAGGTTGACCACCTGTACTGATCTGTTTAGGGTCTCTGAGTGCCGGACCATGGTGGAGCAGTAGGTACTCTGAAATGAATAAACATATTAACATAACACAAGGTTGACCTAACAGTTTGAACTGGGTCTATATGGAAGACAACCTCATGCATTAGCTTGGAGCTTTAGCCGAGTAGCACAACAAGACATTGTAGGACGTATAACGTAAGAGAACCACTAGCAACTTGTTTACCTTGCCGCTACCTGCCGGGCCCATCACTAGCTGTGCATAACGAGGCATTTTGCCTCAGTGTCGACGAAATGGGATTAATTAAACACAGCCAGTACAGCAAGTTGCAATTCATGTGCGACGCTATGAGAACTTCTTCTCGTTGACAATGGCAGGTGCTCTGAGAGCACATACTGCCACCTACTGGCAAAAAACATGAACTACATATGAAATAGCATAAGTTTTCAGTCATGCCCCAGCTATAATGGCAGTTCTTGCCTGTCAGCTGCTTAACAGTTGATCGTTATAAATGTTACAGTTAACACACAAGATTTGTGTCAAATTATAAAAACTGGAAATTTTACTTTAACATTGCTATCTCTCAACCTTTAATGATGGTTCTTACTCGTGATATGATGAAGCAACTTCAGGTTCTTCACCTTTTTCAAGATTGCACAACAGATGTTCAACATATGTTTGTACACATCACTGTCTAAGTTAGGATTGACTAACGTCTGCCCCGAGGAGGCAAACATGGTCCTTGTGGCTTACTTCATAACAATGTTTTATTGATGGCCCATCAAAATAGATTTGTATGATCGTAAAGGTTTAAAATGCACTTTTTCTTACATTGATTCATGGTGGTTTTCACCCTGGACAGGTCTGTTACCAGGCTGACCATGCGCAGGGTAGACACATAGAAAGCATCATGGTATAGTAATTAAACCCTAACCCATACTGACATTATAATGATTTTGGTGTTCTTTGTTTGTCATACATCCATACATACTTGTGGCTTACATTTGGTAAGAACCCAGTACGTTTTTAGCAAAATTGTCAAAGAAAAATGCATTTTTATCAAATATTCATAGTTTAAAAAAAATTAAGAAGCACAGTTAACCCACCAGATCGTACAAAAGAACATTCACAACATTGTGAATACCCTTTTCTGTAAGTATTGTAAATATACAAAATCGTGTCTTTTGGAAATGAAAGATGGAGCTGGAAATAGCATCCATTAAAGCACATAGATGAAGTGATTGTAATACCATCTTACTTGTGTAGGGGGCACTAGACGACAAACTGGCGCTTATATAGTCAAAAACGACTCAAGAAGAAGAAGTAGAGGAAGACGCAACAAACAGAAACAGCAACACAGACAGCTCACGTAGCTACACGGCAACATGAGAGACGGAAATACATAAGCGGTTTATGATGATATCTATGATCTGCTGCTCACTTCTGACGCGGTGAACGGACCGAGCTGCTGAAATGTTATAACAGAGCTCTGACGGTGAATGGAGCTGAAGCCTGGAGAGAAAGCTGGACTTCTTATCGGTGGGTGAGGTCACTACAGGCGCCTCATATTGTACTGCTGCGTATTCAACATAACGCGTGTAAATGTGGCAGTGAGGTTGTAGGTCGCAGGACTTAGGACTGAAATAGTTTTACCAGTGGTAATGTGTGTCACGCGGTGAATTTGAAGCCCGAGGTCGCCCTCGAATAAACGGGCTGTTGTGTTTAGGATCAGACGAAGAGATAAACTTAGTGGAAGCTGGATTTAGACCTCCAGTTCCTACTTAAAGTTATGAGTGTCCTGCAACTTAAATTACTACCTATTGAGAAACTGCTTAGCACTGTCTATGAAAGCTCATGAAAGTCTTACGTGAACTTAAGTGCTGTACTCTCCAGTACCTTGGCACAAAGGTGGAATTACTGTATACACGGATGTGCTACCTATCTGTCATTCTAACTCTTTCTCTAACTTTCTTCCTGTATGTCTAAAACCCGCCGAAACACGGTTGAAAGAGCTTTTGTGCTTTTTACAGCACTACCTTTTTAGTTTTCTCATTATGGAGTGATTTGTAAGAGCCCTGCAAACTGCATACCAAGTCAAAGTTATAATTATTGTTTTTTGGCGTCCTTGTTTCAGGACTTGTTTCAAGACAGGTCACATCCAGATCCACATCCTTCTCTTTATGGCAGTTCAAGTTCTTTTTTGGTTTTATCAATTTGGAGAAATGTCAGTTTTAAAAGTTGTTAGAAAAAATGTAAAAAGAGTTGTTCTGCAGAGGAAAAGTGCTTATACTTGTACCTCTCGGTCAATGTGAAAAACAAAGTATGCAAAACAAATAAAACAAAAACAAATAAGACAAGAGAATAAAACAAAATGTTTTCTCTAATAGACGAATACAACAGAAAAACCTTTGTCATTGTACACAAATCTACAAGATATGGAGCCCTATAGCTGAAACAGAGCCACAACAGGACAGTCAGTGCAGAATTTGTTGATGCAGCACTTTATGGTCCACGGATGAAAGCTCTTTATAGATTGTATCTAGCAGTGTTTGCAGGATCATGTAACATTTAAAGATAGCAGGATATTCATATTTAGTTTTGTTGACAAAGAAGCATTTGATATCCATTGGATAATTTCTGTCACCGTGTCTTATAAGAGCTTTAATACTCATGGAACAATAGAGTGTTTTACAAATAGACACAGTCTCCCTGTATTTGGCCTGAATTTGTGCACTGTAGAGGGTCAGAGACAGAGCAGTGTTGTGTGACGTGTATGTGTGTGTGTGTGAAAACCTCTTTGTGTTTTAGCGTTGTTGGTTATGAGCGTGGGTGATGGAGGACAATCAATGTGGGGACTTGGACTATCTGATCCAAGATGAGGACACCATCATTGAGGGCGTCAGCAACCAGGTCCTGTTCGTTGTGGGCCTGAGCGTTGCCTTCCTTGCAGGCCTCCTCACTCTGCTCTGCAGGTACTGATTTCCATCTTCCCTTATTTATATGAAGTGTTTTAAAGTGGTGTGGATTACGTTTCTCAAGCTTTTGGAAGAAATGTTTTTTGATGAAAAACAAGTAATGGGATTTGTCTCCACAGCTAGACTGCCTGCAGGGCTGCACAGTTGAATATTTCTGTAATTCAAATGAGTGCAGCCTATTTGCAAGCTTAGATTTGCATGTTACCTGCACACTACGATTTCTCATGCCGGTTGCTACACTGCCCCGTTTAACAGAAATTGTGTTTAAATGCCTGTGATTAAAACATTGCCTGGTGATGTTGTGTCATCTTCTGATTGAATCGTGTTGATGTGAAAATCTTGTCAGTTTGGGGTTGCTCTGAAACCTATTAACTGAGGGATACATAGACGCCAAATATCTGCTCTTTCTCTCTGCAGACAAGATGAGCAGAACATTCATCCGGAGAATCAGGAGCATGTTCGGGCCGTGAGACAGCAGCTCCAGACAGAGCAGGTACACAGGCTGATGCGACTGTTGTCAGAAATACCGGAGAACTTTAATAAATAAACTACATAGATCTCTCAAGCATTGCAGCTTCATATCGCTAAATATGTATAAATATATCCCAGAGGTGCACCGGAAGAAGAACACAAAATCACAATCTTTCACTTTTTGCTGTGGGATGATTAATAATTACCTTTTATGTCATGTTCTCTCACTCAAACCTATTGAATCATCTCAGATCCTTTTCCTCCATGAGGTTTACTAGAACTTACACATTCTGTGCTTGTCCCCTGTTCGCCAGGATGAGAATGCTCAGGCGGAGACCCGGCAGCAGTACTACACCGATATGTCCTGCCCTGTGTGCTTACAGCAGGCTGTTCTGCCTGTAGAAACCAACTGTGGACATCTGTTCTGTGGTAAGGCATATTCTGGTAATATGCATTATGAGATTAAAAAAAAACTTTATAAAAAGCGAAAGAAAGAAAAGAGGCGCAGATGTTTGTTGGAGATGCTGGAGTCTTCAGTCAGTAAACTCAATTAGTCTTGCATGTTTTCTTGGATATGCTCCTACGTAATTGTGTAACATCTTAGCTGCTTAAACTACACTGGGTACAGAATGATTATTGAATCGAGTTGTTTAGGTGTAACTCTTCGTTTCGCCATTATGCTGTGTTCATCTGCTGAAAAGCACTCTTTGTCCTCCATAGGCTCCTGCCTCATAGCTTATTGGAGGTATGGCACCTGGCTCGGTGCCATCAACTGTCCCATCTGCAGACAAGTGGTGAGGCGTTTTAAATGTCAGATGTCTGAACCTGATCATATGTTTTAAATGTGGCAAAAAAAAAGAATTTACCCTCCTTGAAACGTATCCTAATCCCTTTACGTATTAGTCTGTGTCTTGTTAACAACAAGGTTGAATGAATGAATGGCCCACTGCTCCTAGAATAGGATGGGTTATATGCAGATAGAGAATTCCATAGTACATTGTATGACGATTGTGTGATAAAAGCTAACCTAATGTAATTTAACTTAACTTATTAGCTACAGAGGGGGATAGTGTGCCTTCTGCAGACGGCCACAACTTCCCTGCCACCCCTTCAGCCTGCATTCGTTCCCCTTTTCAATGATTTGAGCGAGCTCCTTCCAGTTTCGTTCTGACATCCGTATTGTCCACTGGACCAGGTCACCTTGCTCTTCCCGCTGTTTCATGAGCACGCCAATCCTCAGAGAGTCCAAGAGGGCGAAGCGGAACCCCAGCTGATATTAAGAGACATCAACGATTACAACCGCAGGTTCTCAGGCCAGCCGAGATCTGTGAGTAGACCACGTTTGAGCCCATGATTCTTTGATTGTCATATATAGGTAAGGTGCACACCCTATGTAACAGATCCCAACCAGTCATCAGAGCAGAAATAGTTCAAATCGCACAATCACTCATTGTAAAAGGTGAAGATACACAATATAAAAATTTGGACTCATTGAACCAAAGCAATCTTTATAGAACATATTATACAGTATTTACTAACATTTGTAAATGTTGGTTGATCTGCCCCCTTGGTTTTCATGCTTTTCTGAAGTGTTCCAGGGGCCGTGCAGGAACACCCCTTTACCCAATCACATCAGTGTTAAAATAGGCCAGCTGAGGGATCAACAGTGCCCGTGGCACTCAGCCATGATTGTTGGCCTCGCTTCTTCTCCAGACAGAGATTTCACCAGATTCACTGAATCTCTTAATATTATTATGGATTTTAGATGCTGAAATCCCCTAATTCTTTAGAAAGGACTGTTGGGCAACATTTTATTGTGCTGCACATTCTACTAAACCTGTTGAATGCAGCATGAGGTAATGTCCTTTCAAATGTAAAATGTTGAGATGTGTGCGTAAAATCCACAGCACTGCTGGTAAAAGACAACTATGCAAATGAGGTAGTGACTTGTGCCTTGCATCATAGCTGGGGTGTACTTCACACAGACTCTCACGCAGTATTTTGCTCTCTGTGTCCTGTCAGCTAATGGACAGGCTGCGGGATGTGCCCACCCTGCTCCGTCACGCCTTCAGGGAGATGTTCTCCGTGGGCGGCCTCTTCTGGATGTTCAGGATTCGGATTCTCCTCTGCCTGGTGGGCGCGCTCACCTACCTGGCCTCGCCGCTCGACATCCTACCCGAGGCCCTCTTTGGCCTCCTGGGGTTCATGGACGATTTCTTTGTGATCCTGCTCCTCTTCATTTACATCTCCATCATGTACAGGGAGGTGGTGACGCAGAGACTGAACGGCTAGGCTCGCTCAGGAAGCGAGACCTCAGCTCGCTCGCGTCACGCACGGGGAGAGGCCAAGGCTGCTTTGGAGCTGGAAGTGTAAAAGCTGAATCATTTAATTTAGATCTGGTTCAACAGAAGAGGTTTGTTTTTTGTGAAGCCTGGGATGTTACTCTACTGCAGAGGAGTCGGAAAGAAGTGATCCTTGAGTCTTGACTCTGTGTATAGACATCACCCTCAATGAGTAAGAGCCATCAAGGTGAACAATAGTGCAACTTATGAAGGCTGCTGTGAAAGTTTATGATGCTGTAAATATCTAGTTTGAACCAGGCCAAAGCAGTCCTCTTGTCTGTTCAGGCACTTGATGGACACTCGTTATGACCATCCATTTCTTTGAAAGCGTGGCCAAAAGACATTGGGTTAATGTACATATCACAGTGGAGACAGTGGTGTAATATAACTTGTTCTTGAATGTACCGTACTGACGGTGCCGTCGTGATGTATATGCATTTAAAGCTCGCTGTCTGCATTTGGATTGTTTACTGTTACTTGAACCATCCTTACTTTGGCTATCACGGCCTGTTTGTGAGTAACCTGTGACTATGCACCTTCAAAACTTGAACACAGTTCTTCAGGCTCATGTCGAATACGCGGAGTCCGTTTCTCTTTCTCACGTGGATCCGATCTGATGACAACCCGGACCTTGCCGCATGCATCCACGTGGATTCACAGGACACAGCACAGTGCAGCCTGACTGCTGCATTTAGAGCTGCCAGATCTGAATTGGAAAAATGAAAGTGGTAATCCCCTGATATTAACAGGGTGGTTTGCTTGCTTGATTTATGAATGTTGTCCTCCATCCGCCAATCCATTGTATTGGTATGCTTTGCATCCAGTGGAATTGCTCGGGTCTACGTTTGCCTATCTCTGGCACAGAGGGCAAAGGCAGGGAAAACACCTTGGACAGGTTGTCCATCACATAGTACTGCAGAACTACTCCAAACAGATGTCAGTCTGACTGGTATACAAACATGCGATCCTCCTGTTCCTTGGCCACTCTAATGATAATTTTGAGTGTGGGATTTGTGCAGTGGGAGTGTGAGAGTGAATGGTGTGTGTGTGTGCGTGCCCAGTGATGGACTGGTGACATGTCCAGGATGTATTCCCTGCCTTGAGATAGGCAACAACAGACCCCCGCAACTCTCTTAGATACGAAGTGTGTAAGATATTGGATGGATCTGTGAAGGTGTCCACGCATGGAGGGAAGCCTTTCACATACACCTATGGATTGATTTTTTTTTTCTTTTGGAAATATCTGTGCTCTACTTTTTACATCTGTGGACGATTAAAAAGAAAATGAAATGAATGAAATGAAGGAAATGAATTCTGCATCTCGTTCAGCATGTTATTCAGTTTTTTTTTAAATATAAATTTCCCAAATGTCATTAGCCTGAAGCAGAGGTGTCTCAGAAACTCATAAGAGGCCCAACAGGCAGCCAGCATGTCTAACCAGTGTCATAGATCTGGGAACATTTTCTTTTCCTCCCTCTGTTAAGCTTCTGTTGGCACCCTAATGTTACAGGGGTCATGACCCTCAGGCTGAAAATGGCTGCTTGAGAAGTATAACTGACACTGTATCCTGGCCATTTGCTTTCTAGGCTATTTGTCGACCCTTGTGTGTATGAATAGTAGGGGGGGGGGGTTGAGCTGGCAGAATTCATGGCTTGACAGCTACAAATCACCTATGAGAAAAATGCAACCCGTTCCTTTCTGCAGCGTCTCGGTTTGAAGGTGTGGCACATACCAGGTTGCATCACACAGTTGGACTGTCATTACGGATCAGTCTCTTCCAGTTTGTCTCTGGGGGTGTTGAAGCAGCCTCCACCCTTTTTTTCATTTACGACAGCACTGTGATGGAAATGCAGTGCCGCTGCTCCACAGCTGAGAACCTGTCTGGTGAGAGTCACACGTAGGTGGGAAAACTACTGACAATGCTGGAGGAGTCAGAGCCTGGGTGCAATTTGATTCAGGATTTCTAGAATGTGAGTCAGGCAACTTGTGAATGTGTACTTTGTTGCAAGGATAATACGTCTCCTAGCTACGAACAAGATTAGAGATTCTCCACTGTTATTGTAGAACAGTATTTGGTCCAAACAAGATTCCCTAAAATCTCTATAAAAAAGTGTAAAAGATAACATTCAAACTATATATCTGAATAAGACAAACTATTAAACCATACACTCATGCCCGTGTATTCTTAAAAGAGTATGCACATGGATACAAACCCAGCAGGTGATCATATTGTTATTGCACATATTTACACGTTATTGCATGTTAATGCAGTATGTTTTAGTAGAGGGTGTGCCTTCAGGTTTAACTTCAGTTTGGTTATGGCTTTGGGATCTGTGTCTATGTTCCAATCGTCTCTTATGGTCATCAACTGTGTCTAATGTCCAAAAGAATGAGAACACAACCGAGTGCACCCTCAGAGGTAAGAGTGAGGGGCTCAAAGTAGAGCTCCTGCTCCTCGAATGCCAGCCAGCTGAGCTAGTTCAGGCTGAGAATCTCCCTGGCTGCACTTGATGGTGATTTTTACAATCAGTTTGAAGGCCTTTTAAGTTGTTTTCCACCCTGCTGATGATGTAGTTTCCAAGCACTGGACGATCCATGTGAGGGGTGCTGAATGAGTCATGGGTCAAATGTGTTTGTTTGTGGCTGTATAGATCACTACACGGTTTCAGAATGACAGACATTTCACGTCAACACTTGTTGGGAAAAATGAGTAACGCTGGTGGAGCTTTTCCTTTATGTGCTCTTGAGACTCCGCCCACGCAGCCCTCCTCCGGCAGACGCCGGGCTGGCGAGGAAGCCAACTCCGACGGATTGTGCATGAAGCCGACTCTCTGCTCCAGGCTCCGGTCACAGCGCACAGTCGGTCTGTAACAGGCAACGATGAGTACATCAGAGTCCCTGGATCGGATGGAGCTCTGCGAAAGCCTCCTGACATGGGTAAGAGCTCGGACGTGGACTCGTCGCCTGTCTTTATTGTTTTCCTCTGACAGACGAACAGAGCTAACGCTAGCTCCTCGGCTGAGCTAGCCGCGCTAGCGTTAGCAGCCTGGAGGAAAATGAGTGCTGGTTACGTAGGCAGCCAGGCAGGCCAGCTGTTTAGCTGCTTTAGCTGCTGATGTGGAGCTTCCAGTAAACCCAGTTAAGACTGTAATTTTGTCTCCAGCGATCTGTGCAGTCTGGTGGTTTAGCTAGCTCAGCTTCCAGAAGCTATTGCCACATACGATGGCCCTATTTTGGTACAACGCCTTTTAAAGAAGGTTCTTTTCTCCCCCTCTACATCTGAGCTGAGGATACTCAGCTGGGTGTCTGCTCCGAGTCTGAATTCCTGTCATTGTTGTGCGGTGTATCACGATGTCCGTTCTCCCTTCCCCTTTTCCTCCCTTCTCATCAGACGTGTCCGAGATTGGAAGTATATGTCCTCAAACTGTCTGTCTGCATCACATGCTACTGGAGGCGAGTGTATGTTTACATCGTTGATAGACACGGTACATGCTATCATACCCTGTGTACACAACAGTCAACCAGAGCAGACATGAGAGGTGCTGATGAAGGCGACATGAGTCGGGATGATTTGCGCAATATACGCAAAACAAGATAAACAGCCCGGTCTAATGCTTGACATCAGAACATATCTTAATATGCCACTGTCTTTTTTGGTCGGTTTCCAAGTCCCGTATTTACTCTCCAGTAGTCATATTTACACTTCATCATCATCCATATTGTCTGTTGGACTTAAGCTCTGTCATATTTTTATTACCTCATCTACTTTTTGTTTGCACTCTTTAATTATGTTTTATGCTTACTTATTGGCTGCTACTGGGACCTCAGTTACCAATTTCCAACTTCAGATTCTCATTCAAGTGCAGACAGGAATGACAGTAAAAACCCTTTGAATCTTTGAATATAGGGAATCTGGAAAGGACCGGTATCCCCCAAATGCAGAATGCAACATCTGATGACTGAATGCAGTATGCACTATGGATCCATCCGTTATCTCACCTGCTATGTACGCTATGATGTGGCAGGGGTCTGCTTGTGTTTATCTCCAGCACACGTCATGTGAAGCCTGGGCATACGCCCTGGACATGTCATCAATCCATCCATCATAGGACACACACACACACACACACACACACACACACACACACACACACACACACACACACACACACACACACAGTCTCACATGCACACCTCCGGTCTCCAATCAACTTCAACATGCATGTTTTCGGACTGTGAGGAGCTGGAGAAAACCCACACAGACACAATTTTAAAAACATCGAAACACGCCGGGAGCTGCAGATCAATCTACATGTTTTCACCACACACCAGGAGCAGAAATGTCAGTAATGTGTTGTGAAAACAGGACAGCTCTCTGGTGCTGGGTGCAAGCGGGCGAGCCTCTCCCCAGCTCCCGTGCAGTCATGTGCCTGCTTACATGTCATGTAATCGTGGTTGAAATCAATTTGTGGATGCTGCTCTGCGGATCTGTGATGTGGGGCTCTCAGATTTTGCGCTTCAATCGGAGATTCTGGAGGGAAAACGAACGCATTTCTAGCACAGTTTAGCTAGCGGTTACGTTATAACTTATTCATGGTAAACAAAAGGCTTTGAAAGAGCTGAATAGATTGTTTTGGTATGAAGCATATTCAGTAACTTCTGTTGCCTTTCTCTCTCTCTTTTTTTTTTGTCATAGCCTGGCTTTTATGTTTAACAACTTCAAATATCCCTTTCCTCTGGTTCCTAGTAATGTTGTGGTGGGACACATTCCTCACATACCTAACTGTGATGTTAACAGTAAAGTCACAACACAGAGCTGGGCTGATTGTCCCCATACACGTGAGGGTGTACCTGTTACGAAACACACACCGCAATGCAACGGTCTCAGCTTTAAGGCCGTGTGGTTGGCAGACAATGATTATGATTTAAAGAAACTGAGGATATTTTAAAATATTTATGTGATATCGATCGTAACATTATTTGATAGTTGGTTTTGTCAAATAAAAGGCGAATGTGCTGCTGCTGCTGCCTGCCTTTGTACTGATATACTTACCTGCTCAACAAAACTGGTTTGTCTAGAAAGATAATGAGATACAAACAGTAAAATAATATCTCAGCCCCGGCAATTTCATTTCTTATTCCCGAGAACATGCAATTCTTACAGCCATAAAAATTCCCATTTTGGCTCAGTGCAAGGTAAACCGATGGCTGCCATTCAGCATTTAAAACAAATGTGCTGCGTGGTGGTGGAAGACAGACTGTTAAAAGTAATACAACAGGATGATGCACTGTGTAGTTAAAAATAATCTGACATTTGTGGCTCTCTCGTGTTCATCATGGACAAACATGATGCACCGGGCCCCGCATTGTCAGGACAACCCGGTGCATCGGCTGCATTGTGTCGTGTGTTATTTCCGTTGCAAGAATTTGTTTTGCAGCTGAAACTTCTTCCATCGGGCACCACATCCACATTCAGACGGCCACTGTTGCACACGGTTGGCACGCATATCCCCGGCACTCATCGGTATCGATCGTGTTCTTGTTTTGTGAGAATGCTTGTGCGGCACTTTTTTGCAGCCCTCATCACGTGACTCTTGCTGTTTCCACAGCTGAACTGTCTCTGGTGACCAGTAGAACCGTTTCCGCAGGCACAGAGGTGTGGATTTCCTCCTATGGAGTCGGTTCAACCAGTTGTTTGTGTCCATACTCATTTGGTGTCCTTGGGCCAGTGATCTCAAGAGTGGTTGCCTTTTTACTTGTTTGAGGTGATGGAATGATGTTTATTAAGACAGTTTTTGAAAAGTTCACAAAAACAAATGAAGGGTGCGAAACGACAACAAGGAAACACACCTTTAAAGCTTTGATGCACCATGTTTGCCAGAAAAGGAGTAGGAAAGAAGTGTGTCCTTATCGAGTCCTAGCCCTCTTTTTATTCTGTTTGTTTTAAGTGTGGCACAATGATTTGCACAAAATCAATGATTTCTCAAAGACGTACATGTTAGGCTCTAAGATGAATACCTAGCAGCATCACAGGCTACTAGAGTTTCCTGTTGGAAGCTACTACCTATTCTCAGTGCATCTTCAGTGCATATCTTTTCTACCCATGTAAGCGTTTACTATAGGTGATGTGATCAAAGAAAGCTGATAGACCTCTTTGATGGATCCTAGAACATGAGGAAATCTTGTTAAACCACTATCTTTAAACGACTCGGTTCCCGTGAGGCTTTGTCTTCAGACGAACTGATCAGAAAACCATTGATTGTCAATCATCACATGGCAGAGACGCCGATGTGGAGGGAATGCAGTGAGTAGGACTTCTTGAACGTTCTCTCACCCCGCAGTTAGCTGTCCACGGCCCAGTGATGAATGTAATTTCAGTATGCTGAGTCTGAGGTGACCCTGATGATGGAGAGGGCTCAGCTTGGAGCTATCCGTCAAGAGATCTGATGTTACCGCTCCGGTATCAGCCGAGTGTGGAGAGCTTCTATTAATCCCTTCTACACCACGGCCTGTGGGCCACGGCGAGGAGATTTAGCCCAGGAGCAACAGCTCAAAGGGTTTCGCTCAGTTTCCTCAAAAAACACCAAGCCTGGACTTTCTGCATTTCATTTACCAAATCCAGATTTCTCCTCACGAAGTTTTAATACAAAAAAAATCCCTGTTTGGTCAATTCCCAATGCTGTCACCTA
Source organism: Karalla daura (assembly GCA_029224185.1). Classification (NCBI taxonomy): domain Eukaryota; kingdom Metazoa; phylum Chordata; class Actinopteri; order Chaetodontiformes; family Leiognathidae; genus Karalla; species Karalla daura. The sequence goes on from CM055201.1 coordinate 14,333,371, forward strand.
TTATCAGGAGTCTGTTGTTGCCTGTTTTCTCTGTATTGATGAGGTCAAGAGACCAGCTCGCGCTCACCGTCCCACGCAGCATAAAGCACCTGGCCCGCACGGCTCGCCGGTGGCTTTTCAAGGGGACGTCACATGGTTGGGCATGCTGTGCGGTCCCTTTTTAAAGGCTTTCTAATCCAGTGGTATGCATGCTACAGGTTGTTTGCAGACCTAACACGGAGTCGGGCATGTGAAGCTCATGTGGCCACGTCGCTGCTCGTTCCCGGGGAGTCCGAGAAAACGCGGCATAGCTTCTATAACAAGGATATAACGCCGAGGGGCTGTGAGATTGAAGGGGTAGCGCAGGGAATGTGCTGGTCGGTTGGTGTTTGAGGGTCAAGACGACAGGTCCGCCAGCACTGCCAGGTGTGCATTCATGCATGCATTTTCATGTGTGCAAGTGAGTGAAGAGACACAACCTCGGGGTGAAATTTCTGATGAAACGTCCTCATTAAAAGCTGCTCAGCTCCATTGTCCACCGAGGAGTAGCGAGTCACGTGACCGCTCACACGAATGGCATCGGAGGATGAAACCAGTGCTCCGTAGCTTCGGTGTTAACGTGAGAGAACGGACATGAATGCTTAATTACGCCATCCTAACATCGCCACCCTTTAATATCAGCCAGACATTCAAACAGTCTGTGTTGCAAAGGGCAGGTCATCAGCGCAGCAGGATTGACGAATCGTGTCTATGGAGGCTGATCGTGCTAGCGAAAAGTAACAGTCGAAACTTACCCCATCACGTATGGGATAAAGTGCTGATACCGCCGTTTTTTAACTCCACAACAAGATTGTCTCAGAATCTCACAATCTCGAGCTCCTTGCCTTTTCAAGGGGAAAGCCGATTGCAGTCGTTGTTGTTGCTGCGTTATCCCGCCCAGCGCAATGTATATATTTCTGTGCCCCGGGATGCTGTTTACATACTGATGAGGTCTTTGTCATGCAGGCCTGGGCCGTGTACGACCCAGGGCAGACTGACAAAACCTTCGGATGTGTCGCTGTGGTATCTGAGCAGAGGGAGGGAGGATGTAAGCCGCTCCGCCTGATAATCTGGCATCGCAGGAGAGAGTGAGATCGATCTGCGGTACGAATATGGCAGCCAGGTTCGGCTGCACTGGTAGATAATAGAGTGAGAGGCAGAGGGTAGCTGGCTGTTATGTAACTGGAGTGGGGGGGGGGTATTGTTTTGGCTGCGTGCTGGCTCCGGGCCAGAGGTCAGGCCCGGTCAGGCCCTCCCGGCCGCTCGCTGCCTGGCTGGACACCGCAGAGCGTCGTCAGAGTCAGAAAGGTGACGTCCTCGCCCGACGGGCCGGGACGGGTTCGGAGGCCTGCCAGACGTACGGGAAGCGCCTGGGTTTCCGTTTCGGCCGTGTCCGGATCGAGCAGATGCGTTCATCTCGCTCGACTCTTATCAGGTGATGGTGTGGGCGTTTGTCTTAGTGTCACGTTGCCCTTTAGCTCCGTGCCGAGCGTCTGCTTGTTTACCGATCCAGCCCGCCGCCGATGAATAATAAAAACACAGCCCGGTGACGTCCGTGTGAGCTCGGCGCGGATTAGTGAAACGCTGCTCCACGTCGGGGATCGAGGGGATCGATGTGGGCCGCTCAAGCCAAATTTATTCAGGGCCGGAATCCACTTCTGCTTTTCATTTTGTGTGAACTTCTTCAAAACAGCTTATGGTAATGCAGTAGCTGTTGACGCTCTTGCATCAGGTCCTATTTTAAGACGTCGGAGCATCAGCCAAGAGATCCCTAACAGTAAACTGAGACGAGCAGAGATGAAATCACACTTGATTGCCAAAGCTGTTTTGTTTCCTCTTTTTTTTCCACAATCTACTTGTTCTAATCAGGAGTTTTATGTCGGAAACCATGTGGACGCATTGAGGTCCAGCCGGAGTCTGGCATAAAAAAAATGAAACGAACCTCCCTTTATCCAGCCCGGTGCCTTGATGGATCCAGGAGAAGCCCCTGGTTTCCAGGTGTGACCTGTCGTCCCGTCCCATCCGTCCCGTCTCTCCCGCTCCTGGCAGAGCGTCGGGGAGGGGCCCCGGGCCTCGCTTTTCATTTCCCCCCGCCACGAAATGAGAAGCCAGCCCGATTTGGGCTGGATCTCAACCCCGTCATTTTCCTCCCTGTCAGTAGTCCAGCATTCCTGCTCTCAATTTCCTCCCCTTCCTCTGGCACGCGGACCGCTGGCCCGCAGACTGCAGACGCTTCGTTTGGGTCCGGGCAGCACACTCTCGGGCCTGGAGCGAAAACGAGCGGTGGAAGGAGAATACGGAGGAGCGAGATCAAAGGCTCGGCCAACTGTGAGGCTGGAAGTAAGAAAGTGAGATGTGGAAAAAAAGTAAAAGGCCAGGGTGATGTAAGAGAACGTGAGCTGCGATGACAAGCACGGCTGAGGGAGAGTTCTCGCAGAGGAAACTTGATGGTATTCAAAGGCACCGTGAAAAAGAAAACCCGTGTCATGAAAGCGCTCAATCTCGCGGTCTCCCTCCCCGTGCTCCGGGTTCAACGTGTGTTTCGTGTTTGTGTCCAGATCCAAACGTTTGGCGTGGAGGCTCCATGCAAGACCGTGGAAGACCTGACCAGTGGCATCGTCATGGCCCAAGCTCTGCAGAAAATGTAGGTCCAACCTCTCAACTCTGGCACACTGCAAATGTTTGTGTTGTGGGTATTTTGTCAGAATTAGAATCATAAAAAGGACCTTTCTAGGAATAACGACACAATGTGATCGCCCTTCTCTCTTTTCCAGAGATATCGTCTATTTTAACGATGCTTGGATCAGTAGGATCAAGCCCGAGGTCGGGGACAACTGGAGGCTGAAGGTGAGAATCAGTCACTCTTTCCCCTCTCACCATAGATTAGTCGAGACTAATGACTAAGAGTTACTTGCTTTTAGAGTAACCTGTGTTAGTCACGCTGCTATCTTTAATACTTGATGGATACCTTTAGAAACGTTTCTCTGGATTCTGTTTTCAGATCAGCAATTTAAAGAAGATTCTGAAAGGCATACTGGACTACAATCAGGAGGTAAGAACAGCCTCTGATGGCTCAATCCAGCTGTTCTAATCTAGGATTATCAATTCATCTTGAATACGCATCTCGCCCCCCCCCCCCCAACCATCCAGGTCCTGGGCCAGCACATCAATGACTTCACGTTACCAGACGTAAACCTCATAGGCGAGCACTCGGACGCGGCAGAGCTGGGGAGGATGCTCCAGCTCATCCTGGGCTGTGCGGTCAACTGTGAACAGAAACAAGGTGCGCATCCCCCCCCCCCCACACACACACACTCCTCTTTAATATGGGTGTGTTTGTTATTGTGATATCATTCATGTTTTCCTTAGATCCTCAGACGAGCTCCTCTGTTTGTCTTCTCCCCTCTAGAATACATCCAGACCATAATGATGATGGAGGAGTCGGTGCAGCATGTCGTCATGACGGCCATCCAAGAGGTGAACCGCAGCGATGTTCAAGAGAGCCGCCCGGGGTCGTTTCCTGCCTCTCATTCTTCACTTTTTTATCTTTTTCCAACTGTTGACCTACTTCTGTGCGTGTCCGCAGCTGATGAGTAAAGAGACTCCGGTCCAGGGAGGAAATGACTCGTACGCCGATCTTGACAGACAGGTACGAGGTGGTGCTTTAAAAAGTTGGCACGAGAGCGCGCGAGACATTTGAGCCCAAGTGTAATTTGCCTCCATTAAATCGATCCCACTGACAACGTTAGCTGCATTGTTCGCGTTCACCCGTCTCCGGTGTCCAGTAATCCTCCACATCCTTTGACTCCCATCATGTCCAATAAGATCGAAGCTCCCAGGGTTTTCATTTGTCCCGCCGTTTCTGTTTCCAGCTCAAGAAGACGGCAGAGGAGCTGAACGATGCTCTGGCTACCAAGGAGGAGATCTCCCAGAGGTGTCGTGAGCTGGACATGCAGGTCTGTCTCACGCAGATGCAGATGCAGATGCAGATGTAGATCCTAGCGTGTCAGGTTCCTAAACTGTTGACTGAACTCACCTGAAAAGCACGTGAACATCTCGAGCGGGAATGTCAGCTATGTCAGTTCCTAATTATGGAGCCTTAGCATTGTGAAATGATTGTGAATAACTGACATGAAAGTGACCAGACCACGTGATGTGTGGATTCATGGTGAGCTGGTCAAATGTTATTCCATCAGTGAGGCGTTAGTTAGCAGTAGTTCACATAGAATGACAATCTTGTGTCCAGTACATTAACATGATATAAATGTGTAGAATTCACACACCTTGTATGTTTTTTCTCCCCTTTGATGCAATATTTTATAACTGTTTCACTATCTAACAATGTCACACTTCATACTTTTGCAGCTGTTTCTCGGTTGCACTTTAAAAGCAGCTTCCTTTTCTGCCTGATTACTCTGATTACTCTGCCTATTGAATGGGCGTTCGCTTTAACAGTAGAACAGTTTCACAACTGTCTGCCAGACAACGAAGCTGTACTTTAAAGGGCGACCGGCTCTTCTGTTGTGCGTGTATGTGTCCTCTTACTTCCTGACTATTTCAATACTGTGTGCCTTGCTTTAAAGGCCCTCCATGTCCAAGAGGAGCGTGATAGACTGAGGTTAGAGTATAATGAGCTAGAAGAGAGGGTAAATCCACATTTTCTTTTTCTTCCCGTCTCTTTTAATTCCATCCATGGTGTGTGGTGTGTCTCAAAAGTCCTGGATCTTTTTTTTTTTTTTTTCAGTCTGCTTGCACCAGCATCTCCCCCTCTTCCAGAATCCAGACTCCTCCCCCCCCTTTCTCCCTGTTCTGTGTGCATATGTGTGAACACAGCCTGTGCACACACATGCACGTGGTCCTCCGGGGACACAGCCGACACGACTGCGTTTTTTCTTTTGTTTTTTTTATGTGGCCGTGTCAGTTGTCGCCCCTTCACTAATGACCCCCTGCCTTTTTACCTCGGTGTGTTTCATGCTTCCCCACAGCAACAGTAGACCTTAAGGGGACAAGCTTGGCTTTTGGACCCAGGACGGACTGACTGACCCGAGCTCTCGAATATGTCTCAAATTTTTACACGCCTTATTGTTACTATCCACAAGTGATTTTTAACGTTTTTTTTTTTCGTCTTTTATTTCAATCAATGAACTGGGACTAAAGCGATTAGCAGCACAGTCTGTCGCTCGATACGAATCATCCTCTGGCTTTGAGAGCTGAAACAGCCCGGTCCCGCTATCAAACACCGCGTCTTGCTTATTTTTAGCCGCCTCGACTGCATCCTTAATGAGATGCAAGCCTCGTGCTGTGAGACTTTTCACGCCGACGCAAGTTTCCCCGGAACGTCTCCACCTCGGCGAGAGAGGCGCTCCAGTGGTGCACAGCTTACACACGGGAGTGCTAGGTGGCACCCCGATGGAGCCGATGTTGCTCGTGACCCTGTAGAACTGTAAAAACACAACAAAGAAGTGCTCCACAAATACATTCTGTAGATGTAAATGCACGTTGCGTTTGAATATAGGCGGACAATAAAATGTCAAAAAATGCCATTTGTTTTAGCCTTAATCCCATGCTATCATAATGCATCATTGAGAAACAACAGTACTAAACAGTGTTGTGTGGTAATGCGTTGGATCTGAGGCTGACCTTTAGAAGTCAGTCTTTGAGGCGTCGCGGCCCCAAGTGCTCGGGATTGAACAGCACAGCTTCTGCTTTGCTCTGTGTGGAGTTTGATACCCTGTCTATCACATCGAGAAGGCAACATCAAACCGAATGTAGCCCTCCTTGCTATGTCGGAGTTTGTGGGTTTGCCTTGTTGGAGTGTGTCTTGGTGTGTGTGCTTGCTTACCAAAAAAAAAAAATCAATGCTGCAGTGAGCGTGTATAATCTGTTCCTACCGAATGCTGTGAAGAACGATGTTCCATGCACATTTAAGTAGCTCGAGGTAGAATTCAGATGCTGCGTTTGTTTCTTTCCTCCTCCTAATGCGTTTCTCTCCTGTCCATCTCGATGTCCCCCTCCATCCGTCCCGCCCCACCCCTTCCGTTCTCCCCTCCGCCCTCCTGTTGTCTTCCACCTTTTTTCTTTTTCTCCTGGCCGTCTCCACCCTCCCGCTGGCAGGTGGCAGCGCTGCAGGAGGAGAAGAGCAGTTTGCTGGCGGAGAACCAGGTCCTGATGGAGAGGCTCAACCAGTCCGACTCCATAGAGGACATCAACAGCCCGGCTGGACGCAGACACCTCCAGCTGCAGACACAGCTGGAGCAGCTGCAGGAGGAAACGTTCAGGTGCGCAGCTGCTAGAAGGAGAGCATTTTTTTAATTGTATTCAGATTTTTTTTAAGCCTCAAAGCAAAAAAGTTCCCACTGAACAGCTTTGGATTTTGTGGGTTATTGGTAGTGATGCAGTGCAGTCTCACTGCTCATTCTCTGTTATTGCTCATGTTTCTTCTTCTTCTTCAAGTTCCTATTCCTCTTTCAGACAATTTTTGACAGTTAACAACAATATAACCAGGCAAATTATATATCAAAACTGAAAGCTTGATCAGACCGATGCCTCCCCTGAGAAAGAATATTCTGCGATGCAATTCATCAGAAAACTATCGCATTAAATAATGAATGGGACAAGGTGAAAGAACACAAATTCTCTGACTTTTTCAAGCATCTACAGCTCAGGCCTGCATTCACCTAGAGACACCATTCAGACTGTAGATTGGAGACACAAGTTCACAGTATTTATGTTTTTGATAGTTTCTCAAAGGTTTCGTTCAATTGTTCAGTGTTTGTGATCATCGCAGAGCTGCTCTCAGCCATCGCCATGGCAACTTTGATCAGAGGCTCCCCACTGCTGGGGCAGCACTAGTAGACGTGATGGTTAGCAGTGGTAGATTTTTCACAGCGTCACCAGGCGCCTCGACGCTGCACCACTCACAACGTTTCTTCAACATTCCTGTTTGTTCTTCCCCAGGTTGGAGGCGGCGAAAGACGACTACCGGATCCGGTGTGAAGAGCTCGAGAAGGAGCTCCTGGATGTGAAGTCACAGAACGAAGAGCTCACGTCGCTGGCTGATGAAGCCCAGTCTCTCAAGGACGAGATGGATGTCCTCAGGTAATGTGAAGAGGCCAACCCTTAGCTTCAACACAGTACTTCACCCTAAACAAGAGAGGCTATTCACTCATCATCAACCCTAAATGTGTGGTTCGGCTCCAAACATTTGAAACCTTTGTTTGCTTTGAGATGACTTTCTCTTGTTAGTTTATCTGAATATGCAGTGACAATGAAATGTAATAAATCTTGCATCAAAGAACTGAGGTGCCTGAAGAGCCAGAAAAACAGGAGACGACACAAGACAAAAAATAATGTATTGTGGAACCATTACATCCTGTCAGACTCGCTGTTGTGACAGGCGTGAAGCTGCACAAACTTCTTCAGTTCGCCTTTCCATTTTCCTCTAATCAACATGACAAAATGAACCGGACGTTCCCCTCCCATCAGGCATTCATCGGACAAAGTGTCGAAACTAGAGGGCACAGTGGAACACTACAAGAAGAAGCTGGAGGACATGGGACTTCTCAGGAGACAGGTACACACACACACACACACACAATCAACAAGGTGGTTCTGTCTCACATAGCACCGGCACCCTGAAGCTTACATTTCCATCTGTGTGTTGCAGAACAAACTGATGGAGGAGAAGAACACAGTGTTAATGCAGACCAACGTCAGCCTGGAAGAAGAGCTCCGAAAGGCCAACGCCACAAAGGGCCAACTGGAGACGTACAAGCGACAGGTAGCTGCAATAATAATAGTAATGATAATGATAATAATGGCTGCAGGATGTGAATGGGTGAGTCCGAGAGGCCGCGTGTGCTCATTGCCTGCCTCTCGCCTGCACAGGTGGTCGAGCTCCAGAACCGACTGTCGGAAGAGTCCAAAAAGGCCGACAAGATGGAGTTTGAGTACAAGCGCGTCAAAGAAAAAGTGGACTCTCTGCAAAAAGAAAAAGACGTAATTACAGTTTGTCTTATGACAAAAAAAACATTCTTTTTGTTTGTTGTTCTGTTTCACGTGATGCCGTGCCCATGTACCTGACACTGACGAGTCAAACCGAAGGCCCTGGAGGCTGTGTGTGACTGATGGACACATGCTGGAGGGGGGGGGTCATTGCCTCAGGCCGTGCGCTGTCCCTTTCATTGGTGTTCTGGAAAAGTCCGTCACCCATTGCTTTTTCCCTGTGTAGCGCATGCGGACAGAGAGAGACTCTCTGAAGGAGACGATCGAGGAGCTCCACTGTGTCCAGGCCCAGGAGGGACAGCTTACCTCAGGTAGGGCGACCGGCTGCCGGGAGTGGCCTAGACGTGTCGTTCATGTATTTATTTATTATAAAGATCAGAACGTCGTACTTGGTCAGTGTGGTCAGTCCGTACCGTTCCATCTGTTTTAGGTCTGTTCCCCTTGACCAGTGCGGACGGCTCTGATTCGCTGGCTGCTGAGATCACCACTCCAGAGATCAGGTTTGAGTTTTGCTCGACTCTCCTACACACTCTGTAGATTGTTAGATCAGTAGGCGTGGCTCCGTTATATATATATATTTTGCAAAGGAAAGTGCTTTTTCTGAAATGTTTCAGCACAGCTGCTTCTTACAAGTGTTTCCATGGAAGAGCTTTTTGCTCTTGAGCTGTTATTCCCATCAAGTCTAGTCTCCTGACATCCCATAACTCTTGTAGAATCTAGTTCTGCGATACTCCACGATGAGGAAAATGGGCGTCCCCAACATTTTTCAATTCCACGGGTGATATCATTTGGATGTTTAGTTTGTTTCTTTGAGAGGTTTTGGGACAGTCACTAGTACCAGTTTTATCGCAATATTTAGGTTTTGCACATGAGTTGTTGATGGAGCACAATTATCAGATTCATTCCTGTATCTATAATTCAGCATATTGTTATGGTAAGTAAAGGTAAACATGTGGAAAACACTGTCTACTTGTCTCTCAAACGGACACGCCCTGCCTCCAGAATTTGCGCCTCTGCCGTTCTGGGGCTGGCTGCGTTTGGCCTGAAAAGAAGCGCCTCAGTCGTCTGGTTATGTAACAGCTGTGAGAGCGTTACATCAGCCCAACCGCTGCTTTCCAAGAGGGCTGGCTTTCCCCGTTGCCAGCACGCCGAGCCTGTGAACCAAGAAAAATGTGGATTTACCTTGAAATGCTAATCCCCTGAAAGCTCCTAATGGGGGGGGGGGGGGGGGTGAGTAAGTATCATTTGAATTAAGCCCCTCTGAGGTGTTCGTTACCCGTTCGAGTGGAGTGAATGGATGAAAAAGCCGTCGGGCTAATCAAGTAACGCGCATAACAATCGCGTCCTGGTCGAGATTTAAAGAGAGGAGTGTGTGGTCTCTGATCGATGCTCATTCGCGTCTGTCGCAGTGAGAGTGTGGAGAACCAAAACTTTGTTTCTGTCACTTTTAGAAGCAGGGCAGTCTGGGTTTACTCCCCCCCCCCCCCCCCACCCGAGCTAGAAAACAGCCAGACACACAACAGCTGGGGACAGTCGTTCTAGTAGAAAGCCAGTTGGTCTCAGAGGAATCATTTTACCTGTGACAGGCCGTACTGCGGCGCCCCCTATGGGGTGGGGTCTCCGTTTTGGCCTCCCGGGTCGTAAGCTTCCCTGGAAGCACTTAGCGAGCTGCGCTGCTGGAAAAGAGCCGCACACCCCCCCGAAAAAAGAAAGTCACAGAGGGAGTCGTGCTTTCAAACATAACACAAACATTCTATGATACGGTGACTGTCATATCTCTCTCTCTCTCTCTCTCTCTCTCTCTCTGTCTGTCTGTCTGTCTCTCTGTCTCTCTTCTCTCTGTCTCTCTCTCTCTCTCTCTGCCTCTGTCTGTCTCTCTGTCTCTCTTCTCTCTGTCTCTCTCTCTCTCTGCCTCTGTCTGTCTCTCTCTCTGCCTCTCTCTCTGCCTCTGTCTCTCTCTCTGCCTCTGCCTCTGTCTCTCTCTGCCTCTGTCTCTCTCTGCCTCTGTCTCTCTCTTCTCTCTGTCTCTCTCTCTGTCTGTCTCTCTCTCTGCCTCTGTCTCTCTCTGCCTCTGTCTCTCTCTCTCTGCCTCTGTCTCTCTCTCTCTGCCTCAGTCTGTCTCTCTCTGCCTCTCTCTCTCTCTCTCTCTCTCTCTCACTCACTCACTCACTCACTCACTCACTCACTCACTCACTCACTCACTCACTCACTCACTCACTCACACACACACACACACACACACACACACACAGAGCACAAAGTCTTTTCCTTTACCTCGGACCTCAAACTGCGTGCATGCTGTGCTTTAGTTCATTTTCGGACAGATTGTGGGGGTAAATGAGTGAAACGGCGTTCCAGCTGAATTATGTCAGATAAAAAACCACCTCCGCTCAGTGAAATCTGTAATTTCTCTGCCCTTTTCTTTTTTTTACGTTTTGCACCTGTCGTATTTAACCCGCTGCCGTTAAAATGACAGTCCCCTTGATTGCTGTTTTCTACACTGCGCCGACCCCGTTCCCGCTGCTCCACGCGGGCGTGTCGACCAATCCAAATGTCACGACCGGCTGACGCGCGTTAAACTTTGCGGCGTGAAGACAGCTTCATCGCTGCGACAGCGCCGGCCCGTTACTCGCCGTCCCTGACGTTTCCCTCTCAGCTCATCTCGACGCGCCTGGCGCTCCAGCTCAGCCGCGTGGTGGTTTGCTTTGGTGCCCCGGATGTTGAAGCCTCAGCCACTTTTTGCCTGTATGACGTATTCTATGAACTCTTTGTTCATGCAAGATATGAGGGAAATAACAGGTCCTTTTGCTCATACAAACGAGATGTTTCACTGAAGAGGAAGTGCACTTACAAAGCAGTTCATGTGTCTGTCTGTGCTGTAGAATTTGAGATAAATGAACTATTTGCTATTAAGATGACTGAGGCAGGTGACAGTTTGTAATTGGTCGATTTAATTATTGGCATAGTACTGGAGCTGTTGATAACTTTCTGGATTAATGGATTTTTTGTTTAGTTTAAAATAAATCTGCGAAACCTGAAAAGGGTTAATAGGCCAAGATAAGGTCTTCAGATGCAAACACACCTCAATGATACTCAATTTTCCATCACAGAGACTGAGATTAGAGACTTCTCACAACCATTCATCATTTTTTAAAGGCCTCAGTTGACTCATTGATAATTAGAACAGTTGTTGATTATTCTGCCAGTAAGTAGCAGACCGATCCGGTCAGTACGTTGCCTGGCCAGTGGTGTTGGAACTTCACAGCCGCTCGTGTCCCGTGTGTCGTTTCAGAGAGCACCTGATCCGTCTTCAGCACGAGAACAAGATGCTGAAGCTGGCCCAGGAGGGATCGGACAACGAGAAGATCGCCCTGCTGCAGAGTCTGCTGGAGGACGCCAACAGGAGGAAAAACGAGCTGGAGACGGAGAACAGGTCAGGACAGAGCCCAGAAACGAGCAAAGGGAATACTTTATCAGCAGAGCTCTTTTGGTTTCGTGTGGTTTGGGTCATTGTTTCGCTATGTTGGAACATGGATCAGTTTTTCCATTCATCTCCCCCCCACATCCCGCAAAGACTCCCTTCGTCCATGCCGGAATTTCAGTCGGTGACCTTTTGGCCAGAGAGCTGCCTCCGATCCATCCATTCTTGCACTGTGTGGCTTGAAAAAAGATCTGCTCAGCTATCTCGTTGAACCGGTCTTTCGTACTTTCACCCCAATCATATCCAGGTTAATCAATCAGCGGCTGATGGAGGAACAGAGTCAGGTAGAAGAGCTGCAGAAGAATCTCCAGGAACAGGGCTCCAAAGCAGACGATGTGAGTAACAAAGAGTTAGTTTACACATGTTCCATCCATACCACAGTGATGAAAGACCGCAAGGTCACAACGCCTTGATCCTTCATTGTGAAAGAAAGTGAATGAAAACAGCTTCACACAGACATCAGCTGCGAATCTGATGTTTCAATGGATCAAATGAATGCTTGTCAATCACTGTATAGCTCAAATAAACAACACAATGATGTCACGTTAAGGTCAGGACGTAGCTGCTGTGTCTAATGTCAGTCTTTATGACTTGGGTGTGAGAGCGTCTAGGCCTGTGGTTTCTTGCTAAATGCTGAAGTACCTGTGTGTTTTCTTTTCAAAACAACGCCCCCACTGTCAGACTATAGTAAGTATGGCTGTGCCTCCGGACAGGTTTCCCTCTGCTAGACTGTTAGGTTTGGGACTCCCTGAAAACAAAACAACATGCAACGACTCAGGATGTGATGCCTTCATACAAAAACCAAAAAAAGTACAAAGATCCAAAACGCAGCGTTGCATGCTTTTCTTTTTTTAATACGTGGTGCAACTTGCGGCTCATTATCGGCTCATCCACTTCCACTCGATTGCGTCGCACTGAGTCGTTGCAGGCAGGAGCTGTTCTCGTAGCCGCGAGTCGAGTTTCAGCGTCTTAATCAGCTCGTAGACGCCCTCGTCCTGTAGATCTCTCCTCCCTGTAGAAACCCAATTAGCCTCATTCTCCTCGGCTGCGTTCGACTTCAGAGGTGCTCTGCAGCTTCCAGCTTCCACATTACTGTACCGAACACCGCATTAGACCTCCTTATTATAGACGTTCATTGTAGATCATCCAGCCTGGAAAGTTCGGGCGTCACCCACACAGAAGGTTTGCGATGAGGTTTATGTAACTCTTCTTATGGTCTCCTCACAGTCTAGCACATCTTTTAAAGTAGCAGGAGATATTGTGGCAGCCCGTTCCGGGTATTGTCAATTCAACACCTCCCTCTGTTGGAGGAGAAGGGAAACAAACAACTTTTTTTTTTTGTTACACATAAAAAAAAAACTTTGATCAGTTTTTACAACTTTGATGACACCTTAATTGTTTCTTCGGTGTCAAAGTTCTCACTGTCGGATTGGCTGTAGCAATGATGATCAGAAGGTCAGAACTGTCCAATATCTTCTAATATGCGCCTCCTGTCTTTTTTTCCAGTCTTCCATTCTGAAGAAGAAATACGAAGAGCACATGTAAGTTATCATCTCACTGAGCCAGAACTCTCTGTTTATCTTGGTCAGGATCACACAGAAAAGTTAATTTGAAAGGATTAAACATGTCGACTTCATTCAGTCCTGGAACGGCTGACATGAGATATTAAACAAACCAGGCCTAAAAAAACATTATCTTTGACATGTGTGCGTTGCGATCTCCTTCAGGGAGAAACTACGAGAGTTGAACAACGAGCTATTGAAGAAGAATTCCTTCATCGACGAAATGGAGCCTAAATACAACACCAGCTGTGAGTCTGGACCTCTCTGAAAAAGCCCGATGACCTCTGTCCTCTCCTGCCATCTGTTGTCATCATTTCTAACAAAAAAAAATCATCCTTTGTGTCCCTGCCGCTCAGGCCAACGGGTGGACGAGCTGGAAGAGGCCCTGAAGAAGAAAGAGGAGGAGATGAAACAGATGGAGGAGAGATATAAGAAGTACCTGGAAAAGGCCAAGAGTGTACGTTTATTTTTTTCTATTGCAAACAGTGGGTGGCGTTGCTTTCATGCAGTGGAGTCAAACTGTGTGTCAACAAGGCGTGTCACGTGATGTTATTTGCTCCCTTTTCCAGGTGATTCGGACCCTGGACCCCAAGCAGAACCAGGGCTCAGGACCAGAGGTCCAGGCGCTGAAGAACCAGCTGCAGGAGAAGGAGAGGATGTTGCACTCGTTAGAGGTAACAAACCATTCAGTCCGTTGATGTTTAAGTCTGTGGAGAAGCGCGAGTGTGAGAATGATGTGCTGTAGCTATGAGTCTCTTAATTATCTTTTGTGGATTCATGTTTCCCCCAAACAGAAAGAGATGGACAAGACAAAAGGCCAGAGAGATTACGAGGAGAAGCTGATTGTGTCCGCGTGGTACAACATGGTAAGAAGAGCCTGCATAAACATCTGATGGCAGTATAAGTTACAAAGCCCATAAGACACACACATCCCCAGCCTAGAAGCCCTAAGTGGTACTAGTTTCTTGTCTTTAAATGAGAAAGGGAAATAAGAAACCTTTGAGCAGTCTTGCCACTAGGTGGTGCCAGTGGTGCATGTATGAGAGAAGGCAAAAAGAGGCTAAAACAGTGAATTTGTCCTTCAAAAGAACTTATTTTATACAAATTATTTAAAATCTGAAAGAAAAAACATGAAAATAACTCTTCTTTAAAGTCTTTTCACACATAAATCATTCACATTATTTGATAAGCGGCTCCAGTCGTCATTACATACAAACCTTTGAAGAAGTTTTCACCACCAGAGGGCAGCATGTGTGTGTTTCAGTTTGAGCCAAAGCTGGTGTTGCATTCCCCAGTTGTTGTTGCTTTCATGAGCGTGAACCATGGATCCGACCCCCCTCCCCACCCCCCGTCCTCTCGTCCTGCAGGGTATGTCCCTCCACAGGAAGGCGGCTGAGGACAGGCTCGCCAACACAGGCTCCGGTCAGTCCTTCCTGGCCAGACAGAGACAAGCCACCAGCACGCGCCGCTCCTACCCAGGCCACGTCCAGCCAGCTACCGCAAGGTAGATGGCAGCAGGGCAGAAAACCAAACAAAAAACAAACACCGCGACAAACTACCTTCACCCAGACCCCAGAACTTGCATACAGTACACGTGCCTTTTTTCGGGCGCGCTATTTCCATTCATTTCTAATGGACATTCTTTGTTTCCTGCATTCTGATTTTCTGTTTTTTCCCTCCTTGATCAGATCCATGAGGTAGAGATGCCAGGGCAAGGCTGCCCCAAATCTTGCACCACTTTTTTTTCCCCCCTTTCCCCTCTGACTAAGCATATTTCACCCTGACCCCCCCCCCCTTCCCTATGATGCCAGGCGTCTACAGCCCTCTTTCACTCCCCAGCATACTTGATAGAGTCTGACTAATCTCCCCCCCCCCCACACCCCTCCAAACGCCCTCTCTTCCTCCCACCTCTCAACCACTGACCCTCCTCGACCTGTACTCTGTGGCAAACCTCCTTGCCAGGCAGGTAATAAGGAGCCCGAGGCAGAGAAGACTCAAATCCTCCGCACAAGTTACTGTCCTCTCCGAGCAGAGCGGCTGCTCTGCCCGTTCATGCAGTATTCATGCACATCTCTACCTGCGAAAGCGTTTGCGGTTCATCTAATTTTTTTTTTTTTAAACTTTGAGCTGTCAGATTGTTTTGTCCCAGGGAATAATTTTTAACTCTTATGATGTAGCTCTGAGCGGGGTGACAGCAGGTCTTTATTATTTACATGAGTGGAAGTTTGAGTTGTCCTTTTAAAAATGCAAATGCTCCTCCGTTGTGTCGTCTTAGTCTGTGAATTTGGATCGTTGTGGAATCACAAATGCATCTGCGTAGGAAAGACGTGTAGCTGTTGCATGTGAATGTTCCATTTGCCTGATAAACGGTCTCAAAGATCATCAATACTTCTATATTTTTGACAGATAACACTTGCAAGTGGTGACTTCTCCCTTTGCGGAAGTGAGCAAAGTAGCTGCTACAGCCCACAACCGTCGAGGTTGTGGCAACGATCAAAGTGCTCCATGATCTTTGTAGATGAGTCTTCATCTTCTTCCTCTAGAGCCGCTGTCGAACAAGGCTTCAGCCCACACGGTGTTACCTCTACCAGCATTTACCAGGTTGTCTCCAGACAACACCTTTACGTGCCATAGGATTAGATCAATATTATCCTGACAACAATGCAAGCTTCCCTACCACCCCCCCCCCCCCCCCCCCCCCACACACACACACACACACACACATACAGAGCACTGTACTGAAGGATGTGGCCAAGAGACACTGTTTGTGATGGATTCATGTCCCTAAGAGTTTGTTTAGGGTGTAGCTTTTTGTCCATGTCACTTTAGAATCAATCACTGTTATGGTAGGAAAATGAAACACTATGCGATGTTACCCATATTGCTGACAATAGGAACACGGGATGAGTGTTCTCGTTGCTTCTTTTCCAGCAAAGCCGTTCCGGTGCTGGTTCAGAGCCACTCTATCTTCCAGACTAGTTGAGATCAAGATCCTATCATTGATATAATGGAGTCCCCGTACATGTCAGTTTCATCGCTCCTGGTCTGTCCCTGACGACCTAGTCTACAACCTCAAAATGTGGATTTCTTCTCGGCCCCCATTTTACATTTTTTTTGGTCGCTATAGTCTTTCGGTAGTTTCTTTAGCTGCTGTTGCGTTGTATCCGCAGCTTCGCTCACCTAGTGGGAAAAAACCCCCAGATTTGCTGTTTTCAGTGGCCTCAATAGCCCCTCCCCCAGCGTCTGACATACCTCCACCACTAGCCTCTAGTTTAACTGGTATTCTGGCCCAGCAATGAAGTGCTGCTACTCTGCAATGGTTTTTCAGGGCCAGCGCCAGTTATATGGTGTTGGAAACAGAAAGAGCGGTTCTGAAGTACTAGCCTGGAACCAGCGCTGAAACCACATCAGTGGAAAAGGGGTCTCTGTAATCTTTTCTGTTTTTCTTCCATTCTGTCCACATCATCCGTTTTCAAGGCGCATCATGACTGATCTCTGTAACATGATGGACCTGCAGAAGGCTTCACATTAACACAGACCATTTGCTGTGTGTGTTTTCACACGTGTCTCCATCAAGGCCCCAGAGCTTCACACTAACAGGCCTTGCCCACTCACTGTGTCTTTCTCTCTCTCTCTCTCTCTCCTCCTCCAACAGCAATGTCACTGCATGACTGGTCTCCCAATGAACTGGCCTGGCCGTGGTGTGGCCCGGCCTGGCACGGCCCGCCTCGGTGCCTGTGCTGGGCCCGGCTGGGGCACGCGATGCATGAACCACCCGCCTGCCTGCTGTTTGCATGACTTTGCATTGACCCGAGCCTGCGAATAACCAGCGACTGCTGCAGCATGAGCACTAACAACCCTCCACAGGGTCGTGCATCGTAACCTCCACACCAACCTGAAGGAGGGATGTGGTCGGAACACGGCAATCTGTCATCCTCCTGTTCCTCATGAAACATCTTTTCCACCCTTCCAGCTCTTCATCCCTCATGTTTCCTGCTCTTTACCACCTCCGTTCCCCTGTTCTCACCCTCTCTCATCTCTCCTCCTGTCCACTCCTCACTCTTCATACACGTCTGCTTGTGCTTCCTCATTACATGGAGTCTGTTGCAACTCAGTCTGTGTTACAAACAGATAGGTCAGAGGGTTGAATATCGCAGTATTTTGTCTGTCAGCCCAGCAGTTGATGCACTAATAAGCCTTTTCTGCAGTTCTGGCGTGTAACAGGAGGTTGACTGGCTTTTTCGGGATACCTCAATGATGTATTTTCACATATCTGCTTTTTATCTACATGCTTGGTGGGGAGTTGGAAACATTTGAGAGATGTTAGCTGTGTGTCTGTCAGCACAACATTGAAAAAAAGCTGCTCCACTTTAACAAAAAAAAAAAAAATTAAGCATAACTTAAGGTTTGGCCCAGCAGTGTTGCTTGATCACCTCTGAGGACGTGTTTTTATCTCCAGTATTAGTGAGCACAAGTTTTGAACTAAAGGAAAACTTATGGGGCATCATCATTTTGCTGCCCTGTAGGACTTTGGACTGTTTGCATTAGGAGCATAGGATGGTAAAACAAACATTAAAATGAATAACCATGTTACTGATATGCTTTTACACAGGATAAAAGCCCCCATTAGCCTACTGGTAGGTTTTCTTTGAACAAAATCCAACTCAAATAGAGGAAAATGCACATTTTACCCACATGCGTGTCTTTGTCTCCGATTCGGCTGTTGTGCAGTTGATCACCATGTTGTCAGTGTTATTTGTCCATGCAGCAAATAACCTGTGGTCTGATCAAAGCGAAAGCAATTCAAATGAATCATTCACAAAGAGCAGATGGGAAATGAAGCGTTTGCTTGCATAGGCCGATGCCCAGTATGTTCAATTGGCTGACTGGTTTAGAGAGAAATATCAAAAGGGAAACTTTTGCATCAATCTCAAGATCATTCAGTGCATTTGAAAAGTGTTGACATATTCAGCTCTGAGAAATCCTGTATTTGTTTGACAGTGTTACAGCATTGTGTTGAGGACAACTTAACAGTTGTTCTTGTTTTTGGCATTAACTGTAAAAAGAAGTTGACTGCTCGAGCGATCTAAGTTATTCTGTTTAACGTAGCTTTTTTTTTTAATCTTGTTTAAATTTTATTTCCAGAGCTTGTTAAAATGATGCCAACACAACGTGTGAGAGAGACTGAGAAGAAAGACCTGGACCTAAAGATATATGCATATTGTTGGCATCCTTTTTTAGATGAGAGAGATGGTCGAATCCTCAAATTTAGTGCCTTTGTTTAGAAAAAAGACTTGACTAATCTCAGTGGGAGTTAATGCAGCAAGTTTTGCTGCTCTTTTAGATCAGTTTTATTATGTTTATTTTAAACTAGAAAAAAAAACATGCCTGAGATGAGCTTTTGAGTTCATCCACTTGATATATTTCTTTGAAAAAACAAAAACATTTAGATCAGGTAGGCTTAATGAGGGCTTTTCTTCTGCTTTAAACTTCTTTTACTCATAAAATGTATTATTGTGTAACCTTGGTTTAAGTCATGCCGTGCATTTTTATCTTAATGGCTTATTTATTCTTTTGCCGCTGTACAGCAGTGTTGTTACAATTTTCTATTAGTATTATTACCTTACCACTCATGCTGTTACACTTGATGTGAATTTTCCATAGGAAATACTGTTAAATACTCGTATTATGCAACAAGAGGAGGAGAGCAGGGTTTATATGGTGCAGTGTGTCTTCTCCATCAAATGGAGAAGACACACAGGTTGTTACATTAAGTTCAAAGTGGAAGAAATACAGCAGTTACCTTGAGTCGTTCTGTTATTTTAGGAGTGACTGCTAAAAGAGGTGTCACGTTCAGAAAATGAATGTTTTCTCTTCGACTACAATAAGCACATTAAAGTCATGATGAATTTACTGTAACCTGACAAATGAGCGTAGTTCCGGTGTTTTAGCGACGGGGCTCATGTTTGTTACCCTGTATTAAACCACTTTCCAAATACAGTCCCACCTGTGGCCATCATACAAATATTTCCCAGAAGTGTCTCATGACAAAACATTTTCCGATAATTCATTTGCAAAGTGAAGTGATGATGTGTTATGTCCACTACTTTATGCTTGCTTCTGTCCATGTCTGTGTTTTGTCATTAACATCAGTTTGAGTTGAGCTAAGTTATAATACACACAACGCTTTTAGCCGTCCACCCCCCCATATCAGTCAGAAATCTGTATATAATGGAATACATCCATGTCTTAAGTTTATATCAGGGATGTTGGAGAGGCATTTGTTTTTTTTGTTACATAGGATCTCCTCAAGAGAAACCATATAATGTTGCACCCTCTCCCCTCCCTAAATTAAGTCGGCCGCTGTTCTTTGTTGCTAGTTTGTGTCTGTGTATATAGTGGGTCTAACTGATACCGAGGGAAAGATTATCACAGGGTTGATTTCAGAAGCCAGCGAGTTTGGACTGTTTCCACAGACTGTTAATTTCCTACAACAACAACAACAAAAAAGACAGATGGATGACACCCCTGCGTACTGTGCAAGCTATAACCCAAAATATTTCCTTAACATTCATGTTTTGAGAACAATTTACTGAAAAAATATTATGGTAATCCTCCTAAAAACTTAACAATACTTTCATGCCTGAGCGACGAGTACCCAGTGTCCCCTAGTGTTACTTGACTGCTATTTGCACTGTGTGCCAGTCAGAAAGTGTATTGGAGAGACGAAACCACCAAACATGCGGCTGTTAACAGGTCATGAACCATCAAACGCGTGCAGTGTGTGCTGTTGTTTGATTTTTTTTTTTTTTTTTAATCATTGGCGAACCTTGAAGTAGCAAATAACCTTCCATTTGCCAAGTTTTATAATGCTTGTATACAAACACACCATGTACATATTTTATGTAACAGTGTTAGAGGAGGAGTCGGAGGGAGCTAAATGAGAGGGAGCTGATCCAACTTGTCTCCAGCTCGATGGACTTCATAAAGCATCAGTCTGATGATGAGGACCTAGTGATGGATGGAAAATGTGCTTCCTACACTGCGAAACTTGGAAATGACATTGTAAATAAAGCTTGTATAAAACAGGCTGCTTGTCTGTGCCCTCATTTTTACACATCAGTGACACATCACATGCATTAGGTTAAAGCTCACTGGTGAGTTGAGCTGTAAGAAATCCATAAATGTAAATCAGTAAAATGCAAGTTTTGTGAATCACTTATTGAAACTGATTCTTGAGTGTCTCCAGTGTCTTCTAATCATGCTGAATTCAGATGTTTCAGTCTGTTTCTCTCGTGAACACGCCCACAAACGCAGCTCTGTCTGGGAAATGAAACTAGTGTCTCTGGAGGCTGCAGTCGACCGAGGGACGTCCCCGTATCGTTGTCCGATCCCTCATCCCCGAAAGCCTCTTTCCCGTCTCCTCTGGACGCTTCCTGCTGACATTTCACGGCAGAGCTCCAGAGTCAACAAAAAATACTCTTCTCTTGTTTCGCCGCTCGCTTCCATCAAAACGAGCCCGGGCTGAAGGGAAGAGACACGATGGTCGACGTCCAGTGTGATATCTCTGTCTCCAGCTGGGTCAAGCTGTGCTATGTTCATATTACCCCTAAAACATATCACTAGCTACGTTTACATTACCTCTAGAAAGGCACGTAACTAACAATATCACAGTAAAAGATAGTTTTTCGAAAAAAAAACCTACCTCAGACGTGTAGATGTAAATTACGATAAAGTAGACACTTTTTTCGATTTGGGGTCACATGATCAATTTTCAAACAAGATGGCGCTAGACTGAACCGTTTCTAAATCCGATTAAAATTTTGAATTAAACAGTGTTTTGGGTATTAATTTTCATGGCTCATACAGAAAACACCCTTAAGTGAAACGACCTAAAAGTGCTTCATTGAAATGTTGGTAGTATTTTGCTTTATTGTTATGATTTTGCTTACTTGTTTTGGGGATAACTGTTATGGAAATTCATCCCTGGTGAATCTCATTGGTAAATTGAAGCTGTCAGACACTTTAAGCCAAACTGATGTGCATGGGAGGGAAAAAGAAAAGCCACACCACACTAGAGACCACAATGTAAGAATAAATACCGCTCCACATTCTTTAGAATACAGATGAGAGTGCGGCAGTGCATGAGTCTAAGTGCAGTTTGAGCTAGTTAAGAGAAAGAATAAGGGTCATGCAAGGTGAGAGGAGGCTAGGAGACGAGCTGCTCTCAGAAGAGTCTGGTCTTCAAAAACGTACTTTTCCAGCTCTTTGGGAAAGACACTGGTCTTTCCTAAATTGCTCCTGAAGGTCTGAGGAAAGAACAAAACTTTCTGTGCAACTGCTTAACAAGTTTTCTCCATTGTGTCATTAACTACATTCAACTACGAAGAATCAGAGGATAAATCAAAAATGAGGTCAGTAAAAGTCATCGACAAAGTAGAATAACAGCGCAGGCAGACACTGAGTCATGGACATTGGGAGTAAGGTGGCCAACCAGCAGCTCAAGTGTGGTCCCCTAAATCCTCCACTGTTATTTGAAACATGACCACAGCATGTCTGAGCCATTATCATTCCTTTATGGTTCAGTGTCCTCTGAAATATAACAGAGACACTAATTCGCCTCAAATGACCAACAAATACAATGGCACAAGTGTAATTAACCTCTGAGTTGCTGCACTGTAGAGCACTGTGGAGCTCGGACGTGGGAGCACGTTTTGGGAAAGTTTGACGAGTTATATGCTGAATGGCTGCACTGTCGGTGTGAAGACTGTACAGTGCTCCCAGTTTACAGGACATTGTTGCTGTTAAGTGTGAATGCTGTCAAATTGTTCTCAATATGCGAGGAAACAGTTGTCATTGATCCCAGATGTGTTTTTTTTTTTTTTTCCCCAAATGTCCCATTTCTCAATATTGAAGTAATTACGGGATCGTTCCAGCGGGAGGAAAATCAGAGCAAACGAGAGCTGTCATTTTCGCTAATGAAAGAGCCTGTTATTATTTCTTCGCAACTTAGCGTCTGGCTGACAACATGGGCTTTATGACACGTTCAATTTACATTTCAATCACACTCACATGTGGGTGTGTAGCAGAGGCCTGATAAAACACAAAGCGCTCATTGATGCACACCTTCCAACACACACAATCAGGGACGCACAGATCAGACGGGATACTTGACCTGAGATTTGACCGGGCACACATGCACTCTCCACTTTTACTGCCATCATCCCTGGCATCACCACAGTGAGACACAGGTGAGAAGTGCACCGGGCCAAACTGAAACCTCACGCTCGGCCACAGTTGACACAGTCGGAGAGTCGTGCAGGAGAGCAGCTGCTGCCGCTGTGCACTGAAAGCCACAGTTTATAAAGGGCCAATGAGCGGGGCCGGGATGTGATGCTTTCAGAGACACAGATCTCTTTCATTTGACATGGAGATTTGTTTATTCCTGCCCACCTCCTCTCAGGCTTGTTATGATGTTAAAAGGCCCCTCACTGAGTGATAGGTTACCAAGGTCGCTTCGAGAACACTGATCTGATTTTCTTTTCGGCCACAAAGTACGACATTTTCTGCCAGATCCCGAGGTTTGCTGCCACTTTTAATCCTCTCCTCTGTACGGACACATTCACCGTGAAAGTTGCTGACCCTAAAAAGCTCACATTATTCAGGAGAGTATGTTTTGGCCTCATTGTTTAACCACCAGTCAAAGCTTTTCAAGCTTGATTTTCTTGTTCTCTTTAAACTCCACAATAGATACAAAGAGAGGCAGATTTTTAAGTGTGAATAGAATCAAGTAGGATAGAATATGCCTTTATTCATCCCACAACAGTGACATTTAAAATGCCACAGCAGTAAAGTGAATAGTGCTGTAGAGGATATTAAGTCAAAGTAACCTAAACAGCCACTTAAATTATACACTCTAAGTGCAAAATCAACAAAATGGTGACAAATAACACCACCAATGATTGAATGAGTGAATAATTGACATATAAATTAATTTTGTTTACTGGGAAAAGTTGATGATGATAGTGGACAGTTTGGATGTCAGCACACATAAAGCAAAGGCAGGGGCCACGTGTCTGTCTATATATCTTTTTCATCTCGCCCACTTCACATCCGGGCATTCGACTTTTCTGTGAAAAGCAGATTAACTGCATGGTAAACATGCAGGAAAACACCCGTGACATCAATTGCAAAGTTGGAGATAACAACACACCAGAGAGGCCTATTACTGACCAACCCTATATTTTCCATCTGATTAATCTGCACTTCACAGACTTTATTAGTTGAGCGCACATTGCCATCGGGTCTGCAAGGTTCAGATGTGGCTGATAATGTACTCTATTAACCCCCCCACCCACCCTCCCTCCTTTCTCCTCTCACTTTCTTTTATTTGAAACACACACACACACAAGACATAGAGGTGAACAGAGAGCAGAAAACCACGGGGCCGGCGGGATGAACGTCTGAGTGATCTCCACGCTGTTGGAGTCAGAGTGAGTCACACTGGGCGCTGCGACCACCATATCAAAGAGCTGTTTGAACAGCTGCATTCCTTCACACCCCTCCATCCTCCCCATCTCCCTCCCTCGCTCTCTTTCTGCAGTTACACTAATTCTGGCTTCGCTGACCCCACCCTCCTCTTCCCGGTAATGTTCTGGTGTGATGGAGATCAACCATAATGGAAAAAGAGCTGGGAGGTGAGGTAAGTGCTCCTCTCGGCCGTGGACAGGTGTCCGTTAGATGTCGAGGCGTCACGGCAGCAACTGTGGCTGATTTATGGTGCCTGGACAGCTCCACTGAGTCATTACAGAGCTTTTACTCCACAGTCACACTCTGCTGGGCCGATGCCGTTCACTGACAGCCACTGTAATTGCAATAAGCCGGCACTGAAACATTTTTTTTTTTGAATTTCCAGTGCCTAAGCTCTCCATGGGGTCATTGGTTGTCTGAGTGTGCACAGAGCGGGTAGACGGTAGAAGCTGTTTACTGCGCTGATTTAGTTTGAGTCCGAAAAAATGAAACCGCTAATAAAGTATGTTATTGTCGAGCAGAGCTCCATGAATAGTCCCTTCTGGCTCTGATGAGCTCATCTATACTGAAGAAAGAGTTTTTATTGTTGCCTTATTGGTTTACCTACCTGTGAGCTCCTTTGGCTTTTTGTTGTGATCCTTTGCTGAGCTTTAGTTCATTTCTAAAGCCAGATGATTTTTTTTGTTTGCACGCTTTAGGGGAGCATCCAAATGTCATATTATTGTCTCTCTGTGCACTCATGACCTTTTTATTTCTTTTTAAAAGAGTAGAGTTGCTAAGACCTTCACATCTGTCCTGTACTGATGAAGACTGAAAATTACTTCTCTGACAAGATAAAAGATTCACATCTAGAAATCCCAGTCCTTCATTAATCTGCCTGTATGTGATCAATGATAATATAACCAAAACTTCTTTTCCAAAGACTTAACATCACATCCACAACTTTGATGTTTCCCTTGGCGCATTTTCTGTGGTGGGATCCCTGAAAGAAATGAGGCACGACAGCGTCTCCATTAAAATGACATTTTTAACCCGTCTTTTATCGTGAGAGAACGCGCTCCTGTAACCACAGACTTTGACAAACTGAAAAAAAATTGACCGGTGAGTTCAAAGCAACATTTTTTTGCTCCAAATGGATTGAAGATGTTTCCAGCTGGGATAACAAAGCAGGTATAGAAAGCAAGAGACAGAGAGAGAAAACGTCTGTGGTCTGACTCTGACTGGGTCATTAATAGAGATGTGAATATCTGCTGGGATGACCCAGAGGGGAAATATCTAAAAGTGTCAAGTGTGGCTCAATATCTAGTGAGTTTTAATATTTTTTTCTCAGAAGGTGAGGAAAGACGGTCTCCTAATGATGCAGAACAGATGATAAAAACATGACAAAATCCTGAAACTATCCCCTTGATGTGTCTCACTTCTGGAAACATTGTATTAATACAGTCGGTTAGATTAAAGGTAATGGTTGATAATGACATTACTGATAATGATAGTGATTGATGACTCACAATAGCAATATGATCGTTTTCTCCAGGTTTCCTCCCAGAGTCCAAAATCATGTTTAGGTCATTTGGAGGCTTGAAATGATGCTCTAAGGTATGAGTGTGACCATGAATTACATGAGTGTTTGCACCCTGCGATGGACTGTGTGCTTGAGATAGACACCAACAGACCCTTACGACACCACTGGGTACAAAGCAGGTAAGATGATAGATGGTTGGACGGTTGGTTTGGAGTCATCAAAGATAAGCCTGGAAAACTCATGCAATACAGTCGACATCCATCTCAGGCTCGACCACTGCTTCCTCTGCTATTTGCTGGAGAAAATGAAGTGAAATGTTAGTTTTGAACACATTGAAACCTCTGGCAGTGACAACTGACACATCAATTTAAACCTGTCACCGTAAAAATTAATGAGCTGAAAACACATGCACACTGCACATCAGAGAGAGGCAGAGTCTCCTCGGGAACAGACTGGAAGTGAAGGGCGGGGTTGGAATGATAATCGTAGGAAAGATAATTATTATTTTTCTTTACCTAACACAGACTGGGAGCAATAAACAACTCGCAATCAACTTTTGACCTCAGAGTCTTTGGCAGAGCGGGGAAATGAATTTCACAATTGAACTGGATCCTGTTTGCAAATCAAAGGGACAAAAGCGAACATGTTTAGTTGTAATTGTTTCCGTCCGTCGAATGCCAAACATACCAATAAAACCAGAAATCTCAGCCGCGCTGGAGCCGATGGTCAAGCTGTGAAGTGTCAAACTCATGACTGTGATGTCTGCAGTGAAGTAGCTTTGACGTGGTTTTGTTGAGCTTTCTCTAACCTTGGAGTTTGGGGTATTCTCAGTTATTATTAGACCAAATAGGTTTTCTGGATGAAACAGTGAAGCATTGTTTGTTTTCCAGGACATTGTTCATCCTCCCTCAGAGATTTAGCACCATTGAACAGAGAATTGCTTTTTAATGATCCTATTTTTTGGTCCTAACTTGATCACGACCATCTGTCCAAGACATCTCTGCATGGCCCAGATGAGTCTAAGAAGGAAGATGCTCCTTTTGACGACCTTTCTTTCCTCAAAATCAAATTAAACTTCAGAACCTTCCTGCCTTTCTCACCTCGAGGAAAGTACAAGTGTAACTCAAACTATGTTGTTCATGATGTAAATTCATGACAGGTGATAGGTGATATTCACCACCTGCCAGGTGCTGTGGCCAGCAAGAAAGTCTCTTTCTCCTGGTTGGACCAAAAGCCTGTGGAGTTGATTTTTTTTTTTTTTGGGGCTGGGTGGGGTTGTGCGCTTTTGTCCATTTTCTTTTTTTTCATGGATTGAAAACATGGAGTTTAAAGCATAAAATGTTCTTCTTGTGTCTGCATGGGGTTTTGGTGCTCCACTTTCCTGTCCTAGGTGTGATCTCTTGTGCCATGGAGCCTGAGCCAAACATTTAATAAGTGTTGTCACTATACTGTTACAAAGTACTTGGTACAAAATGGATAATATGATGGATGGATGGTGTGATGATATACAGTGTAAAAACAGCAAATCTACAATCCACATCTCAGTGGGATGGTACTCATCGGTCATTCTAATTGTATTTGTCATAATTTTTGACTTTGACAAAATGACTTACAACAGATATTTAGATACATAGCGATATTTTACATTTTAATGTGGTCCAATCTTGTGCCAAAACCTGTAATAGACCTATCAATCCACTAGAGGACGGCGTGTCGGGGTGACAGCTATATGCATCAAGCGTCCCCAAGAGAGATTATTGACAGTTTTGAAAAATTTGAATTTTAAGTGAGTGTTTTTTTTCTAAACCTAAAGCTGTAGTTTCAAAACTCAAGCATAAGTAAGCTGACTTGGAACTTCAGCAACCTTTATTTCCAAAGTTTAACAATCCATCCAACCACCCACCCATCCCTTACTTTACCACTTTGTACAACAGTGTTGAGGAAATCTGTTGGAGCCTATCTCAGTGCATAAAGGACAAATGCAGGAAATACACTTTTGACAGGTGGCCAGTCCATCACAGGACACACTCACACATGCATACACATGCACACACACACACACACACACACACACCATTCACTGACACACTCACTCCTATATCCAATTTTAAAGTCCCTGGTCAACCTAAACGTTTTTGGACTGTGGGAGGAAACTTGAGTACCTGAAGAAACCCAAACAGACTACATAGAATAGGGGGAAACACGCACACTGCAGAAAAGGGCCTTCAGTCCAACTGGGAGTTGAACCAGAAACTTTCTTATTGTGAAGCGATGGTGCATACCACCCATGTACCATGTAACCAGCCTTTTTCTGCGACACAAAGTGTGAGACAACGGCACCAGAGACAGCAGGGTGTGTTATACAAGATGGTGTGGTACCATCTTCTGTCATCTGGAATTACCTTTGATGCAAATCAGTGACGCGTGAAAAACACGTTTCCTAATAAAGAGGGGAAGCAGGAGATTTGTGGTGGGGTGTCGGTAATTAGGGATGTGAACTGGGAGCAGACCTTCGGGTATGTCTGTGTATGTGTGTCTGGCTGCAGAGTTGCCAGGACACCCCAGATTCCAGTAAATGCTTTTTATCATGAGCTCCGCTCTGGCTTTGATGCTGTGACTAAGGGCCCAGTCACACAACCACTTCCATCACAACTAACCGTGCAGTCATGCCTCTTCTGGTCTGCTTGTCGCTTGGCGTTAATTTCATGTTAGTTTTTGAAACCCAAAACTGTACATGTTTACGAGAAACAGATCACTGGATGTGTTGGGAATATCAAAAACAGCAATCATGTGGTTTGCATCCCTGCTAAAACTAGAAGGTCAGCATATAAACCTCACTGAGGTTGATGCATCGAGAAGGTTTGTCATAGATCAGACAAGAGGGAATTACTATAAAACAGCACAAACACATTTTTTGCATTCTGGGCTATTTGAATAACTCTGATTTCAACATTATGACCTTGACTCTTCAATCCTCCCAGACACCTCAGGAAAATGAAGCAAACCACATTTTTTTAGTTGCTGGTCATCTTTCTGTAGAAGACAAAGTGACCATTTTAACTAAATGATGATGATCTTAAGAGAATCTTAAAGCTGCACGGTCTAGCCATCCTCTCTGAATAGAAGTCTGTTCGTTTGCCAAACTTATATTTACTGTCATTTACAGTGGTGGTAATCTGTCCAGGGTGTGTTCCCTGTCTTCACCCTATGTGCGTAGGAGATAGCCACCAGGCACCATGTGACTCTGGTTAGGTATAAAACAGGTAAGATGATGGATGGATGGATGATATGAAATGATGAGAGAAACTACAGTTGCTGCTGTCAGAGATGTCAGACCGCAGCTCAGTCCAGACATCCTCCCTGTAGAAGAGATGTCTGTTCTTGCTCCAAACCCATATTTACGGTTAGTATCAGCATGCAATCTCTAACAGCTGTAGTAATGGTGACGTTAGCAGAAGAGGAGAGAGGCAGAAAATTTGGATAAATTGATGCATCGATGGACAATGATGGGTTCTGTGTGAAACCAAAACTTAATATCTTGTTATTGGAATATCCATAACTAAATATACATAATAAGTGTACTAATTCTAACCCAAATGTGACCGTATTATTTTAATTTCACCTTGTGTGACAGAAACAGTGCTTGGACCAGAGACAATCAGAGGTGCGGTAGGGGCCGGAAAAAAGATCAGTGCTATGATGACCAGGAGTGGAAACAACCAGCTCGATCCAAACTGTCCAGAAAGTCGTTCTCCCAGCAACTTTAACCCTCACTAACAAGCATCTGATGAGTTTTGTTCAGTCTGTACAAAACCCAGACAGGCTGGGACAGAAGTGCACAAATAATGATAATGCATTGTATGAGTAACTTTAGCAATACCCTGAGCTATAAAAATAACAAGGATGATTGTATATATGCGACAGTTTTTTTTGGCTCGGCGTCATGAGACAATCACAGTGTTGCATGCATACACACACTTTCATGAGAGTAGAATTTCAGATGTTGGTGCCAGGTCTTTTCAATCCGAGTTTAATGTGCTGTGAAGGAAGTAGACCATGGTCAGTGTGACTGACCATCGGTAAATGGACTGAGTCATACTAAACTTACTGGAAGACAGTTGTCTGAACACTTCTCCTCTCCTCTCCTCTCCTCTCCTCTCCTCTCCTCTCCTCTCCTCTCCTCTCCTCTCCTCTCCTCTCCTCTCCTCTCCTCTCCTCTCCTCTCCTCTCCTCTCCTCTCCTCTCCTCTTCTATTCTCTTCTCTTCTCTTCTCTTCTCCTCTGCTCGCCTCTCTTTTTAAGACTATCAACATCTTAAATCTGTAAAGTGTTTTCTATGTTTTCATTAGACTATTAATCAAAAAATTGAGAAAATAATGTTAACATGCTGCCGAAGCACAAAACATACATGTTTTCCCATTTCCCTGTTATGGAGAGACAGAGGGAGCTCTGCGGGACCCGACCTGACGGGATCCAATCCATGCACCTTCCAGCCTTTATAAAATGAAACATATGTGGCCATTTCCATATTGTGAAATCCTTTTGAAGGCAGAAACCGCGGTTTGCTCAGGAACCTCAGAAGGCCCCTGTTCTATTTGATCCTCACAAACGGAGCCACTTTAAAGTGGAAATGTACAGATGTTGCTGTTGTATCAGTATTGACAGGGGCTAATGCAGACTCTAACAACCTTCAAACAGATTCCCTTTCATACACTAATATAAGCGCACCACAATGGCCCAGGGAAATTAATTACAGATCACTCCTAATATGCATTACATCCCTAATATTTATATATGTATGCGAAAGGTCATGCAAACACTGACATCTTTCCAAACTGAATAAAGACAAGTAACGAACAAACAAATAAAACATAAGCTTTCATGAGCACTTGTTTAAAAGCATGAAAAAGCCTTTACCTCCTAAAACTGTTCATTCTTCTCAGCTCCTCATTCTCATATGGTTTTGGATTATGGAAACATGAGGCTTTGCTATGTGACAGGATGACCCGCTGGTTGGTAGATTCAGGCACTGACCTCAGCTCTGATCCCACTTTTAGTATTAGAGAAAATTTCAAATACTCTGCTGCTGTGAATCACAGTTAATGGTGAAAAAAGGTGCAGCAGTTAACAGGTCGAACCTCTGACATGTAATGCTGCACAGGCCTGCAGAACGTGATGTGAGTTGGATGAGTATTTATATAGGATGGCCGCCGCGGGCTAAGTGGGCAGATAATGGAAATCAAGAACAGCTGTGTGTGTGTGTGTGTGTGTGTGTGTGTGTGTGTGGATTCCTCTCTATAAATCACATGCATTTCAGCCTTTTCAGACATTAAAAGGGAAGCAGCTACAGGTGTTCTTTTCATTTTTACACAGATGCAAAGCACAAACAAGGATTAGCATAGACACACGTGGAAACATGCAGGTTCTGGCAAAGCAATCAAACGCATTTCACTTTTTGCACTTTGATCCGTCAGCAGCTTGGATAAATTGGTTGGAAACCATTTTACATACATGGATGATTGTGTCATGCTTCAGTTTGCATTTAAACCAAACTAGCGTTAAGTAGTTTTTCAATATTTTGGAGCCGACACTGCAGTTGGCATCTCTTTCTGACACAGTGCATATATCATGTATACTTAGGTCTTTGTATGTGATGAAAGTGATGAGAGTGTTTGTGTCATGTTGATGCATGTTTCTGTCTCGTCCTTTCACACTCCATGACTTAGTGGCTGATACCTTTTAAGGTGTGAAAACTGAAGACTGCCATGCCTGAACCTCAACTGCATCTGAAAAGCTGAAAACAGATGGGCATGTGTGGTAAGCAAAGCATTGTCCACTAGGAGGAGCTTTAACGGGCACTTTTAACAGCCCACAGTTTACAAAGCCTGTATCCAAGTTGCCCTTTTCCAACTTTCAACACAACTTAAACTCTCCTTTCTCATCTGTAAGTTAATATTTTCACTGGACTCACTGTTGGACTTATCCTTATTTTTTAAAGTGTTTTCTTTGACTCAAACAGCAACCGACAGAAGCCTCACTTCAACAAGACCAATACCATCTTTTCAGTAGGAAACATAGAATTGGAGTGCAGATCATCCAGTATCCAGAAGATTCCACCTGCACTTTCAGGAAACAACTGGATTTTACCAGGACTAACCATAATATTCACTGCATTATGCACCACTTTAACCCTTGTTTAGAGGGTTTTTAGTCAGTTACGATTGCTTCGTTTCACAGCACTGCCTTTAACCTTAACAGTGTTGAGAGAGTCTGCTGGAGCCTATACCAGTGGCAGGTTGCTTGGATAGTCTAATCCACCTCAATTTACACCTTCTAGAACTGCCAAAATATTTCTTTCTTTCCTTTTTTAGATTTTAACTCTGTTTCAGAGTTGTCCACTCTCTTGCATCTTACCTTTCCGTCAACAACAGCTCCATGTGCCTTTGAATCCCTCCCAAACCTGGTACAATACACACAAATATTCGTCTTGCAAGTATTTTACATCCAAAAGTACCCCATTGCGATATTTTTAGGATTCCCATCATGTCATAGCAACACTTTTGGCAAAGGTTCTTCTTATAATAATTGCTTTTATTCAACACAAGTGGACATACACAGTGAAGCCTCCGCGGCGCAGCTCCATTGATAGAGTCCACCTGAGCTCTGCTCCCCTGTGATTGGCTCGCACGTGCACGCGTTTCACGCATGTGCGCCCACCTGCGGCGCAGCGTGGAGCGCACCTATTATTGCGGCTTTTCTCATGTTAATGCCTCCGGTTTGTAAAGCATTAACCACTCCGTCATCATCATCTGTCCGCAGGATCTTACACGGGAGGTGAAAAGACAGAAAAGTTGGTGAGATCTGAACCCGGAACCTGAACTTCAGCTATTAATTAACTGTTGGTGGGATATCCGCCGGCCCACAGGCATACCGTGGGGTGTATCGATCCTCCACGCCAGGTTTATTGACCTGAAGGTAGTGAATGTGTGTGTGTATGTGTTTGTGTGTGTGTTTGCAAGTGAGAGAGAGCTAGAACGAGAGAGGGAAAGAAAGTTTGTGAGTGGGAGAGTGTGTGAGAGGGAGAGGCAGTGTGTGTGAGCGTGGCTGAGACAGCGTATGAGAAAGTGTGTGAGAGGGAGAAAGAGAGAGGCTGTGTGTGAGTGAGAGGGATGGGGAGGAGGGAGGGGTAAGTCGACAACCCAGGGGGTAGGTAGAGCAGAGTTGGCCGGCATAGATGCTCACACACACACAAATACAGAGCGAGCGAGCAAGAGAGACATACAGAGAGGGAGAGAGAGAGCGAGAGAGAGAGTCGGTCCAAACAAAGTGGGACTTGTCACAGCTGCAGGTAGAAGAAGTTAGCGCGTGGTGTGGAGGAAGGACAGCTCAGTGACACCGCAGCTTCTTAACAGCTGGGAACACACACTCCTACACTGCTGCTCCGACCTGCGACCTGCTGCCTGGAGGACAAACTTTCAGGGGGGGGAGGGAGAAGTAGAGGCGATGCGGGGAGCGGGGCTGCCCGGCTCGGAGCCTCTGTCCCCCGGCACCATGACTCTGTCCTGGCGGAGCCTGCCTCTCCCGACCGCATGGAGCCGGACGAGTAGGACCGGGAGCCTGGAGTAAGAGTCGGTGCAGCAGCAGCACGTTGTGAGACACACACACACGCACACTTGCACACACATACACACACACACACACAGTGTGGACACAGCTACGATGCGGGGCACTCTGGGAGCCTTCATTCAGTCCTGTGTGCTGCTCCTGGTCCGGGCAGACCAATGGAGGCTGAAGGAGGCTGGAAACTGCGAGCTGCACAGGAAAGTAAGTCACTCCGATAACTTACCACTGACTGCTGAAAACTTTTAGGATCCGCAGTCCACAAACAGGAGAGAGAGAGATAGAGAGAGAGACGGTTGGAATAGTGCAACCAGTGTTGGGATAAGGTTTATTTTTGAGTAAAAAAGCATTCCACTTCAGGTTACAAAACATGCACTAACATGTAATATGTGATAGAATAGAGCAGAATAAACTTTATTGTTGGAAATTGTTTATTATCAGAAATGTGTCATGGACATGAATGTGCATACAACATCTATGACAGTCGGAGAGGTACATGTACACATACTTAAATGACACGTCCCCAAAATTTAAAAGATTTAAACTTTGCGCACTTTTCCTTTTTTTAGCTGATTGACATGCTATGAATCTTCTTTACACACTTGCTCCAGCTTCTCAGTGAATTTTAATGTCTGTTTGAAGCTGTTTCTTCATCGATTCATTTGATTTGTGCTGCAGTTGATCCACCTATCCCACACACGAGTCCATAAAACAGTGTTCACGACTTTCAGATGAACATGTCAAGCTTTTATGATGTTGTGTTAAGGATCAGTACAGAAGCCCTAAACTGCAATTTCCCTCCTTTTTACTGCTCAACATTTTCTGTACACGCTTGCGCCAACAAAAGGTCTTATTATCAATTAATGCAAGCTTCAGATGCCTAGTTTGAGCAATATCAGAACAATCATCTGTCAGAATTATAGATTGACGATTTTGTTGTTTCTTGTCTCATTCATAAATCAAATAATTGTTTTAAGTATAATTGTCTTTTTTGTTGTCTTAAGCACTTAAGTTTTGAGTGTTTCATACTGCCTGTACCATGTGTATTTGGAAAAATGGCTTTAACTCAAGACTTTTTCTACTGTCTTTTCTCTCAAAATGAAAAAAAAAAAATCTGTAGTCTTGTTCTCAAAGCCAAACATTTCAGGTGTGACCGATCCGAAACAGGAAAGGAGAGACATACAACTTGTGGTCTGACAATCGCTGACATGCGTATTGTTTGTTTGGCACTCGGGTCCTAAGTGGTCTGTTAATAAGTCATTATCAGTCTGTTAGCAGCTTGTCTAATTAACAGCCGGCTGCCGACAGAGTGATGGCGTCTCCGGCTGGTGTCAGACAAACTCGTGTAAAGTAAAAGCCAGGAAGCAACATTTTAATTGAAAGTTGTGTGGCCTGCTAGTTTTTGTGGATTCGCTCGACTCCACTTGCTCTTCTATGTCCAAACATGTTTCTGCTGCTGCGAAGATGGAAGTGACAGAAAATGTCAAGTGACAGGAAATGAAACAGCAATGATTTATATTCACATATGGCCCAAATCACAGCTTCTCAGAGCCAATGACGTGCAGATTTATGTAACTCTAGTTTCAATGTGTTTGGGTTTGCAGTGCCCGTGCCGATATGCCCGGTCTCTGACATCTTTCTTAATCTGCTTGTTTCGCTCTTCCGCAGCAAACTGACCTGAACTCTTTCCTGTGGACGATCAAACGGGACCCTCCCTCGTATTTCTACGGCACCATCCACGTCCCCTACACGCGGGTTTGGGACTTCATACCCGAAAATTCCAAGCAGGCCTTCCAGGAGAGCAACATCGTCTACTTCGAGCTGGACCTGACGGACCCTTACACCATCTCAGCCCTGACCAGCTGCCAGCTGCTGCCTCAGGGCGAGAACCTGCAGGACGTCCTGCCCCGGGACATCTACCGGAGACTCAAGAGGCACCTGGAGTACGTGAAGCTCATGATGCCCTCTTGGATGACCCCGGATCAGAGAGGGAAGGGACTCTACGCCGACTACCTCTTCAACGCCATCGCCGGGAACTGGGAGAGGAAGCGTCCCGTCTGGGTGATGCTGATGGTCAATTCGTTAACAGAGGCAGACATCAAGACGCGGGGGGTGCCGGTGCTGGACTTGTATCTGGCCCAGGAGGCGGAGAGGATGAGGAAGAGGACGGGGGCTGTGGAGAAGGTGGAGGAACAGTGCCATCCTCTCAACGGGCTCAACTTCTCCCAGGTGAGTTTGTGAGTGTGCTTGACTGATGCTCAGGTGTACTTAAGACATCAAAACCAGTGAAGAAATCACAGTTTGGATGTCCAATGTCAGGGTCTGCGTTTTCTTAAGGTTTTGTTGTGGATGTTTGTAGTGAAAAACAGCATCAAGTTGGTAAATGAAGCACGTTTTTATTGTCTGGAATACCCGGGCAAAGATGAAAGTCAAGACCCCCGAGGTTAATGCTTTTAATGTCAGGCCACACACAAACAAGCTGTGCATCACAAAATCTACCCGAGAGTGAATCCTTGGGCCGTGACATTCACAGCTGCGTATTAACTCGGGCTTCAGCCTTCAACTAGGCTTTTAGACAGCAGAAAGCGCTTTCGAAACATTTTACAGCCTCCACGTTACACGATCAAAAACAGGTGAGAGGTGAGAGAAGGACGGATTGCCGCATCCCTCATGCATTCCCCTGGTCAGCACATCCCGGTTACTGCAGCACAGCCCGCGTCCTCTCCGCCTTTTACAGAAGTTTGCTTCAATAAACTCAACGTCCAATCTGCTCTTTTTGACAGTAAGCCAGCTGGAGGGCCTGAGATGTGTAGCATGAATGACAAAGACCAGATGCAAAGACTCTTTTTCCCTCATTTTCTTTTTCTTTTTTTTACAACCCGGGCCTGTAGTTTTATCTTTTCCTCCCTTTTCCCATGGCCCAGTCGGGCAGAGAAAGGTGTGGTGTTAACAATCAGCTGTGCAAACACTCAGCCGTGCTCCACCGCCTTCTTTGTTATTAAAGAAAAATGGATCCTAATGACTCGGGGCTGAAATCGCCGGGAAAAAAAAGGAACCTTGTTCCTCCGACCAGCACACTTAAGGCCCCCCCCCCCCGCAGTCTGTCTGCCTGTCTGTCTGTCTGTCGTGGCCCTTGGTGACCCCCTCGACATTACAAACCTCTCTCAGAGGCAGCGGTCGCTATGAAATCATGTCGCGTATTATGGAGGAATTTCTACTAATGCTGGTCAGGAGCTAAGGGGATTACACTTGACCATTTACCATAACACCCAGAAGCTTAAAGAGCTGTTATTTTAAAGCAGGCCTCGTTGGCCCCTCTGAATACACGTCTCAGGCCAAACCACCCAGCAGCACTTTTATTAGCGTCCTCTCGAGGCCGCGGGGAAGAACGAGCAGCCTAAATCACTAGTTGGACTTATAATTTAGAATTTGTCACTTGTTTGCGCAGCAGTTCAATCAAAATAACAAGTTCGGCGGAATAAAGAAAGATTTCCCGGGGCGACGTCTTGATTGGAGGCTGGATTTGTTTCTTTGGCTGGATTGAGACGAATGGATTTAGTCCGTGTCGGAGGCGCCTCTGGTGACAAAAGCGTTTTCACATGACGAGCGGTGATCATGTCTCACATCCTCCTCCATTTCTCACATTCAGCCGATCGGACGTGACGCGACTGGTGTTGCGTGAGGCCGGCGCATCAGTCACTCGCGGAGCTTGCTTTCCTCCTTTTGTAGTTTGGCATAGTGGCGCCGCTTTGACAGGGATATTGGGTGGACGTTTGGATGCGTGCAGCGTCCGACTTTGACATAAGAGCAGGGTTCGGTCCCTTTCAAGCCGGTTTCCTGTCAAGTTGCCTGCAGAGTTCTCTCACTTTTGCCAGGGTTTTAATGCACAATTTGGCATCATATGCTGTCCTTTATATTGCGTATAGTAAATACCCGGAGGCAGATCCTGATACTCTTGTGCGTTTTGATTACAGTCTTTCACAAAGTAAAAGCGATATTTCTAACATTTCAATAAAGTAGTTGTAGGTGTTTCCATTGAAGGGTGATTTGGGTATGAACCTTAATTCTAACTAAGCCCATCCAAGTGACATCCCACAGTTTTCTTGAATCTTGTCCGCCACTTTGTAGAAGATTGACGTCCAAGACCTTATTTTATTAGACACTTTAATTCGATTTAGAAAAAGTTCCGTCTCACTTCATACCGCGCCGTCTTGGGAGGAAGAAAACTAGAATTTCCTCCACTACTTTTTATGAGGAGCAGGGGAAATCGACCACTGTAGAGTAGTACAAATGGAGCCTGATCGCGAGCCTCATTACAAGACCTCCGCGGCTTCAAGATGCTGGAGCCCTTCTGGAGGCATGAACGGAGCCCTCGCGCGCTCATTCCGACCTGCTATTAGCCTTGTTATGGATATGAGCGAGAGAGGGGGAGCGGGGTGGCTCAAATCAGGGCTGTCAACGCGGCCGTGAGGAGAGAAAACCTCACATCATCGCAGCTTTCATTGAATTAGGTCCACGGAGCCTCCAGCAGTCTCAACAATGGCTCCCAGTGTCCCGGGAACGACCCCCTGGCCCGACGCCGCTCCGACGCCGCCGCTCGCCACTCCACAATCTCCACGCGCAGCCTCAGTCTAATCAACGGCGGTCCGGCTGGCCTCCACGCACACCCGCTTAATAGTTCACTACAATATAAAAGTGGCGATTCCATTCAGAGGCTCTCGGCTCGACTGGACCGCGCGGCGTCCAGAGAGAGCGCGATGAGTGAGATACACGGCGGCGAAACAACGCCGCCGCCATTCCTGACCGCAGTGCCGTTTCATCAGGCCTCGGCCTGAGAACCGTATTTACGCTCTCTAATGGTCTCTGTAATGTTTTCACTGGCCATTTACGTCTGGCACGCAGCAGAACCTTAAAGGGGAGAGCAGGGCAAACGGAAAATCAACTTCTCCTCTCGCCGAGGGGGTGAAACATCCGGCCCTCGCACCTTCTGTTCGAGGGAGCCGCAGAGCCAGAGCTCACCTGCTCACTGTGGATATAACGGAAAGTGATCCCCGGCCCTTTTTGGGTGGATCGCAGACTTCTCATAAATCTGTCGCTCGGCAAAGTTCAAAGTGAGAATAGGCCCCGTAGGTGCGCCTCATTACGCCCCCCCCCCCCCTTACTGACGCGATGCCGGTGATGTCTGAGAGCTTTCAGCAGCTGACGTCCGTCATCTCCCGGCTGCGGATCGCACACGATTAAACACTTTCAATGAACTCCGGCTCAGCTCGGACGCCCGGGGGATGAAGCGGTTCACGGCGCCAGACGTTTAAACATCGGGACAGATCAACACCTCTGTGGATGCCACGGCTAAAACAGTGTGAATTCCTCCTCCTCCTGATCTGGGAGGTCTGTGTTATCAGGGAGGTTGTGGTATCCCTGATACGAATGACCGTATGAGTGATATATGGATTTAAGCACAGTATCAGGAGTTGTCTTAACCTTATCAGGGCCACAGTTACCACACTTCAGTTCAGTTCAGCCTCCAGCTGATTGTGATTGATTGATTGATTGATTGGGAAACGCCACACAATGCAGGCAGTCAATCACTTCCAAACTCTGTTACAGACTGTTACCCATTGTACCTCAGGAATACTCAGTAACAGGACCTTATTAGCAGATAGACTCTTTATTTTAGACTAAGCTGGGCGCCTCAGCTCCCAGACCTGTTGTGACCTAACTCTAACCTGAAAGCCCACCTGGGTGAATGTGGGTTTGTCTTTGCCGGTCTTTATTAGTTCCCTCAGAATATTGAAAATCACTGAAGGCGCTCAGCCTTTTCAGATCCAGTCAAAGGAAGATTAGCCGCCCCGCTTTCTGCAGCTGTGTTTAAGTGCTTAACATCTGTGAGACTTAAGCTATAAGATTAGAAGACAGAGTGCTTTCTTATCTCATCTTACGAGCGATGTGTCCATTTTTTAAAAGTCTGCCTGCCACATTAAATTAAGCCCTTTGAGCTCATTATATTCCCACCACAGTGAATTATACTTTCTTTACTCAGATCTCTAATCTGGCTAAGCATGACTGCTCTTATTCTAGCGTGGTGGTGCCTCTCGTCTTTTGAAGAGCGGGCTCAGCCGTGCCCATTACACTAAGTGAGCTTGTGGAGGACAACAATGGCGGCATAAAGGCCGGCTTTCTCTGTCGCCGCTGCTGGAAACCCGCAGGACATTCCACACCTCAGTGGAGCGGGCCTGCTAATGACAGCGTTGTTTCTTTCCTCCCATCACTGGGAGTAATGGTGCATGGAGGGGTGGTGAATGCAGGTCTCAGTGTACGTGTGCGAGAGCAGAGCAGGAATGCTCGAAGCCGGTTCGGTTCATTCATGACGAGGAGAGACGGGAGCAGGGAGAGCCGAGATGCAGACCCAGATCGCTAGAGGAGCCATTAAGGAGGGAAGGCGTGACTCCGTCCTCCTCCTCCTCCTCCTGCTCCGCTATAGGTATCATGACGTTACCTCTGTTTGACAAGCTCGTTGCTCCAGTTGCGGTGTTTTCTTTTCCCTTGAACTGACGGGCGGCGGGGTCTCTGGACTTGCTGGGTTTTCATGAGGCAAGGTCTGGTGAAATCCAAACACAACCCGGTTTTATAAGTCAAGTCTGAAAATACGGTCGTTTTCTCATTGACGAAGGGGCAGTTCACTTTTTTTCTTTTAGCCCCCGTTTTCTCTTCCTCTTTCATTGCCTGCAGAGCAACGTAATATACAGGAAAGGTATTT
This sequence comes from Karalla daura, assembly GCA_029224185.1. Taxonomy (NCBI): domain Eukaryota; kingdom Metazoa; phylum Chordata; class Actinopteri; order Chaetodontiformes; family Leiognathidae; genus Karalla; species Karalla daura. The sequence goes on from CM055201.1 coordinate 14,372,864, forward strand.
CATCAACCAAAACCAAACATAACTTCTGCCTGATGCAAAACTCAATAAGAACCAGGCTCGCATCTCTGGATATTTCATTCCAATTTCCATATGTCTGCACTTGAGACCATACCACTTAATGCCAGAAACTGCTCCTTCTTTGATATCCTCCCAGTTTATCAGCCCCCATGTTAACTTTTACATCTGGTGCTATCTACACCCTTTCTCTTCACATAACACCTCTAAAGATTTAGGACGAACACGCCGAATTAGATCGTTTAACAGATTATCTTCGCCCTACGGTCAAGAAATATTCACCGCAAACGGGGAGTAAAGCCTGCTCTCAATTACAACCAGAAGGAAACCTTAACACTGGATAAATCAAAGGGCAGTTTGTTTGTGAATCAGCCGATTCGTGGGGAAAACGTCCAGTGTCATAAATCTCATCAAGTCGAAGGCCGCATGCGAACAGACAAGTCACTTGACTCGCAGAAACCCAAACCCATTGGACGGGACAGACGCTGTCACATCGTGTGAACATCTCCCAGACCCCCAGAACGCGACGTGCGCTGCTGCCTATGAAAAATGAAGTTGGCCGTCGTGGACAGCGCACTGACTGGCCCTATTTTCCAGCCTGGCTCGGGAGGCAGAGGGAAAATGTGTCTCACTCGTCTCCGTAATGAGATTAGATGATAATGACGATGCCCGTTTGGGGTGGGAGTCCTCGGGATTCCTGCAGGCCGAACGAAACCTGTTGCCAAGTGGGACATCTGATCACCACGGCGTGCTGTAATTTGCACTAGAACAACGACACAAAGCAGTTTGATTCGCTCTAAGACAAGATATCCCCCCATTGTGTATTCGCCTCATTATTGAGATTGCTTAGAACGTTTTGGCATTTTACGTCCTGTATGACTGTACAGTAAATATAAAGATAGCTACTACTTAGCTTACCACAAAGAGTGAAAATGTGCCAAAACCGAGCTCTGCTTAGAAATGGCAAAAAAGAACCTGGCAGCACCTCGAAAGCACGGGCATCCCTCACCACCCTCAAGAAGGTCCCCAAGAAGGTTTTTTTTAACATATCTTTTAAGATTATACTTTGTTAATAGTTTACATATAGTATTTATTCTCTTTTTTATTCTCTCTTTAATGTATTTCCTCTTTTAATTATGCTACAGACGTCCCAAAGGGATCAATAAACTTGAGTCTGAAGTCTAAATTTACACAGCAGTATTATGTTTTCAAATAGTTCTATGTGCAGACGACAACGTTTTGAATACAACATGCATACACACAAGTCCACAGGAAATACTCAAAACTCTGTAGTACACATGCCAGGCCTGTAGTTGGCACTGTGTTTTTTTCACTCCCCTTCGTGCTAATCATACACAGCAGTTGTCTGCAAACCTTATTGCACCTGCCCATTCTCAAACTGTTGCAGTTTCGCCATCTACATGAACAGTACTACATGAATCCTTCATCTTTATCTAATCTTGAATCAATGCTTAAACTCTGCCCTTGTTACTTTGCTGCGTTCTCATCCCTTGGTAGTCTAAATAATGTAGAACCATATTGGGGTGTAGCTTGAATGTTTTTGCTGCTACAATAACAAACATGCTATATGCTGTTTATCAAGACCTCGCAAAAGTCTGTTCAGACTATAGAAACATCAGTGTGTGGGCCGCTTCCTGCAGTCACTGCCCCCAGCTAGGAAATAATCCTACACATAATCCCTGTCAAAATACATCTTGGTGTGTTAACACTTCGCTTTTTTTTTTTTTACTCATTAACAGGACAGGATGTATAGACTGGGTTTGGGAGGTTTCGCCAGGTGGGTTTTGCCTCTTACTAAGCTAATATATCCTTCTTTTAGCAGTAACTTCATCAGTCTGCTTCTCCGATTCTGGGTCACTGTACATAACCAGTGTGTGTGTGTGTGTGTGTGTGTGTGTGTGTAAAGGAGGGAGCACATGCTGGTATGATGACAGTGTTGCACTGCAATACACAGCCAGCAAATCTGATTAAATCTCATTTGTCCTACTGGAAAAAAACAACACATCTATCCGGTCAATTGATTCAGAGATCATGGGCGCAGAATGGCCCGCAGTGATGAAACGTATACGCGCGCTGAGACACAGCCAGAAAAATGACAGGAACCGCAGTAAATCTTAACCCGCAGCCCAATTTATTAAACTCATTAAGGTGCTCGGAGTGGGACTTTAATGCTCTGCCAGATGATTTCTCCGGCTTTAACGGCGTATTCGTTTGTTATTCACAGACCAGTGATGAATCACGGGGACACGTTAGAATAACTCATGAAGGAGTTCCTCCAGCTAAATGTCGTCCAGTGAGATATTAACAGGAAGCGTGCGCTCCAGTTCCTTCAAACCAGGAAAAAGTGGACGTCACCAAGACAGATGAAGGCCTCGTAAGCTGACGCGCGGCTAAACAGTCTTCCTGTGAGATGGACACACCTGCTCGGATCGCTTCCCCGCACTCACGCACACGGCGGGAAGTGATTCTCCTTCGTCTCACATGCACAAAACGCATGCAACGTTGCACGACTCCAGAGGCGCGCTCGCTTTGTGTCGCTCCTTCAAACAGCTTCGCTGGGCGCCGCGCTCCTCTCGATCAAAGGGCGGCCAAACTTTCCGTGTTTGGTCGCTGTGGAGTGTGTGTTTGTCCGTGTAATTGCTTCTATCTGTGTAGTGTTGTCGGTGTCTGTGTGTCCCGCACATGTCTGCAGCGCTTCTTGTCTGTGCGTGCGTGTGTGTGTGTGTGTACATGTGTATACAACTTCATGCTTGAGTTTCCCGGCGCGTCCTATCGGCTGCTTCTCCGTCCCAGGTTTCAGGTGGCTCTGGGGTGCCTGATTTCCTCCTGGCTGTTGACCAAACACTTCCGTATTAGATGTCTGACAGTCCCGCAGACTTGATCCCCCGGATACGCGACACCGGGGAGACAAAGGCGCGCAGCTCCTCTCACGTCCAGACCCCTCCTTGGCTGTCAGAAACTGAAGCATAAAGCCTGTCACCAAGTCTCCACAAGGGAAAAAAAAGCAAAGCTCCGGAGTGAGTGAGGCGCCTCGGGATGCGACGGCCGTGATTTGTTTTGCCGTACGAACCAGTGATAAAGATTAAGGCCAGCGAGCCTGTGCCGATTCCCGACATGATTGGGTCCAGCTTTACTTTTCGAGGCAAAACCAGACCAGAAGAAGAGGGTATGTTTGTTTCCAAACCATACAAGGCAGCGGGAGGGAGAGAGAGAGAGAGAGACGCTGCCTCTCCAGCACCAGATGACGAGGTGAATGTTTGCCGGCCGGTTTGATGATGTCCCAAAACAAGAGACCTTTTTATTTGATTCCAGACAGAGAGAGAACCACGTCTGAGATTCAAACCCAAGACCCTCGGGGGTTTGAAGCGACCGCCGAGCAACTGCAGAATGAATCACAGCGAACATAAAGTCAACCGAGGCTCTCATCCCTTTCTAAACGCATTAGCTTAAAGCGCTTTTAGACTTTCTGCTCCCACAGACACTTGCATTTTTTGGGGGCATTCTAAAATGCCTTCCCCCTCGAATGTTCCTGTTCACAATCACCACGTACTGTTCGTAGGATCATGAGCGACCTGCCGCCTCCCGCTGCCGTCACATCCAGGTGGAGTCATTTTCGCGGAATTAGATTTTCCATCCCCGTCCGAGTCCACTCATTGGAGACGTTTTGTTTTTCGAGCAAAATCTCGAGTGAAAGCGGATCGGACGCAGCTGGATGGTGCCCACCATGTGCCAAGAAAAAGAGCTTAGATCCCTGAAAGTATATACAGTAATACAGTCCAGCGGAGGAGAGTCTGACTTCTGGAGACCGCTGCAGGCTTTTCCTGGTTGTGTAATGCGGGCCTCTGCGGCTCAATGGGGATTTAATAGCTTGTCTCTCTGACTTCAGGCCGAGTCACGAAGACTTCCTCCAGCCCGGTAGCAGGAGCCCGTGCGTGGTACAAAAAAAAAAACGGCACTTTTTTTTTGTTGCCTTCAGAAAGGACGGGGAAAAGCTGCGCGTCCAGGCCTCGGCTCCCTGCTCTCGGCTTTCGGCAGTTTCACGGTTCACTCAGGAACTCCAGCCCACGCGATCTGCGCGCGATACTGTTTCACTGGTGTTGTTTTACCATCATTTCAAACAGGCCGCGAAACACACCGTTGCTCCCGCGTGACGAGACCCCCTCTCTGCGAGAGAGCGCAGCTCATTACGATGAATTAATCAATGATTTGATCGGCTCCGGAGATAAGCGGCGAATGGCTGGAGGGGGCGACGAGTAAAAATAACTGGGAGTGCAGGCTAATTGCAGATGGGAATCAGCGATACGGCGTGTCTGCCGCCGCCTCGGCCCGGTTTTTTTCCACTCGCCGTTCCAGAGCGCGCGGTTGTGAAGCCTGAGCCCGGGGCGAGCGGAGGAACACGTCCCGTGGCCGTGCCGTCTCTCGCCCCCGTGCGCCCCCGCCCTCATTTCACTAAGAAAGGCCCGGCATCCGCGATCGCGCTCGTGCCGTATTCGCAGCCAATGCGCGTCGCAGCCGAGCGTCGTTAGAGTAATCACGGCGCTCATTTCAATTTGTTTGGCGCCCGTCCTCCCCCCCATTGTCGTGCAAGTTAAGATTTTTGTGGCAGGCACCGGGGGTCATTGTTTGCCGCTAAGCCCCGGCCAATCTGCGCTGAATTAGCACATGACTGAAGAAAAGTCACGAAGAAAAGTCAACATATTAAGCTGAGCTCGTTTACTTAGCGGAAATGATGTTTTTATATCTGCTCCGATCAAAAACGGTAGTTGTGAAAAGGCTCCGTTTCAGGCCACGGCTCCTGTTTCACATTAGCCCACGTCCGCTGTCACATCAGAGCTCTGCAGGAGCTTCATTCCGCCTCCATTGTCTTAACATGTCTCAACCCAGAGGGAACAGCTCTACAATGGCTGCTCAACGTGTCATAGATCTCGTCCTGCGCTCCCCTCTGCCAGTGAATGATACGCGAGCCGCATGCGTGTTCCCTCCCTCTGCGGACTGTGACACGAGCGCACCTCTTCCCCTGGGCGTCCCAGGGCCACTTGCTAATGAGACATGCTGAACAACGTTTGTATCTGCTTAACGAGCAGATTTGTATCGCACGTGTTTGCTTTCGCAGTGAGGTGGCGGTCCTTCGGTCATTTGGTCATTTTGGTCGGTTGCAGTCCACTTGCATCGTGTGACATAAGCGACACTTTGACTTCTTTCTGTGTTCCTTGCTTTCATATGTGCAGCATGGGGATTGGTTTCGCTCCGTTAAAATAGCGTTCCGGCCTATGTTTAGGTGCGAAAAGGAACACGTGGCTGCAAGCAAACGGGGGGCAAGTCGGCCGAGAACGTGACGGACGGTCAGAAAATATAGGAACGGTCGTCTGAATCATCTTGATCTTATCTCAGCTGGGCTGCAGCGGCCCCTGAGCTGAGCTATGCAGGAGGGCAGCTTCACCTCTCCCAACAGGAAGTGACACACCCGGGGCTAGCGGCTCATTCCAGGTTCCTCCTCGCGCACCCAACAGTTAAAAAGCCGCAGTGAAAAAAAACGGGAGAGGGCTGCTGGTGGGGTTCGAGGCTGATCTGGATGAAATCAAGCTTCTCCACCGCAGGTAGGAGCGAGCCAAACCTGGCTGGACCTCGGCCGAGCAGGTCCAGAGCCAGAGCTGTCCACAAGCCCCAGCACAGAGGATTAATAGTTTCTGCCTCCATCGCAGAGTGTCACCTGGAACCCGTGGAAGCGCTCCGCGCCGCAGCCGCTTGGCATCGAACCTTTTTCTTCTTTTTTTCTTCAAGCGTGTGATTGCATAAAGGATCCATTTTGATGCTGTCTGCAAAGACGTAACCTTACCCTCCGCCGCGGCGCGTCGACTTAAAGTCGCCATCAATCACTAATCAATGAACGAGAGACGGCCAAGGGATGAGAGGGAGCGATCCCAAGCGAGTTCCGCACCAGGAACGAGAGGGATTTCACGGGAAATGTGCGGATATTAACGAAAGTCAGCTCTCTCAGCATCGTCCGAACAAGCGCGCCCGAAACTCCTGAGTGCGCCGTCTGACTGCGTGTGGCCCGCAGGACTCTGGTTGTTGTTGGGGGTTTTTTTCCCCCCTGTGTTGTTTTGTCCAGCCGTGCGGGACCAACATAAAAAACATTGGCTCCTTTCTACTCGCATCAGCAGTTTTCATGAAAAGACCGTCTTTCCAGAGGCCCGCAGAGAGTTAAACCAGAGGCAGACGGACCGCATGGTTTTTTTTTTGAGCCCACTCGTCCGTAACTCCACTTGCGTCCCCCTGGCCGCCGTCCACATTTTTGGTGGCTTGGGTGGAATTTCACAGGTGGGCACCGCACAGGAGGGTTTTGTGAGACGGTGCTGCTCTGCGCAGATGTTCGGACCAGGCCGAGATGCAGACGAGCAAATATCTCAGGGATGTTAGATACTGAGTTTTGACCCACTGGGGTCGGGGTTAGCTCCGCTCTGACATCCATATGATCGAGTTTGCGGCCAAGCCATCGGCCGACAGACGTCATCAAATGGACGTGTGAAACGTTCTGCAGCATCATATCAATGTGTGTGCCACTCAGTGAAACAGCGCTAGAGTTCACCGTGAGGGGGGGGGTTAGCATCACACGGCCTGCATGCTGTTTCCCCCCGCGGGACCTAGAAGGCAGTGAGGGATGCCAGCTCTAACAGCCTGTAGTTGCACCCCCTCGAGATAAGATCTCTTCAGTGGAACACATTTCATTTTGATTAATAGTTGCGGCGTCTTGGATGACTGACGGATATTGGCCGCAGCACAACTGGAAATGTGATGGTCCGCTGCTTGGACTTGTCTCGCATCCGTTCAGAGGAGAGCGAGAGAGAGAGAGAGAGAGAGAGAGAGAGAGAGAGAGAGAGAGAGAGAGAGATGGCGTGTAAACCTGCGGTGTGCGGTTGCGCCTGCGAGCGGGGCGCAGCTCCGTCTGCGCGTCCGCTCATCTCCTCGCAGGGCCGTCGACCTGCACGCGACGCTCCCTCTTCTTGTCTGGCGGGGGGACAATCTCACTCCTGACTCGTAGCAGACACACAGTTCGTCCGCTCCTCATTTCACCTCCGTTGCAGTCAACAAACTGTGTCACTGTGGTGATTTAACCTGATTTAACACGGATCACACACGCACACACACATATATATGAAAGAAAGGGCGCTTCACTCTGGCGAGCGCGCATGCTCTTTCAACATTTGTGCAAACGTCTGCACACGTCAGATCAACATGCACATAAACAGGCGTATCGGGTTCCTCCACCGCCACCCAGAGCGGGTCCCATGCTGCTGCTGCTGCGGAGGAGGAGGAGGAGGAAGGTTTTCTCGGGGCTCTTTCATACCCGGAGACTGTTTGTGTTTCGGGGGGGGTTTTGTCTGACTGTGGTATAGCTGACATCATAAAACCTGCGAGGGCTGAACAGCGGTGCCACTGTTGGGCCTCCCGGCTCACCCTGCCGCCCTCTTCTCCTCCCCCACCCCCGCACGTCCGTCTTCCCGAGCCTCTGCTCTCCTCACACACGTTTTTACAACCTAGGTGTCACATTCATGTGTTTCGGACAGCGTCCCAATCGGACGGGCGGGTGGGGGCGATGCTGGTCGGTCGCCGCTGCTGAAATAGCTCGACCGACTTTTCAGAGTTTAACATGAAATCTGGTCAGGATGTTCGAGGGTCTCTCGAGGAGCACTTTTTGTAGTGTTGAGTTTGCACACGCTCGGGTTCTCCACCAGCAGTCTGGTTTCCTCCGAGCCGTCCAGAAACACGTGCGTGTCGACCTGTCCAGGCTCCGTCTTTGCCCTGCGTGAGCCGGAGATATGCTCCAGCCCCTCCAGCCCTGCGGCACGGTTACGGTACAAAGCACGTAAGATAATGGATGGAGGGATGTCTTCTCCATTCAAGGTCCCATGAGGGTGACGCATACTGATTTAGGGGATCCTCCTATTTCAAAACTTTCAACAAACTCCCGAGTGGCTTACAGGTCAGTGTCACTTTGGATGCCCTAAAACACACACACACACACACACACACACACACACACACACACACACACACACGCACAGGACACATCATGGCACATTATGAATTATTATCAAATTTTGCGTCACCTACCGAAATGCAGAACATTCTCTCATTCCAGCTCATTCCTGTGCGCTAACAGGATTACACAAAAAGTACTCGACTGATTTCCATAAAATTTGGCGGAAAGCAGATTTGCGGGCCAAAGAAGAACCCGATTCGGGAGCAGATCCGAACCCCGGGGTTTCTCATTGGGTTCTGTTTCACCTTGGCAGAGACGCGGCGTTCTCCGAGCGCAGCTCCACTTCTAAAAATACATCTTTCATTTTGGAGGAAAGTTGTTCAAATGAGTCTTGGTGTGTGGTAGGTGCATTTATAAGTCATTCATCATCTCCACCGTCCAGTATGTTACTGTGTAGACCCGTAGCCTCGACTCTGAAGAGCTCTCCGAAGCCGAATCTCCCGATCTAAAATCAGATGCAAACCGCCGCCTCTCTCTCCCTCGTATCTCTCAGCGTGTGTCTTTCATTTGCTGCCGCTGTCGCCACAGCGCTTCTCTGCCTCGGGGGGGAGCCTTTTTTTTAGCCCTTCCCGTACAGTTTGTGTAGCTTTGACAGTTGTTATTTTGGTCGTAACCTCACATGACAGCAGCATGTTTATGGTGCGTCCCATCCTCGGCGGATGCGAGGGGACGCTCTCCTCCTAAAGCGGAGCTCCCAACGCGTCCAGGCCGCTTGGATGTTTTTCATATTTCGTTGTCTGTTTATAAGTCTGTGGTTGCGAGGCTGTGGGCCGGGGCAGACGCCTGCACAACAACAACCGTCCCTTTTCCCTCTGTCTCCCTCTCTCTCGCCCTCTGTCTGTCTTTCCACCTACTTCTTCTTTATCTCCTCGTCACCCCCCCCCCCCCCCCCCCCCCCCCCCCCAGGACCGACTCCTTCCTCCTTCCCACCCCTCTGTCTGTCTCCCCATGTTGTTGTCGCCTCCTGTTTATCCCTCCCTACCCCTTTGTCTCCTTTATTGATTGGTCAGCCACCACAACAAACACATGCGTTTCTTCTCAGATGGTTTGGATCCTCAGCTCCGTTTTCCATGACGTGGGCTCTCGGTAGTTTTGGTGGACGTGTGCGTGTGTGTGTGTGTGTGTGTGTGTGTGTGTGTGTGTGTGCGCGTGTGTGAGTGAGGTTTGGGGTTCGTGCGCAGGCCGGCGTTAAAGGTCGAGACTGAGCAAATTGTGGACGGTGTCTGTGTTTTTGCTTAGAGCGCGGGAATTGATGCAAGCTGACGGAAAAGTGTTTACATGCATATTAATGTGAACATCCCGCGCCGCGCGCTGCTCCGTGTGTGCGCGGTCTCCTCCGCCTGGCTCGCCAGCGCTGCTCTGCTTCTGACTCCGGCCCAGCGGTTTGAGGGAATTGCAGATACTCGTAAATAGCGCGGTGCGGGTTTCTGATTCTCGCTGTCTGCTCCCCTATCTGACTTGTCGAGTCAAAAGCTGTTGATTTATTTCTGGCGCTGCCGTCTGCTGGTTTTTTTTGCCGTCCCCGGCTGAGAATATGGAGGAGGAGCAGAGAAGATCTGTTTAACATGTTGAACCAACTCAGTTTTATTGTATTGTTGGTATCTTCATCAAAATATTCAGATTAAGTGATTGGGTTGAGTAACTGTAAGGTTTTTATTTTTAACCATCCATCAGTGAGATAGGAACTTTATTCATACCCTGGGAGCAAAACCTCACAATCTTAGACATTAATCTTTATGGCCTTTAAATAGTTGAGTCAACAGAAGAACAATGAACTATTTCATTTACCGGATTATGTTTGTTTTAGTCTAGAACTTAAACTAATCAAGATGAATATGTCACCACTCCATCGTGGGTTCATCACTTCATCTCTTAGACTCGTTACTATCATGCTGCCCGCCGTGCATTAGAGACACGATCGAGACAGTTGCAGATGTTTATTTCTCTGGGCATTTCAAACTGCACAAATGCTAAACGTGACGTCAGCATAGCAGAATCTCTGTTTGGAGAGGACTTAAAAAGCGATCCTCTGGCAGGGAAGAAGAAATGCGAGAGTGGAGGGCCAAGATCACGTCTGTATTGTGATTAGACACATTATTCTCTTTGAGATAGTGAAATTAAAGTTAAATAAAGCTCCCCTATGAGCACGCGCACCCAACAAACCACATGTGTCTGTTCAAGCTCCATTGAGATATTTCGGTGTTTTCCTTGCTAAAACATCAACAGCATTATTCTTGAAATGTTTCGGCCTCTCTTCCAAAAATGCATACTCAATGCAAGCGAAAGCGTCACCCAGACTTATGCTTCCTCTCAGCTCATTCGTTGTCGCAGTAACGCACAGAAGTTTTTGATCCTCACATTCCCACGCGTCTAAGTATAAACAAAGCATGACTTGTGTGTTTTCTTCCATTTCGAGCAATTTCGGCGGGCTTATTTACGTGACCCCGGTAATGGAGTGGTCAGTGTAGGAAGTCCATTAGTGACCTTCAGGGAGGAGGAGAGGTCAAACAGTCTGATGTCAACGCAAGCTCTGTGTGTGTGTGTGTGTGTGTGTGTGTGTACGATGCACGCCACTTTAAAAGCCTCGAATTGAAACGGGACTTCGAACGGTTTATTTTCCTCTGCTTTTTCCTCGAGACGTCAGTCTCAACAAGCCAGAAGGCGACGGGTGGACGCGCGGTCTGACGCACGCGGCCCTCCCCTGCAGACACATTTGAAAACAAAAGAGAAGAAGAGTAGACGCCGTGATTGGAGAGTGCGCGTGGACGGTCGGTGGGCGTCCCGGCTAGGCGCTCGCAGCTGCATTGGGTCGAGTCTCCAAGCCGTCCCCAAGATTAACAGCGGCCCTTCAGTCGACAGACGCCGCCCGGAGATTGATGGCTGTTTTCCTTGTGGCTCGCTGCGTGTCGGCCGACGGACTGAGTGGCTACTCTGTGTGTGTGTGTGTGTGTGTGTGCGTGTGTATACGTGTGTGTGTGAGTGTGTGTGCGGAGGAGGAGAGAAAGAAAGGAAGAGTGGCAGAAGGGCAAGAAGAGTAATCTGCGAACAGTGATTTGACGCCAACTCTCACAACTCTCGCCTCCGTGGTGTGTATTGACAGGTGCTCCCAAAGTGTGTGCGTGCGTGCATGCGTGCGTGTGTGTGTGTGTGTGTGAGAGAGAGAGAGAGAGAGAGAGAGAGAGAGAGAGAGAGAGAGAGAGAGAGAGAGAGTGGAAGCAGGACTTTGTGATTAAATTCTGCTTGTTTTATGACGTGCAGATGACTGAGAGTAGTAGGTGACAAGGTCCGACATGAATATATCTGTCTATTGATTATACCATATTGATCATGTGAATTAATTAATTTCATTTCATTTGCTATCACCCCAGTTAATAATCTAGCCCTCAAAAAGACAGTAAAACTTGAACAGGGCATAAGATGACAATCTGAAACAGCTCATTCCACTTGTCTTAAATTGTGAATCCCCACATTTGGGATCCTGGTACAAGCTGGGGTTTTTTTGTCATTTTTGCAGGTCAATTCATTTAAAAGTAATCGTCGATCACTCATCAATAATCACTGACTCGTCCTTTTTTTTTTTTTAAAGTTTCATCTCGACAGATATGTAGAGTGTGCCCTGGTTGGGACTCGTGAACAGCTTGACTGGGGTGTTGTGACTATAGGGTGTTTTGAATATAGCGTGTTAATCTATGTGTATGTGTGTGTATGTGTGTGTAGATGTTTGAGAAACTGACATTTCAATCACCAGAATCACCAATACGCACACACACAACACACACACACACACACACACACACACACGCGCACGCTAACACAGACCTCCAGCCAGTTGGTTTGAGGCTGATTCCCTGTGACAGCCTAAATATTTGGCTGTGTCCGGGCACCAAGGTAAATGCACCCCACAAGAATGTTTTTACAGGACGAGGGGAGGGAGAGAGGCAGAAGAGAGAGAGAGAGAGAGAGAGAGAGAGAGAGAGAGAGAGAGAGAGAGAGAGAGAGAGAGAGAGAGAGAGGGGTTTTGGACAGAGATAAAGAAAGAGAGAGAGAGAGAGGGAGAGAGAAATAGAGAGAACACTGAGACAGACGAGAGCTGTATCCGTGGCCTTGTGTAAATACGGGCTTTGCATTTACCATCACTAGGCTGTATTAGCAGTAAGCAGATATGAGCGGTTGTTAACATTTAAGGCGGGGTGTGAACGGAGAATTCGTGGAGTTGGGTAAAAAACAATCGAAATGACATTATATTTGTTATCCCGCACAGTAACACACAGAACTTGATATTTCAGTGGGAACGCTGACAGCAAAATTCTATACTATTATACACGGTTATTTATTATGAAAGGCTCGGGGAGGAGGCGCAGGCTCCGAGCAGGAAGGCCCCCGGTCTGACAGGGATTCCATCCGGGGACGTTGGGACCCTCTAGCTGCGAGATGACAGTGCAGAAAGTGAGCGTTTCCACGTCTCCGGGATCCGATGCGACACCGTTTGTGGCCGAGTCGCGATCATTATGATTCACTCAGTCTGCCAGTGCCATCTCAGGGCACTTTTTTTTGAGCGTATCCATGTGAAATGTCACTTTTTTGGGGGAAATGGGGGGGACGAGCGTTAATGTGCGCACACAGGCCCCAGCTGTCTGGCTCAGTGAGAGAGCTGTTCCTGTCAGCGTTCAGTGATTGAACTGTTTGAGATCAAAAGGAATAGGATATATCAATTATAGCGGAGGATGGATTTTCCTTTTCAGAGAGAGGGGGGGGGGGCGATTTTTGGGTTGTCATTATTGTCAAAGATGGAGGCCTGGGGATTTTTGTGTGCGCGGTTTGGCAAAGACGTCCTTTTTCTTTTTTTTTTTTACGTTTTTGTCGGTTCCACTCTCTCCTCTCTTTTTCTTCAGTGTGGGAAAAATAGTCTCCGTATCCCCCTTCTTTTGTCTCATATTGGAAAATTAATAAAGCTTCTTCAAAGGTTGGCTCTGAGCTCTCCAGAGGCTGCAGTAATCCACGATGATGAAGCATTTAAACACACACACACACACACACGCACACTTGTACACATTGTACATGCAAACACACAGAAACGACCTAATCTTGTACAGGTGTATACACTCTGAAATGCACAGAATACACACATAAACACATGCACGCACACACACACACACACACACACACATGCACACAAGGAGGTCATGAGTGACCCGAGGAATGCAGGGGTCAAATCTTTAAAGACCTGGCTGATAGAGGGGATGTATAGGATCAAAGTAGGGAGAGAGAGGGAGGGAGAGATGGAAGGAAGGAGGAGAGGGACGGGGGCGGGGGGGGCATCAAAGTGGGAGAGGACGGGAGGCTGAAATGATCTGAAATGATGGGAGGATGAATGGAGAAGTGAAAGTAGAGGTGTAGCCAGGGAGCGGGTGAAAGAAAGAGAAAATGAGCTCACAGGGAATTGGGAAAAGGAGGGAAAGGGGGGAGACAGGCGAGGATAAAAGGCGGTAGGGGGAGGACAGAGGGACAAAAACAATATAGATAACTCAGCCTGACAGGTGTGTGTGTGCATGTGTGTGTGTGTGTGTGTCTGTGACTAGGTTTAAATCGTGAATTTTTATGCCAGAAAGTGAAAGCTCACTTGTGCAGTGGTGAAAGATATATGCATGTGCTGTGTGTGTGTCTGGGCTCTCAGCAAGTGTGTGTGTGTGTGTGTGTGTGTGTGAGAGAGAGCGTTTATGTGTGTGTGTGTGTGTGTGTGTGTGTGTGTAAATGGAGAGTGTCAGTGAATACCTGCTGAATGAAGCTGTACCCATTTTTTGCAGCTGCAGTAGCCATTAGCATCCCCTGACAGTCCTCTATTTCTCTCTCTTGATGTGTGTGTGTGTGTGTGTGAGAGAGAGCGTGTATGTGTGCGTGTGTGTGTGTGTGTGTGTGTGTGTGTGTGTGTGTGCACGCTTCAAAAATGACTCAAAGAGCTTTCAGCAGTTGCTTCTGTAATCAGAGCTCAATGGTTTGAAGAGTGCCGGCCACTGTCATGGCAAAACACAACAAAATGCACACGCACGCGCGTCTGTGATTAACTATCAGTTGAAAAGTCTTGTTCACAGTGTGTACCTCCACTGCGGTCTCATCACTTGGTTTTTACATCTCGGTTCATTATTCCACCTCCTGCCGGGAGTCTGGCCTGACCACAGCCGCTGTCCTGCAGTTTTCGGCGGAATATTCATTCAGAGAGCAGCAGAGGAGCAGCCGCGTTGCCTCCTCTCAGCAGGTTTCGCCGCTCAAATATTTTTGCAGCCCTCTGACCAGGAGGATCGTGACGGGACCCTGCGGCGTTTGATGCCGCTCCCGAAACCAAAAGTGGGAGAGTTCGCACCGTCGGCTACTCAATATGCATCAGGTGGCTGTTCAGACGCACTGGTGGTCAAGACAATTACTCAGAGAGCATGGAGAAGTGTCGACATCGGCCTCATGTAGTCCGTGAGAGTCTCGTCAGATCTCGGATCTGCAGCTAGAATCGGCTCTAAACCTGCATCTGCTGCTCCCATGGAGCCCCGTCTGCGAGATGAAGTACGGGACAGGCCGCTCCCTGCAGTCCACCCGGGCGGCTTTAACGACAGGGCGTTGATGTGTAAATGCTGGAGCGATCGTCCACGTCGCCGCTCTGCGAAATCCTGGCCCGAGGACGTGTTTTAGGGCCGGCTCGCCCGACCAGCCTCTCACTGATAGCATCACTCACAAGCGACTCAAAATCCCTGTCTCCGTCTATTTCTGTCCGCCTCCGTCTCTGCCTGTGAGATCTAACTGATAACATCAGCACAGTCCATCCATCTCTCGGTGTCTCTTCCTTGCTGACCCCCCCCCCTCCCTCTGCAGATCTCTTTTAAAAATGATAGCCTGCTCCTCTCTCTCTCCTCCATATGAGAGAGGCTTCAGTTACTCTGATAACATCGGGAAAAAAAACTGAGGAAATGGCCGCTTTTGTACAAATAAATGTGTGTGTGTGTGTGTGTTTGTGTAATCCTTGAAACACCTATTCACTTCCAGAGTCAGAAAACCTGCTAAAACACACACACATACACACGCCAGTAATATGACTGTAACTTGGGTCCAGGCACACATGCTCCTCTTCAGTTTCTTATCAAAATTCAATAGGACACGGAGTACCTGAAACGCGTCCAACCATAATAACAGCGGTTAGCTAGAGGTTTTACCCTACATGGAGTTTATCACTGTGTGTTTACCAGTTGCTCCCATTGCTGCGTTCGTATTGTGACAGCTCCTCACATACAGTTTAGACACACTATAGGTTTATATACAGACAAAATGTGGCGCTGACGCGTTGTTTCTCACATTTAATGAACTGTTCCTTATCTGCCCGTGTCATGTTTGCGGCGAGTACGGCCGTGGTGTTGTGATGTGGAGCTGCGCTTGAACGCTCGCAGGCTGTTGGGCCGTCCTCCTGTCCTGCCGCCGAGGCCGGTCAGACGCCGGCCGCTCTCCAGACGGGCCAAGAGCGATGGAGCAGGAATCGGCCTGTAGTAAACCAGACAGCAGGCACAAACAGCCCGGCCCGGTTCTGAAACAGCCCGCCAAGGTGGCTATCTATCTATCTATCTATCTATCTATCTGTCTATCTATCTATCTATCTATCTATCTATCTATCTATCTATCCATCCATCCATCCATCCATCCATCCATCCATCCATCCATCCATCCATCCATCCATCCATCATCCATCCATATGTCTGTGGATGCTTCAAAGTTACAGTAAACTGCACTGACAAACCTGAGAAATTAGCATATCATTACTTTCCGCTCATGGAAAACATAGAAAATGAGAGCAAAAGTTACATTTCCTAGACAAGCCTGAGCTGTCCTGGAACACTGTTACTCCGCTCTTTGATTGAGATGGTTTGTACATTCATAGTCCTCACCTATATCTGTATGTCAGATCATTTCATAAGATCACTTGTTGCACACCTTTAAATGAAGGGAAATGCCACTTCTCTGAATTGGCGTTGGGGTGGAGGTGTGGAGGGGCAGATTAGTGTATGACGTGACCACTTGTCACTTTTCGCACCGTGGCAACTTCAGATGTCCTGAACGAGTGCTGGAAAATGATTTCAAGAGCGAGTGGGAGCGCTGAACAATTTCACACCACTTTTGTACAAAGATTTGTTTTCTCCTTTGACACTTGCTGTGCTGCTCGGGCACCCGTGTACAGTGCCGCAGAATGAACTGTGTGAAACAGGTTGTAGCCTCCAAACGCGGCCACCTCTCTTTGTCGGCGCAGCTCTCAGGAGAGCGGCCTTGCGAAAGCGATCCACCGGTTCATGAATGCAATTAATGTAACCTCTCCTCAAAGATACTCCGCTAAGCATGCTCGCCACTCTCTCCTGCAAATCCCGACTAAGCCAACACACTTCAGCAGCGAGGGTTTTTTTTCTCCAGCCGAGCCGCTCCAAACACTCCAGATCTCCACATGTGGGAATCTGACTGTGATGATGTTTGCTCTGGATGCACGCACCCGCCCCACTCCATCCCAACAAGAGGGGGCATTTCCATGACAAAGGGCAATTATTGACTTTCATTGGCTCCGCTTGCTTTGATATCAGCGAGGGGTGTGTCTGTGTGTGTGTGTCTGTGTGTGTGTGTGTGTGTGTGTGTGTGTGTGTGTGTGTGTGTGTGTGTGTGTGTGTGCTGGGGGGGCGGGATAGTTTGGTGGTGGTGGTGGTGGTGGTGGGGGGGGGGTGCTGTAGCAGAGGAGCAGAAGAAACAGGGGGACCTGATGAAAGGAGCCGAGTGGGAAAATGCACCCACTGACCCACAGTGCACTAACAGAAGAGGAGGATCACAGTGGAAAGAAAGAAATCATTCATGGTGGTTTTCTTTCTCTCGCTCCTCCTCCTCCTCCTCCGTGCTCCTGTTTTCTGTTTCCTACCTCACTTTCTCGCTTGGGTTTCCTCGCTGTCCATCTCTCTCTCTCCCTCTCTCCCCTAACCCAAACCTTTTTACTCTCTTTCTTTTTATCTGGCTATGACTGATTCTCCCCCTTCCCCCTCCTTCTCTTCCACCTCCTCCTCCTCCTCCTCCTCCTCTTCCCTTCACAGCCATAATTTAAGGGGCTGAAAGGCACGGCGAGTGGAGAAAGAGGAGAAGAGGGAGCTGAGAAAAAGGGGAGACCCTGCAGATGAGGGCCTTCCTTCACGGACATGGCACAGATGTGAGGGTGTTTTCTGTGAAATGAGTCGGGGAGGGGCGGCGATAGGCTAATTTGCGTGGCATAAAGACGGGGCCCTTTTCATATGCAGAGCGCCACTTTGATGCGCGGCCGATGAAAGCTGGAGGGAGCGCGGAGGAGAGGAGAAGAGAGGGTGACGGAGAGGTTCTTTGTCTCCTGACAAGAAGGCATCTGCTCCACGCTGCCCTCCTCTCTCTCCTCCTCTCTCCTCTGCTGCTCCGGGGCTCCCACAATGGGCCAGCGCCAGAGAGAAAAGTGTCATCAGAGCACCTCAGAAGACAGAACATGGGGAGCAAAACAAAAAAAAAAGAAGAAGAAGAAACAGCCGCTTGGGTCGGCCCCCGGCTAGCGTACGGGTATGCATATCAATGCAGAATTCATCAGACAAAGATCTGAGAGAACGCAAACACACACACACACACACACACAAACAGATGGATAAATGTGCACACGCTGTGCAGTGAATTGTAAAAACATGCAGACATACTGTAGACACATTTACATAGTTGCACAGCTGACAAAACACATCTTCAGTTTGACTGATTGTTCCCATTGAGAAACAAATAAACCATACAAACTTCCCCTTTATGTGAGTCAACATCAATGGATTGCAGGGTAAAAGGTGTGTGTGTGTGTGCGTGTGTGTGTGTGTGTGTTTGTGTGTGTGTGTGTGGCGTAGACATCAGAGGGAGGCCATGTGTTGAGGTGAGTGGTGGTGGTTTCTATGTGTGTGTGTGAGTCAGTCTTGCTGTGTGTAGACCTCTAGGACCTCCAGTGTGTGTGTGTGTGTGTGTGTGTGTGTGTGTAAGTGTACTTGTGCACATGTATGCATATGTGTGTCCCTGCGGCTCTGATCACAGGCAGCAGGCTCACCAGGGCCCTCTTCCCAAACACTGGCCGATTTCACGCCGGCACAATGGCTGAATCTCTGCAGCCGAGCGGGGAGAAAGACTCAAACTGTGTCCTTTGCTGTAACAGTTGGTTCAGTCATTCTTTTCCAGTGGTGAGCGGCGGCTCACATTTTCTTCGCTGCTTTCTCAAGAACGTGTCATAAAGAGATGAATTTTCTTGAAAATGCCTGTTTTTGTTTTGTTCAAGTAGCATTACTGCTTCCCTCATGTGACTTGTGAATTGAGGCTACCCTACTCCAACCCTACTCCAACATGTATCGAGGACAAAAAGTAGCTTATCTAATGCAGTGGGATATGATCTAATCCTTTCAAACGTCCCCTCGTCTTTTCATGTGGTGTCTGAAAAAGCAACAGGAGCAAAGCTGCTTTAGGGACGACTTGTAATTTCCAAAACGTGATGGATGACGTGATCGCTCTCTCTCTCCAGGTGATCTTTGCCCTGAACCAGACCTTGTTGCAGCAGGAGTCTCTGCGGGCAGGAAGCCTCCAGGTGCCCTACACCACTGAAGACCTCATCAGACACTACAACTGTGGAGACCTCAACTCCATCATCTTCAATCACGACACCTCGCAGGTCAGCCCCCTGTCGCCTTATCCTGGTGCACCTTAGCTCAGCAGGTCCTGCCGTATCTTAGCTTAGTTCATGTACCAGTGGACTTTCACTACTTTCCCTCTAGTTAATAAGCCAAGAGTCATTTTGACCCCCTGACCTCTTTGAGTGTCCTGGTGACATGACCCCCGACCTTCTACCTTCACCCCTCAACTCTCTGACTGACCTTTAATCCCCCCACACCTCCTCCTGTCCCTCCCTTCTCCCAGCTCCTTTATGCTGCTCCCGGTGTAGTTGTTCTGTTCTTCGCCCTGCTCTTCTTCATCATCATCTGCTATTGGCTCTTCTTGCTCCTTTCGCAATCCTCTCCACAGCTTCATTAGCCCCGGTGCTTGTTGCCCCGTAACTTTTTGGGCCTCGTAATTAGTTTCGTGACTTCACAGGAAGTGGAGTGAATTTTGATCAATATGTCTTTCAGTATCACCGCGCCTTCTCTTATAAAACGTGGCAGAGGAAGCTCTGAGAGGGCCCCTCTTGCTTTGTTGTTCTCTCTCTGTCTTGGCGGCTCGACTTAATCATTCGCCCCTTTAACCTCAGGTCCCAAACTTCAACAACGTGACACTGCCACCCAGCGAGCAGGTGACCGCCCAGGAAATCGACAGCTACTTTCGACAGGAGCTCATCTACAAGAGGAATGAGAGGATGGGCAAGAGGGTCAAGGCTCTGCTGGAGGAACACCCCGACAAGAGCTTCTTCTTTGCCTTTGGGGCAGGTTGGTACTGAATGTCACATACATATAACAGAGATAAACGGTTAATGTGAGAAAAACAATATTCCTGTGATCTTTAAGCGTCAACTCTGCAGATTTTTGACTACGACAGTTTGGTCTTTATTAGTCTTCTTGTGTGCCTGTCCGTCAGAGCACTCAACAAGATTACATTTATCCTTCCGACAAAGTGAATTAAAATCCTCTTTTTGTCTGGGGACCACTTCAGCAAAGGCGGAAAGATGGCGTCTTAGTCTGAGCAGCTTAGCAAACTCATGCCGTGAAAGAAAAATCAAAGACCACTTAAGGACGTGGAGAGAAAAATCCCAGCTGATCAGGGCATGGCAACTCGCTAATTACTTTCCTCTCTCTAATCATCTTAGCGACACAGTTTCTTTTTGATATTAGAATGTTGCAAATTTACATATTAAAAAGCAGAGTTTCACAATCCCCCTTCTGTCTGCCAGGATTTTCCCCCGACTCTTTCCTACCTTGTTGCTAACTTAAAAAGAAAATGAAGAAAAAGATGAAATCCCATTTTCTCCTGACTCTCATAGCTTAGTATGGAAACTTGTATTGATAAGCAGCCCTGAGGTTAATCAGTGGCTGAGCTGCCTAAACGAAACCAGACTAGACCAAACTATTGATCCTACCTCTTTATCAGCTCGGCGTCCATGTGGAACAGGCTTGTGTCGGGTCTTTGTCTAAAGCAGGGGCTCAATAAAACATCCTTTTATCAGTCCAGTCCTGACCAGAAACAGACGTGTTTCACATAGCTCTGGACATGTCCGTTCAATAGTTTAAATTCCTCTATAGCTATGCCGCAACCTCATAAGGAGCGCACGCCTGATAAGAGACTTGACTCAAAGTGGGGAGGATGAAAAAGACCAGATAAAAAGATAAAAAGACGGCAGGAACCACACTCAGTGCTGTGTTTGTGTATTGGTGTGTATTGGCAGAACAGCATGTATCTGACGCAGACCGACTGTGTGGCCTCTGGTTGTTTAATCAAGGCACTGTTCTCACCTAGTAAAGACAACAGGGCTATTTTCTAATCATTGACACGGGTGGCCCGCCAGTATTGATAAGGCTGTTTTTTTTTTTTGCCTCGCCCCAAAATGTCACCTTTTCCGGGCATCAACCACAAAACTCTGTTTCCATACATTCAAGAAACGTGTGTAAGTGCAACTAATCTAAAAGATATGTAGTGGATATATGTAGCAAATAAAGTATACGGATGTCCTTAAGATTGCAATATAGATAATATTTGCCAGTTGAACCTTTATTGTGAAAGGTTTTGTTTATCACTTTCTGTACAAAATGACAGGAGCCTTTAGACACAAAAACTAATTAGGAGAGAAACTGTCAATCACGAAGAAAATCCAGCAATTAAAAAAAATGTAAACGTAAGCAGAGAAATAAACAGGAAATGCAGAGAAAAACAAAAAAAACAACAAAGAAGCCGATACAGAGCAAATGTCAGCGTTATTCATAAATCTACCGCCAGATGTGAAAAGCAAGTCATAGGTCAGCACCGAGTAAAAAAGCTGAATTTGCAGCACTTCGCTCTCATAAATGGCACAATATGGAAGCCATAGAAGCCTTCCAAAAGGTCAGGATATCTTTAAAACGAAAGGCACCTACAATTAGGAACAAATCTGTTCCTCTGTAATTTGATTTAGCTCTTAATAGGGTCTCTGTGCTGGAGAGGGGGGGATCGGGTTTTAGCAGCAGCGGTTGCACAGTCAGATGTTCCTCACAGTGTCCTGGGCCAGTCGCGTCCTCCTCGGCACAGTGTCGGGTCGCCCAGGAGCAGAAAAGCTGCAATCTGTGAGAGACAGAGAGAGACAGAGAGAGAGAGAGAGAGAAAGAGAGAGAGGCCTTCACAGTCTGTTGGTCTCAGAGCTGGCAGGAAACAGCTGAAGAAAAGCAGACACACACACACACACACACACACACACATAGTTGAGCCCCAACAAGGAGTACATTTCACGGCGTGTCCCTAAGGACGTGCCTTTACAAGGGCTTGGTCTAAAAAGGTGTGTGTGTGTGTGTGTGTGTGTGTGTGTGTGTGTGTGTGTGTGTGTGTGTGTGTGCTGGTGAGTGAAAGTGATATGGGCAATCAGCCCAGAAGCACCAGTCTGAGACATACGGAGGGCAGGTTGGGTCGGCTCGTACAAGTAGAGGATGAGGCACATTATTAGGGTGCACGCACATGTGCATAAGCACCAACACACACACACACACACAACGTACCCACGCATACACATAGACATGTGCGCACACACACACACATGCTCCCCAGCCCCCAAGCCATACCCAAGCCAGACCTGGGTAAAATGTGTCCTTAATTATCCCTGGAGGGGTCAGAGGACACACACACACACACACACACGCATGCTACAATGGAGCCCATTATGTTTGCATACTCTGCCTCCCTGTTGCCATCAGGTGTGAGAGCAGTCTTATCGCCGACCATCTCGTGTCTTTCCGAATCCCGACACTTCCAGGACACGATTCCCCGTGTGTTCCGACGACGCTCGGAGAGCGCCGGAGCCCTTTTAATTGTAAAGCTGCGGGCTTTAGATGAAGAGCGATTGCTGGGAATCCACCCAGACGCGACTTCCAATCGGATTCGGAGGAATTAGCGTTGTGCTTTCCTGAAAGCGCAACCGCATATTCAGCATATTTCTCTCCCCGTGTAATGATCCCATTAGCCGGCAGGAGTTGGATTCCGCACTGACCTATGTGGAAAATTGTTGAGGCTTTTCATTTTTTCCCTGTAATAAGCTTTATTGCCACAACAACTTAACAAAACAGTTTATACGTGGCGATTTATTCCCTGTCAAAGGGCCCGGGTGGATGCAGATTGTGCTTTGCCAAAAGAAACTGAAGATATCACGGAAAAGTGTTTAGATACGTGGCTCAGTAAGTGTTCATGGAAGCTCGCCCTGTGTTTGTTTGTTAGCTTTGACGTTAAGCGCCTGAATGTAAGTATCAGCGTTTCAATCTGTTAAGGTAAACTCTACAAACGCGATGACTATCTTGGGTCGTAAATTTAAAATGAAACATTCAGCCAGTCGTTGCTTTTATAATACAAAAGGCCTCCGGGGGGAAATCATCTGTCGAGATCTGTCGCTGAATGACTCCTCAATATAAGCGCAAATATTAGAAAATCAGAAGTGAAAGAAGCCGCAGTCTACGCTCGACCTCGACAGTAATAGCACATTAAGAAGTGAGACAGCACAGGGAAAGCAGATACAGTGAACGTGCTGATTTTCATTGATTTCTGTGTTTATGGGGAAGAAGTATTTGCGCTGTTTTTGGGGGTTTGGGAAGTTGTTTATGGAGAAAGCATTAATGGTCAACAGCCAGGCGCTGCCAAACCAGAGCTCACGTTCTCTAACCCTAAATGATTTCTCATGTGCTTGTACACACACGCACACACACACACACACACACACACACACACACACACGCACACAAACGCACACACACACACACTCTTCTCTCATCTTGTTTCTGCATGTGTCTGCATTCTGTTGACCAGGGCTTGAGCCAAGCTCTAGTTTGTGTGTTTAAAGCAAAGACGAAAAACCCGTCTCCTTTGTTTCTATCAAAGTATAAAAACAACAAACCCGTTCTCTTTTGAATTACAACGCCGCGACCCGAAGATATTGGCTTCCAAAAACACTCCCTTTGAGTTTCCGAGGAGTCATTTACGCGCCGCGGCAGAGTCGGTAAACACGGCCGGGGCGGAATACACAAAACCGTTTGTTCATGTGCGATCTTTTCCAACGGGATCAAACAAACAGTAGGTCGACAAATCATCGGGGTCACGACGCACACCAGTCTGCTGCAGAAAACCTGCTTTCATAGCCGTCATAGCGGCC
Organism: Karalla daura; assembly: GCA_029224185.1. Classification (NCBI taxonomy): domain Eukaryota; kingdom Metazoa; phylum Chordata; class Actinopteri; order Chaetodontiformes; family Leiognathidae; genus Karalla; species Karalla daura. The sequence goes on from CM055201.1 coordinate 14,396,290, forward strand.
CGGTCCCTTGCTTGTTGTTTTTTCTCGTTTTTTTTTTTTTTTTTTCCAGCGGTCTGTGCCCGAAGTGGTGGTCAGAGAGGCAACAGTCAAACAAACAGCGGTGGTCGCTGGTCAGCCCGGAGGAACACACACATCTTTACGTGTGTGTGTGTGTGTGTGTTTTTCCCTCCTCTTCTCTCTCTCTGCTTTTGATTTTTCTCCCTGATATCTCCCATCATTGCGCCACTTGCTTTGTTGCATAAACCGGTAGGACTCTCTTTGAGAATCTCTCAGAGAGAAAGCAGAGGAGTGGAGGTTGGGAGGGGGGGCTGATAAAAGCTGCTTGCACAGTATCGCATTTATGTAGCGCTCACCCACGACGGCCACCCAGTAGTTTGTTTGATGCCACGACAGGCGGACCGTGTTCAAGGGGGAGCTGATTAATGGAACACGGGGAAAGAGACACTCAAAGCGTCCCTTATCATATCAGTTTTCCACGTTGAGGTAAACAAAGGAGCGGGGTGAGCTGAGCAACACGCCCCGAGCGTCGAGCTCAACCAGGGTCCGCATTTGAGAGGTTGCCGGGATTTCGGGGGTGTTTGCTTTTGCCGAAGGAGCTCTCCCTCTGAACTGGCCCGCCGGCTGGACTTCCTCTGTGGCGCAGACAAACTTCACAACTTAACGGGGAACATTTCGAAATAGTTTCACAGCTCCGATGCAAAGGTTCCTTCCCTCTGCTTGGAGCTTGGAGGCATTGTCATGCCTCGCTATATGTTACTGCGCTGTAAGTAAACACCTCCCAGAAATTTGTCTCCCCTCCGTCTGTTTGTCTGAGCCGCCGCAGCCATCACTCAGCGTAAATGATGATGTTGAAAAAGCGCCATGTGCTCAGACAAGGCATATGGAAGCGCTTATTGCCGCGCTGCATAGGTACAGTAACCCAATCCGTGTATACAATCCGAGCCCGTGTTCCTTTTCTAATCTCTGCCATACCCTGGCACTCGTGACGTTAATAAAATGACGTGTTTACATATCGCTGAAGGCCGAGGGCTCCGTTTCTGCCGGCTCTTGCTAATTCCTCTCTTTTTTTTCCTTCTCTTTTCTTTTCTCTTTTCCAGGCCGAACTCGAACGCATCCATGTTTCAGTCTCAGCCCCGGGCTGCTTAGCACATCACGATTCCCCTCGAACTCGCTCGCCCGAGCCACAAATTGAAATATTTGTGGCGATGTAATTGCCAGTGCGGTCGACAGGCTCTAACGGTTACTGTACTTTGAAATGTTTGACTCTTTTCACAGACAATTAAGGTTTGCCGTTGGACCTTTCGCTGTTTAGGTTGGTATGGCGGCGCTGAAGTGAATACCCCTCGGTTAGCGAGCTGTTTAGTGCGGTGGCCAGGCTGCACTAGACGGATGGCTTGGCCCGCGCGGCTGCGGCCCGCGACAGAGGTTGACGTGCACTCATAACTCACGCCGAGCACCTTGCCTTGTCAGTGTGTGGGTAGCGCTCGGCACTGGAGCGGGGAATTAGTCACTTAATACGCTGCGCCCAGTGAGTCCAGCGCCGTGTGCCGCTGACAGAGCCGCGTTTAATGGTAAAAGGAGGAATCCGACTCCCTGGCTGCCCAAAAGGGCTGCGCGTTTGAGATCTTTCGCACCGGGAGTGCGATCGGGGGGGTGCTCTTTCATTGTTTTATCCAGCGGCGACCCGCGACCATGAACGACCGATTCAATTTTGGTTTGGATTTAATGGCGCACGGATGCACAGTGCACTGCCTCGGATAACAAAACAATACCCAGAGAGAACCCACACAGACGATGAGAGAACATGCAGCCTCAGCACTGAGAAACCCTCAGCCCGACCAGGAGCAGAACCTGGGACCTGGCGGCGATACCCACCAAATATCCATCCCGCACTTTCCCTGTGGTAAAACACTGGGTGTGTATTCAGTTTAGAGGCAGATACGAAGATGGGCAAACTGTGGGCACATGGGCAAAAACGCCACATTTGGGCCACTTTTCCCAGCCGCATGAACGTCACCTTACAACATTCCATTAGGCTGAAGAAGGCAGTGCAGTGTGGTGGCTTAGAGAGGCTGAACTGACTGGAGCGAAGAAAATTTATAACATATGCTGAACAAACTTCACAGCCAAAAACACAAAAGGAATATGAGTAGCACAGAAAAATGATAAAAGCCTTTTGAATTAGCAGTATAATAATTAGCGCGCCGGTTGATTAATCGCAGATTTGTATCTTTTTTTAAAGTGCCTGCAGTCGCAGCGTGAATGTAAACCAAAGATCATCGCTCCTGAGCTGAGATTAACGCTGCTGTTTATGTGCATTTGCGGCCCATGTGTCAAACTGATGAAGAGATTTTCTCGGTTTGCTTTTGCGCCGCGTATTTATGTGTTTTTGAAGTTGCAGAGAGCGGGGCGTTCTCAGCCCGCTTTGAGCGGCCATGAAGCATGAGAACAGCGTTTCCCTCAGTGTAAACACGGTGAAGCCTCAACAAAGAGCCGGACCGGACAGATGTAGAGTATCCAGTGATATTATACTGTCGGACAGGGCAGAGCTCGCTCATTGTAGAAGCCCTAGGAGAATCGGGGAGACTTGAGCATGCGTCTAGGAAGTGTCTTTATAATGTCTTTTGTTTATGAGCTGTGCTTTAACTGCCCCTGTGTGCATACTGTTATAGACTGAGAGTTATAGCTGATTGATTGTACGTTCCTATTTAAATTCTGTTATAAATCTCGGGGCCAAACCTTCCACAGACGTGGTCCAAATCCCTGCAGTGTGTCTCCACATCGCGCACTACATCACTGCAGCCCGCTGCCCTCTTTTTTTTACCCCCATCCCCCCAGATGGTGTGAAAGTCAAAAACGTGGTGCTTTTTCACGGCACCTCGCCCTCATAAACAGCCAGTTTACAACTGTTTGGGGCAGACGCCGACATGAGTACACACATGTCATACAGCGCCATTAAAACCCAGACCAGACCCACCGCACACTTGGTCGGGAAGCGGGCAGGCTGGGGTGAAACGTCTGCCAAAGCTGGACCGAGGCCCGGGTTGAAGTTTGAATGACACCTTTATGCTGCGACTTTCGCTTCAAGGCATGCCGGTGCAGTTTCTTCAAAGTTACATCTCGCGTTTTACTTTCTACCAGGACAGAAAGCGGAGATGAACGTAGCGTGATTTTGTTGCACTGTGGGATCGTACAGGCACTAGACTGGGTCGACACGCAGCACTGCTGGGTCCATATATTTGGCAGATGTTAACCAAGCTACTTTTGTGTCTAAACTCATCTAAGCGGCAGACTTGAAAACTGAAACAAATAGAAAAATACAGCTGTTTAAAACAGAGTTCAGATAAGTGGGAGGATTGGGAGGATAATTAGGAGAAGAAAATGTGTCACTTGATTCAAATTGTCCTTATTTACACGGACGTAAACATGCAGTGTGTTTTTCAAGGACTGTATTCAATCAGCTGTTTCCATTGTCAATCAACACTGGACTCAAACAGTGCACAGTCCCAGTGTAATAACTTGACAAGTGGACATTCCTAGAAAGTGCTTTGATCGAATCAACCATAGCACAAAAAAGTACCTTCTTTCCACAGAGGCGTAAATGGTTAAACCATCCATCATTTTACCCTCTATGTAATCTCGTAGCCAATCTCCAGTGCACACACGTACCATTTACACACCCACCTGGGGGGCTTTTTATGTTTTTGCACTGTGGGAGTCAACTGAAGAAAAAGACACGGGGACAAAAGGCAAACTCGAGTCAGAAAGGCCCGTGGTTTGACAAGTCAAACCTGAACGACTCAAACCACTGCTACTACTCACTAATTACTAACTACTAACTACTTTGTTCTCTGTTTATTGTTTCATCCTTGACGTAGAGTTTGGTGCAGACCCAACCTAATATAAACTGTCTTGAGATAACCATGTCATGAATTGGGAACAATATGGCATAAAATAAGGTAAAATATAAATACATGTCTTCATACTGTATGGGGAAATGCTCTCCTGAGTTGGACAACAAGATTTCCTTGACAGTGAGAAAGTTGCACATATCAATACAAACCCCTCTGCGTTCGTGGATGCTGAGGAGACGAGGACTCGTGATCCTCTGCGGCCAGTTCCACCGTCGCTGAACTTGACTGACAGGCGCAAGAGTCGATTAACGTGACTGTTTAGTCTCACACGGTACAGAGCGAAAGGAAAAGTAGGGGAAAGAGAATCCGTCTGTTTGTCTTTTAAATCTAGCGAAGTGAAAGTCACAAAAGTGCTTCCCGACCGCTCGCCCCTGCTGATCGCCACTTCTCCCTCTTCTCCGCTCGCCGCTCGCTCTGCCTTAAACTACGTCCCCTCTCGCCGGGTGGAAACCCGTGGCGACAGCGTCGCTCCTCAACGCTGACTTACCGACCGCTCGTGCCCGCGTACGGATTTACGGTCCCAGATACGACCCAGATAAACACGAGAAAACGCTTAACCGGAGGGATGTTGACATGTCAGCGGCGTCTGCAACGTGTCGGCTGCTACATCCCTGGCTCTTCTTAAATGGGAGGATAAACCTGTCATCCCCTGGCCGGTAAGGAACGGGCTGTTAGGCCGCTGAGTGAGAAGCAGCTAAACATGTACATTTTGTTGCACTCGTCAGGTCAAAGGCCCCCGCTCTCTCGTACTTGAAAGACATATTTCACGGCGCCCGCACCTCTCTCCCCCTAGCCGCGCGGCCGGCGCCTGTCACAACAGTTTGTTGTGATTTATTGAAAGAGTTGAACTCCTCACCCCCGACCCCACTCCAAACGCGGCAGTATTTCCTCCCGCACCTGGAGCGGCCCTCTGAACGCGCCTGCCCCTGGGGGGGGGCCCGGGCTTTCGTTTCGGGCCTGAAATGCCTTGCCCCCATATGAAAGGGAAGGGAAAATTATACACGTAGCGGCAGCACGTTCGCTGACGATTGCGAGCGGGAATTATTACGGAGGAGCTGTCCCTTCTCATTTGGGAGGGGGGCTAAAACATAAAGGGGAGCAACGTGCTGGCCGGAGGGGATGGAGATACGAAGAGACAGGACTTGTATGATTTGCGGCTTCCTCTCTCTCTCTCTCTTCCTCTCTCTCTCTCTCTTCCTCTCTCTCTCTCTTCCTCTCTCTCTCTCTCTCTCTCTGTCTCGGTGGGGTTATTGAATACCTTTTTGTTCCTCCGGACTGCAGGCCTGTATGAATGAGCCTGTGTAGTTGACTGAACATGTGGCGTATGTACATTGTCACACGAGCAGTGTGTGAGCACATGCAGGATACTGTGGGACATGCCGGTTTTTTGTACCCATAGTTGACTTTTTGTCGTGTTTATATATCAAGTAAGGGTCCAGGGTCAGCTCCTGGCTGAGCTGAGCTGAGGGCCTTTCTGTGTGTTCTTGCAATGTGTGTGTGTGTGTGTGGGGATGTTCTCCAGGTATTCTGGTTTCCAGTCCAAAAACATCTATGTATGTAGACTGATGGACACTCCAAGCGCCTCTAGTGGTGAGAGGGAGTGTGTCACTGTTTCATCCGACACCGTAGCTTCTTTTGTCTGTTGTGCGTATTAATTTCTAAAGTCTTTTATTTTGAAAATGCCCAAAACACAAATAGATTTTTTTTATGTAGAGTCAACTGAGTTTCCTCAGTCTGGAAATCAACGTGATGGTGGCCGTATGGGTTTTGCAACTTCTGTTTTATGTCTTGAGTAAATAAGAGACTGTAATTATGAGAAATATTTTTTCCTGTTTGTTTTTTTTTTTAAGACAGTTTCAGATGTTTTAGTTGGTGCAGATGTAGAACTTGGCTACGTTTTGTTGCGATGCTGACCTTTTTCCAGACAGGCAGAGGGAGACCTTGTTGATCACTAAAGTACAGTCCACAGAGCAGCTACTTAATGAGGGATCGAAGGAAGAAAAAGTAAGGATGAACATATGTCTGGTAATTCACCGAGGAGGACAAACGGCATTATAACGACCCAATGTGGCGGAAAATAGAGATTAAAAGAAAAACAAAGCAGGAGCAGGGGGCACAAGACAATGGTATGAGACCAGAAACAGAGCCTGTGTGAATTTACAGGCCTCCGTCCTGTGGATCTGCTCTTAGTTACAACCCCAGACCTAAATCACAGATGATACACAGGCCTCATTTGACATCTACAAGACCTCTTGCAAATTACTCAAACTAAATAGGCACAAAATTGCACTCGAAGCCACATGTTGAGGATGGTAGCTGTAGCTGTGCGCAAAAACATCTGAGTGAAACCGCTGCGTGGAATGCTTTTTTTTTTTTCGAGAAGCGAAAGGGCATCCGTCTCGCCTCGGCATCCTTTCTTCTGGACCGAGACGTTTGAAAGGCTGAGTGGAGACTCGCAGCGGGACGCCGGGCTGGCAGGGGCACGCGTGTTTTCCGAGGAAGCAGTCTCAAGGCCGCAGTATGCAAACTGCAGGGATACATTTCGGCGCGATCGGGCAGGGGGAAAGCGTAGAAAGAGGAGAGGATGAAAAGAGAAGCGCTGTTGGTCCAAAGAGCGTAACGACTGAGCTGAAGCCTCCACGGCAGATCAGTCTTTGCCGGTTTTGTGTTGTTTGGTAAAAGCTGCCCTCGGCTTTCCGCTACAGTTCACTTTGGTTGAGGTTGGCTTGGAACAATTGAAAACCCTCAGGCTTTGTATTATAATAATGGCTCCATTGCCGCCAGTCCAGCAATTCACCCCTCAGCTCTGTAATATATGGAGCCATTCAACCCACTGTGGTCAGCCATTTTCACTTGTGACCCCTGATGGCGAACCTGAGTCTATTTGCAGCCTTTTATGTCAGATTTCATTACAGTATCTCAGCCTGTGGTTAACTTTTCGACCAGAGACTTGGATTGTTTTCTTTGGACTTAAAGATGCAGTGATTCACGGCCGTTCACGGACAAGATTTTGAAAACTGATTTTGCTCTCTTACTCTTTTATAGCCCACAGGCGGTTTAACAGATTCACTTGTAATATGTTTATTGCTGTGATAGAACAACAGCAGGATTTATGAATAATGAATAAAAGTGTCCAGTTAGTGGGACTAAACACCTGCTGTATTCTAGCAGTAGGTGCCTGTACAGTATTATACTTCATTACACGTATTTGGGAATTACACTTGTATTTATAATTACACCTCCCCTCAGGGAAATATAAAACGAGAGCAGCGCTGAACTTTTTACCCCGCTGCATTTTTATGACAGCTTCAGTTCCTATGAAAATACGAGATCTTACCCGAAACAATATGATGCTTTTATACGGTACTTACATGGTTAATATGAAAACCTCTTTTCAGCCAACCTGAGGTCAGGTGGGCAAGTGCCCCCCCCCCACCCCAGCCCCCGCCTTCCTCCGCCTAAACCCTCTCCGCCCCTCTTGAACGGCTCATAAAATCCCTTTTCACTCGCGTTCGCACTGAGAATATTCTCCGAGACAGTATTTCCTGAGTAAAACGAGACACTCGGTGGCAGGGACATTGGGAGCTGGCAGCGCCGGCGTTTACTTTGTCAAAACTGCTCACTTTTACAGAATTCTCTGACTTTGATCAATCCTTCGTTCGCCCTCTGTGAAAGAGCTGGTGTGTGAGCGTCGGAGCCCCGCGATTTCTTGGCAGACGTTGGGGGGGGGGGGGGGGGGGGGGGGGGGGGGGGGGGTGCAGAGCGGAGCAGGGCCGCTCTGCAGCGGGAGTGTGGGGACTGCTGCATCCTGACAGATGTAATCCCTAACACGGCTCCTAAGTGCTGCGTGCCACCGCAGAGCCTGAGCGTGGGTTTATTTAAAAAACAACCTCACACCGCAGGCCTCTTAGGCGCTCTGTTCCTCGCTCATTCTCCCGGCGAGTTTCAAAGCCGGCGCTGACCAGCGCCATCCCAAGAAATCCCCGGCAATTCAGCCCGTTTTTCTGCTCCGGCGGTAAACACAGCGGAGCGCGGGCGATTAAAGTGCGGCCGTGTTTAATGATCCATCTTCCTAATTACTTTATTCCCCCCATCGAAATACACATTTCGCATGCCATTCGTCCCCCTAAGGCATTCACTCTAAGATAAACACACCACCTCTGCCATCATTCCTGGCACATCCTCCCCAAATACGATCTATAATAAATGTAAAAATCGCCGCTTAACAGATCATCACTCTCCAGTGTTTGTCAGTGGCAGTGACACCCGACCCCAGGAAAATTTACACACGAGATGATAAATAAGCCCAGGTAGACGCACGGTTACCGCTGATAAGTGAACGTTACGGATGAGGTGGAAAGAGAGGAAAAGCACCTCTCACATTTGCCGTGCCTCTGTAGGAACCACTGCGTCCCACAGACGAGGCACGGTTTGCCTCATCTCGCCCACATCTCTGCTGAGGGGTTTGCGTTTTCGGCGACAAACGCGCCGAGCAAACTGAGATAGCAGCCCAGGCATCAGCTCAGTCCTGTTTAGCGCGGCAGACTTTACATGGGCACCATGTCAAGATACAGTCTGCACTACAGTCTCGGCCGAAACGCGTTTTAGTCCCGAAGCGAAGGCCCACCAGGATGCTCTTATCCTCAGCTATCACGGTCTGGCATCTGACGACTTAACATTCCTGCCTTGTTTTGAGCGCCTTTCCCCCTTTTGTCCGTATTCCTGCTTTTCTTTCCACGTTTAATTCGGCAGTCGTCATCGGCGCCCCTGCTTCCCCCCTCCTCTCTGCCTCCGCCCGTCTTGATTCGTCTTGTTTTCCGGCCATGTCGACATCCTGTTTGTTGTTTTTTTGCATCCGTTTGTGTCTTGCCTCCCTCATCCGCCCTCCGTGTCTCTTCTTCCAGCCAGTGGCATGTGATCGGTATCGATTCTTACAATGGAGGAGCGACCTGTTGAAGTTCTGGCTCCGGCTGAGGGGAGCAGAGGCACAAATGTTTTGATGTTGGTGGTGGAGATGTTAGCATTCTTTGGCCCGACTTGAGAAAGGCTGATTTCATGGAACAGAGAGGTGTGTTTGCGTCTTTCAGATTCACGCAAGCGTATCACAGCTGTCTTTTATCACGGCCTTCTCACACCACTGCAGTCTCGCATCCACAGCCACATCCTGGAGGAATTTGAATGGAAAAAGTTGTGTGAATCCGGGCGCAAATTGTCCGAAAGGATATCGAACTCTATGTCTGGAGAGGATCCAGTGACCATCACAGTGATTTTAACACTCTGTGGCCGTGGAGAAGTTAGAACAGGAGGCGAAGGTGCATTTCATTGTTGGAAATCACACCACACCTCATCAGACAGTGAATGAAAAATGGAGCATGATTGTGACTGAGCATCATTGTGTTTGCTCTTGATTCACGCCACCGTGCGCTGACTCACAGACCAAAGCAGCAAAACCAATTCGGTGAATGCTTTTCATCCAGCATGCAGCACGCACAGATCTGAAGTTTTCATTAACTTCACTATAGTTATGAAGGAAATGATGAGGTCAGTCTCAGAAAGAGGGCCCATACAGTAGGCCATTAATGAGTGAGCAGCAGAAGCACTAGAATAACATTCGGTGGGTAGACTTTGCTTAATATAGGACTTTGCTGCTCTAACCTCGACCAGTTTGTTGTTTTACATCCTTAAATGGGCCGAGTCGTGTGTAGTTTTAAACTATATGCTTTATTTTTACAGCATATAGTGGAGCATAGGGACATGGGTTGCAACAAAGCAGAGCAGGATTTAATGTTCTTGGACCGGTCTGGACTCATTGACGGCGAGATCCTTCCCTTCTCTTCTGTCACAGCTCAAGTTGAATTTGAGGGCCCGTATGCAGACGCGTTTAAGCAGACATGCCTCGGTTTTGGCTCCTACGCCGTTATATTAAGAGGGTGCTTATCCTGCAGGGACTTGGATCAAAATGACAACATACGTATGGCGGCAAGTAACATCATGCTAAATTGATTCCAGGCAAAAACAGCTCTTTTCTCTTTTTTTTTCTCAAACAGTTTTTCCATGGCCCATCCAGTGGCAAGGAATCTTGGTGCCTGACTATTATATTAACATTAAGAGGCTCTACTCAACACCACAAGCTGGCTACGGCACATAAATTATGAAAGTCTCGCTTAAAAAAAAACAACATTAACTGCTGCTGTCCAGTAATTGAATTGTGGTCGAAAATCTCTTAACATAAAACACTTTTTCGTGCTGTTTTCTTGTCCCGTCGCCCTCTGACATGAGACAAGACACTTAAACAGACACTCGAGGGACACTGGCGTTGATTGGTTGCTCCATGCTCATGGCTTGGATCGCCTCGAAAGTTTTACCACTGCTCACGAGATAATGAATCTTTCTGACTTAAGAGGATCCCGCTGTAGAGCTGCAAAGAGGCGAAGACTTGTGTAAGTTGAGACTTTAACCTTGACTTGATATCGTGGCGCCAGCGTATGATCTCTCAGACGGAGCTGACAAAGATGTTGATGTATCTTTTGTGATGTTTCTCAATTACAGTTATAAACAGAGATTAAATTGGGCTGGAGCTCAGCTCCACCTCCTCACCTCCTCTCAGCTCCCTCTGCTTCAGTGTTTCATTGTAATCATGGGGGTAACTACCATTATATGACTTTAAAAGATAATTTGCTAAAACATGTATTAATATGTATTAAGCTGGTGATGCAAGGTCAAAAATATATATATTTTGAGAGATAATGGCAGACAAGGTCATAAGGTGACAGTGCCCAGGAATACACCCTGGACAGGTTGCCCGTCCACTGCAGGGATCTATTTCACCTATTTCATGTGTGCTTTAGTAAACCATCAACTATCTACAATGGTATTCCTATTAGTCCTAGCTCAACTAATGGAAAACATTTGCTCATTGAGGAAGTGCCTTTCCACACTGATATTTTCCCTGAAATGTTCTTCGGCCTTGAGGTGGGGAAACTAGTGGCACAGATTTCCATGAATCTCAGTTTGTGCCCAGACACACTCACACGCACACACTCACATACACACATGCTGTGTGTGTGTGTGTGCAAAATGTTCCTGAATGTCTCGGGGACAGGCAGCATGCGTGAAAGGAGCTGTGGACTTCACAGTGCTACCGCTGGAATTATTCTCAACAAGCCTGACAGTATTTAATCACGTTTGTCTCTCTTTGGAGATGACACGACGTCTTGTACTTTTCAAACAAATTGCTCTCGACTGATAGTAGATGAGGTTTGAACCCACTGTCCATCAGGGAATGTGAGTAAACCGAGGGGTTTGAAGAAGTGCTATGCAGGCCGAGCTTTCTCCAGTTACTTGATATGTGTGTTAATATAGATCTGGCATCGTTTGAAAATCAGCAGACGTCTGTGTGATGTCCGTGCCAGTGGATAACCAGTAATTTTCCTGTTATTTGTCTCTGTCGTGACTGTCACTTTTATGGATTGCTGCATCTATGCGACTGTTGAAGCCACTATGGTTTTGCTTGTCTGTTAGCAGCCAGATGAGCCAAAACAGTGATTTTCCAGTCAAATCTTTGCCTGGTTAGTACTTCCGATGGCCTAGAAACGTCAAGTCCTACAAGTCAGCCTATTATTTAGTTTTGACAATAGTTTGAATAGCTGAATTCTCGCTCGTTTAAAAGCCCCTCTCTCTGCCTGTGTGTACTGTAATTTATGTACCATTAACGTTCCTAAAACCACTGTCGTGTCAAATATCTGCACGAGAGGAGAAGGCTGAAAAACTGGGCAGATGTCAGGTCTGCCCAGGCCAAGAGTCTGTGGCCTCATGTCACTGGCAATAAAAGTTACTTCCAGGAAGTAAGAAACTACAACTCTGCATACTCTGTGGACTAAAGAAAGCACCAGACACCTCTCTGTCATCTCCCGCAATAAAAGGCTTCATTCAGCTCATAGCAGTGGTGATTACGGCCTGCCGAGCCCAGCTGACTGGCAGGGGGCATGTGCACATAAACAGTCAGCGCAGGGCAGGGCAACAGGGCAGCGCGGCCCCACCGCTGCCTGCATAACGTTTGTTTATCCAACGTGCTGTAATGTTATGAGAACTGCCGCTTGAGCCCCGGTAACAACTTGTAATGTAAATATTAATGCACGGGGAAAAGGAACGCTATTTAAGGCTTACCATGTGCTCTAATAATTTGAGCCGCTGATTGCCTTTCTTAAGGACGGGACGCCGCTCCTCTGATCGAGCACAGGTGTGCGGAGAGGTTTCAGGTTAAATACACGCCTTCCCAGTTGTCGTTCAGCTGGTTGTGAACTGTTAAGGACTTTCTTAAATGGAAACACGCGACCATCCAGCCATTATCTCACCCGCTCTGTACCTGCTGGGGCTCACACAGGGTAGGAGCAGGGAATACACCCTGGACAGGTCTCCCAGTCACACCTCAGGCCAATTTAAAGTCTCCAATTGACCCGGTGATAAATGTTTTGTATGAACTGTGGGAGGAAACTGGAATACCTGGTTCAAACCCAGGCAAACATGGGGAGAGGTTGAAATGTGACTGGAACTTTGGCCCCTCTTGCTAAAAGGTAACCACCGTGTTGTGAATGGAAACAAAACGAGGATCAGTAAAATCAGTATTGTTGTCTGATTGTGCCGATTACAGGCGAGACTTCAGTAGGATTCAGTCAAATCTGAATAAAAGCTGGCACATCAATTACATGATGCGACATAGCACAGAGGAACATTGGGAACAGCTGCGCATGTAATCAAATCATGTTATATATCGGCTCGAACAAATACATACAGTTGCGAACGTAACGCAACCACCATGTTGTGTAATGGCTCGACAATGAAAGGATTGTACGAAATGTTTGTGGTCAGCATAGTTCTTTTGTAATGATTTAACGGCTGCATTATGTTACCTTAAAGGACTTGTTGAAGGTTAGGGAAAGACTGTGGTCTTGAGTACGGAGAAAAAAAAACAAAAAAGAAACAAAGCAAAACAAAAAAAAAAACTCAATGTAGACTTGAAGCCGCAGTCTTTCCCTAACCCTAACCAAATGTTTTAGGAGCCATAACCTAACAACATGAGGGCTGCGGGATGTGAACCCCGGTCTCTGGTGTAAAAGTTGTTTGCTTTGGCCCCCACCCCTCCTCCTGCAACTTCTGTGCAGCGTAAGAATGGCCAGCTTCCTGGATTCAGCCAGAGTTCCCTCCAGAGAACATTCGGTCCAAGCAAAAGTGGACGTTTTGTCGGAGGTGCAATCATCGTTGCATTCCTGTTGCACCTGATCGTTCGGTCTCACAGAAACGCCCAGAGAGCATAAAGAAACTCACTAAAGGTTTCTACAACCGTGAGATGAACTGAGGTGACCGCCTTAACTAAAGTGGTGCCATGTACGGATGTCGCTGCATGTAGCTGGGCAGCTGTGAATGAGAGCTTTCAGGCCTGTCCCAGGTCTTTATCTGCACCATCTCTCCTCTCTCGGTGCCGCTGGCACGGCTTACAGTCAGCATATTGTGCATCGGTGTGCATATTTCTGGCCCGTCTCTTCGATTTGAAATGTATGAAATTGCCCTAAATAAATAACCTGTGGAAATACATGTCAGATGTCACAGATGTTACTCCAGAAGTGTGCGTCTCAAAGTGTCGGGTGGGGCGTAACGCAGCCTCGGGTTTCCTGTCAGAGCCCGAATGGAAATGACTGCCACTATTTCACGGGCAACGCTGATCTGACGTGCTCGGAGTTATCAGAAAACAGCTGCCTCTTACAGCTGTTTGGATCCGTGGCCGGAGAAATGTTTTCATTTTGATTTGCCGTGAGACAGCCAATGAGCAGAAAAACTGATTGTGAGTCTGTGAGTCAACATGTGTTGAAATGAAAACATCTGTCGGAGAGGCAGACCTAATACAGCGCAGGAGAATGATAAATGTTTACGTGTCAGCTCCGCAGCAACAGTATTTCCAACAATTAAGACGTGTGCTCTCTTTTAGAGCAAATATTGAAGAGGAAAAATTCAAGAAGAAATCGAAAATGTAAACATGGGAGCTGTTTTGCCGAGTGTGGCAAGTCACTCTTTGAGCTGCCGAAAACGGTGTTGCAAGTCTTCTTTGAGAATTCCGACCTTGTTTGTAGAAAACACACAGGAAACCGTCGGATCTGTGCAGCGAGAGTCAGACCCGTTGGGATGTTGAAATGCTGCCCGGTGCGTCACTCACGAGTCGTGTGCGGGCGAAATAGAGAGGAGCCACTGTCGCAAATCGCCTGACGTGCTCCTGCCAAAGGCTACGTCATTCATTAGGAAAATCCAGGTTTTTTTAAAAAACATTTTCTGTTCCCACTCTCTCCCCTGTGTGAGGCATCAATCATTTTAAATCAAAGATCCTGGGCATGGTTTTTGTTTGAAATTCCATGAGCTCGGCACACGTTCTTATTATGGCGGGTTTCTGCTCATAGAAGCTGTATTCATGTGAAATGTTTGCAGCTTAGAATTTGCTTCCAATTTATACGAAGGACCCGAATTGCACGACTTGTCACAGGTGATTTAGATTTACACCGGGATTTGTTTGGTTCGGCGCGGGTAGGCAGTCCAGGTATGAAGAGCAGAGGCACACAAACAGGCGGGCAAACAGGAGAAGTCCAAAAATACGGAAAGTGGGTCGATTCACGGGGAGCCAGTCAAAGGGGGCAGAAGAAACAGGGGAACCACAGCAGCCTCTGGGAAGACACAAGGGTGGGTCCAGGACAAACTCTGGAAACTCAGGAACAAAGTGAAGGAAACAACAAAGGTGGAATCTGGGAAGCACAGGAAGCACAAGACAACTTGTGGCTAGTAAGTACTTGCTGCGAGAGACACAAGGTACAAACTGGCCAGGAGCTCAGGGCGAGACACATGGACACCAGTGATTGGGGACAAACGAGACAAACTGTAAGAAACTGGGAAAAGCCAGAAAGAAAAACAGGAAGTGGATGACTCGATGAGACAATAAAACAGGAAGTGGACAGGAGATGGCAATGAACGAGGGAGTGGGACGAGACAGAATTGCAAATATACTTCATTCTTTTTTTTTTTTTGGTAAACATCACAAATTGAACAGAAATGTTCCAGAACAATAAGCCTAGCAGACTCAGTTATACATCAGGATTATGTGTAACCATAAACATCAATGATATTGTATATTACACTTTATACTATGGTCTTGTAGGATACTGTGACATCTCCCATCTTTACCATACATTTACTCCATGGAAAAGACTTTTTGGCCTTAGGAAACTATGTCGACAAGTTATTTTTAAGTTGTCGGTCTGCTTCCATAAGCCTCTGTAACTAAATAATTAAAAAATAAAAGATTGCTCACAAGTTTGATGACCACAGCTGATTGGAGGTTTTTGTCAGTCATTTGTCGATGTGGGCCTCCTTATCAAAACCACTACTTGTCCAGCTGTTGTTGAACACCACTGGTTGCACAGGCCTGCTCGGGGAGCAGAGTCTGGGAAATCATACCGTCGGCCCCTTCTGTGACACTGGTGAGGGAGGTTTTCCAGAACGATGCTTAATGATACTCAAGAATGGAAAACACATTTGGAGAGACTCCAAAAGAGAAGAGAAGATTTTGAGTGTTTGTATGAAAGACTGATCTAATAAAATCTCATTTTTAGATTTGAGGTTTGGAATCAAATCATCAAGAAGGACCCAGAAATGTCAGGTTTTTTTCAGTTTTGTTGTGTTTTTAGACATTTTATGTATAAATAAGTATCCTATTTCTCCTATTTCTTCTCTCAGTCTCAAGCACATCTTTATGCAGTTTTCACATAGTAAACCCTTTTGGGGACAGGTCAGAATTGATGGTTTAGCACCTATTAGAATTTGCTCTGTGTGTGTGTGTGTTGTGCATATGTGTGTGTTGTGTGTGTGTGTGTGTGTGTCCCTTTGAAGTTTCTGGAGTCCGCCCTCCCTTCTGTGGCCTTACATTGTGCCGAACAGCTCCATTTGTCCCACCTTAATCCCCTGACGTAAACTCACATAAATCACACTGAGTTGTTTCTTAATGTGGGCAGGCTGGAAAACTCGGTCTCTGTCTCTGTGACCTGCTCTGGTTTCCAGCTCCCATGGAGCGTTTTTAAGGGCTGTGGGGTATTCATTAAGCTGACCACCTGTATTGATAATGATTTCAGCTCGAAGTAAAAACTGAGCCTGTGGCTTTTTTGCCTGGTAAGTGATATTATCACACAAAAGCCCTGATTTAAAGAGTTACATTAAGGGGATTTAATATTGAAATAAAATAGGAAGAGAACAAACTCGCGGTCAGCGTGTGTACAAAGCTTTTAAGTTGTAGAAACTTATAACATAGTTCCTTTCAGAGTCGTGAAAAAAGGAAGTCTTCCACTGCAACACCAGTGGTTATTTCACACTGATTTCAGACTTTTCTCGAGGCTAAAACCAGCATCATGCAGTATCGTGGCATCCGTGGTGCGTCTGGGTCGAGCCCTCTCAATCGATGGCCCTGGGCCAGATTAAAGTGCCGGGGCTCATTGTTTACACAGCTCTGTGGTGCCACGGCTGAGCAGGCCCAAACAATGAGCCCCCGCTCCCCCCTGTCACAGCGAGGGGAAGAATGGAGACCTCTTGACATGGCAACCTGAAGCCTCAATGCCTCCACTTCACGTAGCTGAGAGGGCTGGAGCACGAAGAGGGGAAGTCAGAGATAAGGACGGGGTAGACATGGAGAAAGGAAAATGGAAGTCATGGAAAGGCGGGAGATATGACTGAAAAACCGAGGTGATGAAAAGAGACAGTGATTAAAGGAAATGGCGAACAGAAGGTGTGCGAGGAGGAAATGGGTTCCAGAGGAAGACAACCTCCAAAACATTTCAGGCAACTGGAATTTGGAGGGAAGAGTGGAAAAAGCTTATAATGGCTTATACGGAAACATAGTCTATCTTTAAATTGTCTTGGTCCATTGCATTATCTGATACCGTTGACTGGTTTTTAGAGCTTTCTTGAACAGGTGCCACAAGTGATAACTACCTCAGCTCAGGGGCAACAGAGCTGGAAAAAGAATAGATCCAATCGAGACTCAGATTTGCTCCAATATCAATGGGTCCTTCAACAGCCTTGTACCACCCTTTGTGGAAATTGGTTGAGTGCTTTTTTGTGTAATCCTGCCTGCTTGCTGATCGACGTAGAAATGGCGCTGGAAATTAAGCCTCTTTGGCAAGAGGAAAACGAGGCACTTGTATTTGATTTTCTTGTCAACTGAAAGAAAAAAAATCTGACATTGCGGAAAATGTCCTTATTTGCTTTCTTGCCCAGACTTAGATGAAAAGATATTGCACGGCTAAAGCCATAAGACGATTAGCGTAGCTTAGCATGAAGACTGAAAGTAGGGGAGACAGCTAGTCTGGCTCTTTCCTAAGTACAAAATTACAGATATTGACAATTTGCGACCTAGCACTCTGTATCGTGTTTGTTTAGTCTACTCCGTATGAAGACAGAAATGTAAAAGTACAGCTAATCTGAGCTATGCTAAGCTTGGCTAAATAACTCCTAGCACCATAGTAAACACACAGACAGGAGTATCAATCCTCTCATCTAGAGCGAGGGAGGGAGGCAAGCAAATGAGCTCATTTCTAAAACTCTAAAACTGTTCGTTTACGGTGTAATTTAATTTTCATGCCTCCCCTTTCATCCTGTGTGTGTATGTGTGTGTGTGTGTGTGTGTGTGTACGTGAGCTAGAATACAGGGCTGTCTCTCCTGTCCGAGGTCTTCAAAGCGTTTATTCCTGTATTTTGTCTTGATTTCACCCTCCCTGTGATCTCCTGAAACAGTGCAGTCCGCGGAACAGTAAATGTCTCTCTCCATTTCCACGCAGTAACTCATCATTAGCATTCAGACACATAGGTCATCGCTTTTCCTTCTGCTTTTTCCCCTCCCATCTCAGGTCACTTTCTTGGCAACAACACAGTCATTGATGTGCTTCGTCGCCAGGGATACGAGGTGGAGCACACCCCTGCTGGGCAGCCCATTAACAGGTAAATTTACTGCAAAAATGCTCCTAAACACACACACACACACACACACACACACACACACACACACACACATCATCTGGTGACACATTAAACTGACTCACTCTCGAGATTTATCACAGCAATGCACTGTGCAAATTTAACAAATCCCCCCATGAGCTTATAATTTCACAAAATAAGTGCAGTTTTTTTTCCCTGACATCGAAATGTTGTTTTCCCTCATATTAATAATTTATGATATTACTTTTATGTAACACAGAACTACTTTTCAGTTCATGCTAAATTGACATAAGACGCTTCAAATGTGCTTCAAAAAGTTTTCCAAATGTGTCCCATAAAAGAGAAAAGCTGCAGTTGCCCCACTGACAGCATAGCCTTGAATTTTCATTGGATTTTTATTCAAAGTGATTCGTTATGAAAGACTTATCGGTTCAGTGGAATTTTTCAGAGAGACTAAGACACAGCAGTAAGTTTCTCAGGATGTGTCCGGTCCCTATAAGTTTTCTTCTGGAGGTATTTTTAGCGAAGAAACAAGTCTGGGACTGCTTCATTTCAGATTCAATTCCGCACACGAGACAAGAGGAATGACTAACAAAGAAAGTAGCAAATAAAGTGAGAAATATCGAGATGGCGGATGGAGAAGTGGGCAGAAAATGTTATGTTTCACCATAATTGTTGCACATTATGATTTCTTCCAAAAACACACTATGAAAAAAAGTCTCCGGGACTTGAAGGCCCATATTTTATCACTTAAGAGGGTGTAAGGTTTCATGTAGCGGCCACATGATACAGGGCAACTGCTGCTTCATGGCCCTGACAGGAATATATGCTTCTCTCGGCTTTTTCTGTGACTGGACTTTGAATGGGAAATCATTTTCCAAGCAAGCGCGACTCCATAGTTGGTCTGTGTTCATTTGCAGACACAAAACAGATGTTCAAGCCCTGCTTCGGCCCTTGTAAGAAACGTGTTGTCTGCAAATGATCAAAAACTGCTCCCACCAGTTACCCGTTGATTCTTTCTCCCTTTTATGAACACTCGGTCTTTCCCTAAACACCAGCACTTCTTGTTAATTGCCCCCTTTTATCCATTTACCTTCACTATCACCACTCTGGAATAACGTGGGTATTACTCACTGGTCGCTGGGATTATAAATGTAACTTTTGTCCTCAGTTGTCCTTCAGTTCTTAGATTTTACACATTGCTTGCCAGTTCATTCATTCCAACCAGTAGATTTAGTCATTGTTGGCCTGACTCACTGAAATCTGTCAGCGATGAGCTTTAAAGATGTAATATTATTCTCTTTCATACACCGAAACACAACTTATCCGCACTCTTACAATCTATTAACGTCTTTCTGTCCCCACACGTTTCCGTTTCAGATCATTTTCGGGGCTAGTCGCATTTACGCATTCCAGCGCCTTTCTTTTCACACTTTTACTCCTTCATATCAATCTCCGTCATGGCTCACAGGACTGTGTGAAGTCACTGCAGACGTAAACCCAAGTTTTCACGCAGCTGCCGCTTTGAGGCCAACATTATTGTGAAGGATTCACAGAAAAACACAAAGTAGCAGTCGTGGTGATTTGCACCGGGCGCTATCATTTATCAAAACTGCATCTGAGCAGCACACACACACACACACACACACACACACACACACACACACACACGGCCACACACTTCGGCCTTTTCAGCACTGCGACCACCTCTGCTCCATCCCGCTGCTGTGTGGAAAACTCCTCACGGTGATATAATGAGATCACACGGTTGCAATGCGAGTTTGTTTGGCTGCTTCGTAAACAGATAAACCACTTCTGTTGTATTTCTGACAAAGTAGCAGCTCGAGGGTTGCTGACTGTGTCCAACCGCATTGCTGCATTCGCTGGTGCTCAACGTCAAGCTGCCTGAACCAAGTTATTGGGATGGTGACCGTGCAGCCACACAGGCAAATCCATACACTTCCTCCATTCACTGTACATTACTGTGAATTACGTGTAAATGCTTTAGTAAAACACATAGATTGTTTAAACCAAAGAGCTTCCACAGGAGGCACATCAGAGTGCTTTTACTCATTCAGCTTTATAAAATAGAAGTATTTCTAAAAATCTGGCTGAACTGCTTTTAGTAGTAGAAGACGTTTCTACCGATTTGCATATGATCCGTAATTCTTGTACAATCATGATTTATCTTTTTTCCCTCCATGCTTTTATTATATTCTTGAGATTTAGGAAAAAAAGTTAAGTGTTCTCCTTTTAGCACGCCAACTTGTGTGTCCCCTAAGTCACGTCTGGTGGCATCTAACACATCTGAACACATCTATCACACATCTGAAAAACCGTCTCATAAGGCCGGGACGATGTGATGATATTTGAGAGGTTTCTGTTTTTTTAAATGTAGTTTCCAGCACCCAGTTTTTATTGCGATATTTAGGTCTTAGGCATTTCTTGGGGTAATGGAAACGCATTTACGGGCACACACTGATGATACAGCGTCAGTTTGTGGTTCGGTATCTTGCCAGTTGATACTCAAACTGCAGGAGCAGGGGATCAAACCACCGACTTTCCGATAAGAGGACAACTGTGAGCCAGGCCAGTCCTGACCAAAACCAAAATGCTACCAAACGTTTATTGTAAACCATATTTAAGCTTCTGTGGGAAAAAAAAAGGACCCGTGATGGACTGAGCCCCAGCCCCGTATGTGTGTGCAGTACCCGAGGAAGTGAAGGGAAGGAGTGGCGTGGGTGTTCATATTTGGATTTTTCAGATCTTGGGAGGAAAGAAAAGACTCCCATTCATGTCTCTTGTCCATCGAGGCCTTTCATTATTATTATTATTATTCTTTTGACGCTGCTTCGACCGTGTAGATGGCACTCCAGATAAATCTGACAGCGTCCCCGCCAGCCACCAAAGGAGCGCTGCTGAAAAGGCCGACCTCAGCTCACAGCTCCTGCTGTGAAGCATGTAGTGCAGTCTAGCATGGCGCACGCTGCGGGTGGCTATCTCACTGCACATCTGTGTCCCTTTGTGTGGTTGGGAGGGAGAGAGAGTGAGGGAATGAATGAAGAAATCAACCTCGTCCTCCACACCCACACCCACCCACCCACACCCACCCACACACACACACACACACACACACACACACACACACACACACACACACACACACACAGGCTCAGTGCAGTGATACGGGATGGCGATGAACTTGCATCTGAACCAACTCAAAAGTCTGCTGTTGACGACAGTCGGTGCCCTCATTAGAGAGCAGCGCATCAGGAGCAAGAGCTTCTTCAATCAAAGGGCGAGTCTGGGGTTTTTCCATCATATGTCCCATTCCAATACTTTAATTTGTTTTTCCACAAAGGCCTGGATATGTTCGATACTAGAATACTTGTTGGTTCCTGGACGATCCGCGGCATCCCGTTTCTACATAGCAGGAATTCCTCCACTCCTCCTTTCCTTTAATTTGATTTGGACACAGTTTTGATGGTCCTCTCCAGGATGGATATGACACCAATGGCATTTTCGTCTTCAACTCATTCTGTGGCTGTGGAGTATGTTTTATGGAAAGCGACAGCTCCAATCAGGCCAAATTCATAACATGAATCCAAAGGAGAGCCACAGCCAAGAAATAAAGAAAAAAATATGTCAAATAATCCATCGGTCCTCCGAGAATCCACTTGACATCTCGAGGAAAGATCGCTTGTGAAGGGTTCCTCTCTTACCGTGTCCGTACGGCCCTCAAATCTGGGTTCATACCTCTGAACTAAACTAAGTTATGTAGTGGCATACTTTTGGCCAACCTTCACTTGCCATGAAGCCCACTGTCAGGAACACACAGTCCATAAACAGAGGGGGAAACAAGCACGGCTTTGCGATTTGCATGCAACCATCAAAAATGTGAAATCTGCATTCTTCGCTGAACTCTCAAGGCTGCTACAGGTTCTAGTTTTACAGAGAAAAACACTAAAAGCCCTTATACCGTTTCACCCAAGGTTACCAATGATATTGGTGCCATATCATTCAAATGCTGACACTACGTGGGTTTCCATGACAGTTTTTCGCTAAATAAAAGTGATATTTCCAAAATTTCAATACAATTGCAGTGAGATGTACATGCAATAGAAGTGTTTCCATGCACTTTTTGCACCAAACATCTCATCCAAACCATCTCATGAGAGCACAATTACCAGGTCTTTATTTCAAAACGTAAGTTCTGGTCATTTCTAGATGTAATGGAAACATATCTTTAAAAAAAACACCACACGCTGCAACAAATCAATTCCCTGCCTATTCATTTCTAAGGTATCATCTCGTGTTTTTTTTCCAGGAGGTCATCGTCCAGACCTGCCTCTCCGGACTCCGATGAGCACCATGACGAGCCTCCGCTCCTGGAGCCTTTCCTCCACGAGCTCCCCCACAAAGAGGACGATCAGGGGCGTCCCCTGGAGGACGACCTGCTGCCCCACATGCTGCTGCCCGCGGACAGCCTGGAGCTGCTGGAGAAGGCCGAGAGGAAAATGCTGAAGAAGAAGAGGAGGAATAAGCAGAAGAAACAGCGACACCGGCATTTTAATGACCTCTGGGTCCGCATCGAGGAGAGGTAAGAGGAGACGCAGGAACGGGCGGTGAAAAGATGGTTTTTTTTATACTGTCCTGTCATCGCTGACTTGTCAGGCTCTCTCCTTTTGAAAGGAGGATGAGGAGGGATGTGAGAGGGGTGACACGTAAGGTCACAGGTGGGGAGAAGAGAAAAGAAAAGACGTGTGAGATGAGACAGAGTGGATGTGAGAGGGGAAATTGGAAATGTGTAATGCAGTCTTTCTGCTTGTCTATAGAATAAAACTGACACTTCCTGGTGAGACGCCGCGGGCTTCAACAGCCACCATATCACATCACCCACACTCTTCACGCAGACTGCACACAGCGCACACACACGCATACACACACACACGCCGTACACACACCCTGCAGTGTGGTATAAGTCCAGACTAGTTCCGAGCTGGTATAAGTGTCCTGGATGTGAAAACAGCAGCCTGGGAATTCCTACCGAGTATCCAGTTTTGGTCTCGCAGTAGCTCCAGGCAGGGACTCACCGGACAACAAAACAAGCTCGCCTTTCAGACTAAAAGGAGAGTCCTGCGCAAGGTGTGGTCGGCCGGCTGCAAACTTCTCCGTTTTTTTTGTTTTTAACTTTCGTAGCGGCACAGGTTTATAGGATCCATTCAGCCATCCTATCCATCCATGATGAAGTCTAACACAAGGTCAACGCAAGCAAAAGCACAACTCAAAACTGACTCCTCACCATCCCATAATTTTTGCCAGTGCAGCAGTGACTGGAGATGAACATGGATGGTGCGTGTCAAAGTAGCCTCGGCTTCATCGTGCAGTTCAGGGGAATAGAAAACGACCTCAGGCGTACGGGTCGAGGTGAGAGACTGCACAAGAGAGAGAGACTGTCCTTCACAATGCTCCTCAAGTCCTTTTATCATTGTACGATGTTTTTCATGTATCTGTCTCCACAACAAGCTTATGTTTGCGTGCAAGAGTCCACCCCCCACCCCCCTAGACTGATGTATATGGGACATGGAGCTCGCCATTGGCTTCCATTAACATTACACAGACGCAGACCTGGACCGTTTACACAGGAACGTAAACTCGGGGCAACTTTTCCAAGATGTCTGCATGTGGTCTGAAATCACCAGCTGTGCGTCCCACGCACACCTCTCACTTCACTCCGGGTCCACGAAACTTTTCCTGACGCACCGCTAATACACATAGCTCTTAATCTCTGCTTTTAACTCCGTGTGCTCTACTTTACTCCCACGCTCCGGGGACAAGTTGGTTTATTTTCTTATTTTTTTATTGTTTATTTATACGGGGACGGTACACGATTAAGAGTAACCGCCCCGGATCGACTTGGCAGCTTATTTGCATCTGGCGTCCTTGGGCAGGTCGAAAAAAAAAAAACGAAAACAAAAAAAACAACACTAAACAGCAAATTCAGTCGAGCGTATCACTGCAAAAACATGAATAGAGTCAGTCTGATGAATAAACTGCTTCAGGTCCGGCCATGCCAACAATTAATATGTCATGATTATCAACCGCTGTAGAGGGTTGTGATTGCAAATGGCCGAGGCCAACATTTGACCGACTGTTTTCAAGGTCGGAAACTTGCAGCACGAAGTGTTTTTCACCCCTCCGTGAATATGCAATTTTCCATGTACACTGTACTTTATTCCAAAGCACCGACGGAAAGAAAAGTCCGACCATCTCGCATCTGTTCTGCACGGAGGGAACAGAGGGGGTTTGTGGACGCTTGTGTACATTATGTCTGCGGCCGTGTTTTCTCTCTCTCTCTTTCTCGGAGCCGGGGGAATTTTGAAGGGAAAGGAAACAGAGCAGCCCGTGCGCACGTTGCAAAGTGCGCGCCGTGCGCATCTTTGTATATTTTAATGTCACGGTGAGTCCACGAAACAGAAGCGCTCGTTTCTCTGACCGATCAAATATCCGTCACTGAACGCTACTCTAAGGCATTACGGTTCATGGTTAGAAAGTCGGAATTATCCGCCCGGTGCTTGATCTGAAACAATCCACAGATTGAAGTCTAAAGCCTGGCGGTGCGGCCCACCACCAAACCGTGCAAAAGCAAATGCTATGAACAAGTGTCCGTGAGTTGTGTTCTCAGCGATGTGATGTTATTTGAGAGTCGAGATTAGCACTTCAGACTGACCAGCACCGAGAAAGAGTTTAATCTGTTAACAAGCTCATGATTCTGACGAGGTTTAACGCTGCTCTGGCGATTTGTGAGAAGAGAAAATACTAGGATCTTTTATTGGGAAAGAGCTCAGTGGAGCTTGTCACTGGAATCTATGAACTGTTGCCTCTGTGTGTGTGTGCTTCTCTCGTCCATCGCCCACTTTAACAAAGCGTATTTTGGCAATCTAGTTTTGACTGGCACTTGACTCTCCCAAGTGTTTCCAGAACATGCCCTGTCCCCGTCCAAGGAGTCTGCAGTCTGCCTCCGAGCATATTCTCATTTGTCCACAGGCGAAGTCGGGAGGAAGACCGGGACACGGTTCAATTCCATTTTTCTTAAATTATGATAGGCGTGTTTTTCGTTTTTCTTCGCGTCGACCGCTCGTCGAAGAGTCTCGCCCGCTAAAACACGAAACCGGTGAAATGGAAACGCCGTCTCCCAGTCACTTTCCATTAACGCTTGACGTTGCAGTGTCATGTGAAATCGCCGCTGCGGCCCCCCCCGGTACGAGAGGATCCTGACTCCAGGAACCCGCGCGTTTGTTTTGCCTGGACGCGGCCCAGTCAAAACCACCCGAGGACGGCGGGGCCGGCATCAAACGGGGGGAGCAGAAATGATTTAATTGCTGGACTTGTTTGGAAAGGGCCAGAAAGGAAGAGAAGTAAAGAGAATGCCTGGCAGGGTATGCAAGACCGGGAGAGGAGGAAGAAGGGGAAAAAGAGAGCAGTGGATTTGCGGTTGGTGCACGGCCACGAGCTGATAAATGACTCGCACACCCAGGAGTTTTGTGTTTGCAAGAGCTCGGCCTGAATCATCAGCATTAGAGCCGCGGATTTCTTTGTCAAGACGTTTCCCTTTTGTAGGCCTCGCCGTCATTAATATTTCCATTGTTTTCCAGTCTGCGTATTTTCTCTGGCAGCGCGGATGATAAATGTGGAGAGTTGTCCTCTTCCACAGTTTAGTCTATGATTTTCCTTTCAAGTCAGAGGGCCGCATAGTGGCTCTGCAGTGCTAATGCCGCATTCTTCTCTGTTATAAATGACAAAATATCTGGGAATAATAATCCAATACCCGCTTTTATTGCTATAACAATATAGAGGAGCCTTTGATTTGAGCTCAGAAAGTTATTGCGCACAGCTTGTTTGGACAGTTTCGGCTCCTATTAAAACACAACACAACGGCAACGACTCGCTCGCATGTCTGTAACGTTAAACAGTGTGGTGAATAAGCATCAATCCGTTTTCAGGCTAAGCAAAAAGACATCTCGCAAGTCCAATTATTCTATTATGGGCAAATCAGCCTCACGTGAGGTGTGTGTATATGATCGGAGCCACAGCACGTCATTTCCAATGAGAGGAATACAAACAGAGACGTCAATCTGGACACAAATCTGTTCCAAAGAGCGGACCAGGGAACTTCAGGCACCCCAAGCTGCTTCACAGCAGGAAGGTCCCTGGCTCAGCTGTCGGTCGTATCAAGGGGCCCTGTGTGCCCTGCCCTCACCCAACGTGTGCTGACCGGGCTCTAGCAGACACCCTGAGACGCTGTGAAGGTAGCGAGTGGGTGAAGTGAATGGATGGACGAGTGTTTATATTCCTCTTTCTCTGTCCACAGCTCCATGGTGCAGTCTCCACCTCCGCCGCTGGTTCGCATTATCAACGGTTACATCACGGTGCAGCCACCGGACAGAGTCCACAGCCACCACAACCGCCACCACGTATCCTCGGCACCCGCCACCTCCTCGCCCCATCCACCCTTACTCCTCTTCCTCTGCACGTTGCTGGCCGCGCAGACGTGGACCGCGCTCCTCTAGCAGAGCACTCCCCGGAACGCCGTGAAAAGCCTCCCCGAGTACAGACTCTCACATGTGGCGGTTTCAGGTGTCAGCTCATGTGACGGGAGGTCGGACCGTGCTTCATTGTACCGAGAGGAGGCTGTGAAGGAGTGAAGGACGGCTCTCAGAGACTGGTGTCTAAAAGGAAAGCATGGAGAAAGGATGTGAAATCAGACACGGCCCTGCCAGGTATCGCTGCACTCCACGGATGTTCGCTCAGATGAAGCCGTGTTCTCGCGACTGGATGCGAAATCGCGTCAATGGAGCGTGTCTCTTACAAATTGGGGCTTTTATGACCATGCAGGTTTATGTAACGTTGGGTTTTCTCGGAAGAGTTCATGAGGTTTTCATTATCTTAAACACACACACACACACACGCACGCACGGCCAGTCACACACAGCGGGAGCAAGAAGCAGGGAAGGAAACAGGAACACGGCAGCTCACCTGCCGCATGCCGGCCCCCTCGAGGATCCCAGCATTACAGTGGACACTCATCGTTCAACAGGCGAGGCTCGGAGAACATGAGATCCTCGCTGAGCTGAATGAATATCGAAACTGTTGCTGAATATCAAATACCTTCAATATGTACAACTGGAACCACATGTCCTCTGCATGTATGTGTGTGTGCGTGAGAGAGAGAGAGTGTGTGTGAGAGACAAAAGTCTATTAAGTCTATTAGCTCTTAAACCCCCCCCTAGCCTCGCGGACAAAGGCCTCTTCCTCTCTCAGATCCTAATTTATTCTTCAATTTTAGAAGAATTTCATAAAAGCCTACTGTGGGGGGAGGAGGAGGGGGAATTGTACATATTGTTCCTAAATATTATAGATGTATTTTAGAATTATAAAAGAATGAAAATGGAAGTTCTCTCGTTGTTTATATGAATCTATAAATAGATATGCAGTATATTTTTGAAAGGAGGGGGAGATCAGGAACTAACCACCATAGCCTGTGTCATTCATGTGTCTCACTGAAATGACATGTTTTTCTTTTTGGAAGGGACAAATGTTTTTTTTATTGAGTGTATCAGTGTTATAATTTGCTTTGCTGTACCGTTTGTCTGCTAAAAGGATTCATATTATTTGTGTTTTTTGTTTTGTGCCACATAGAGATCATTTGTTTAATTTATTTAACGACTATAGTTTCGCTGTAGGCCATATGAAACGTGTCAAACTCTTGCTTTACATATATATATATATATATATATATATATATATATATATATATATATATATATATATATATATATATATATATATATATATATATATATATATATATATATATATATATATGAGATATTTTTGATATCCAAATATGTTTGTTTCAGTTGTGTTCATATATGATCTCAATGGCTTTGATTGGGAATAAGACTTCAGTTTTAAATACTGGAGGCTGCTTACACACACACACGTACACACACGGCATAGTGCGTCACAGCTTTCGCATTTCATTTATGGCATGAAATGATTGTAATAGTATTACTATGACAACAATAAAATATTTATCTAGATCAAAATGACGCTTGTGTTCGTTCTTGATTGTGATGGCACGCGGGAGGTTTTGTGATGCATGCAGTTATACCAACAAATCCACAAACATCTCCACCTATCCACCCATTCTCTCATCCACTTTTTACCTGGGTCTGTAAGCAGTTCATCCCACCATCACAGAGCAAACGCAGACACACACACACACTATTTTCTCCAATCAAACTAAACATCCATGTTTTTGGACGAAACTTGGAGACTAAATTACCTCATAGACAAACTCACATTTGGATAATAACACTGTCATTCCTGATTAAAACATTCATTTGACACATTTCATTTGACATCCAAATAATCAAAAGCAGTACGAGCTGCTACACATGGTACCAAGATGGATAGAACATGTCACATGGTGTGACTGCCACTTAAGTTGCTACAAGTCTGGTATAACAACAGTGATAGCGTGTGGCCGTGGGTGGGTACACACTCATGCGTGCTGCCCCGCTGGCCTGACCCAGGGTTCAGAGCATGTTTATATGAGGTTAATGTGCTGTGATAAGGCCGCTATTAGAGGCTGTTTGATGTATGCATGTGGTCGGCTGCAAACTCGGCAGCTGCGCGGCCGCCGCACGTCGACCCTGCAGGAAACAAACAGGAAACCAGAGCCAGGGGATTCTTTAGATGTACAGGAAATGAGAGTTAATTGATCTGTTGTATCAACAGGAAAAGAAAGCTAATCGACTTGTTAGTTTAGGCTTTGATTTAGGAGGGCCTGCGTGCAAGAGGGGGTCACAGGGGTCTGCGTATAAGTGATGTGCACAGGCAGAGTTGAGACAAGGGAGGGTGAGATTTATCATTATGAATGAGGTAGAAGGTTAAAAGAGGTCATTTCTGTCACTGACAAAGTGCTTAGGGAGATGTGACTGTGTATGTTCTCCTGCTGCTTGTATTACAACACAAGTGGCACCTGAATGTGTCTGATTCATGTTTTGTTTATTCTTTTGTTTATACTTTAATTGTTTATACCTATAAGATTGATTTCAGTGTTTTTTTTATGTCTTGCTCTACATTTTGCCTTCACCAAATAAAACCTACAGATGTCTAAAATCTCGCATCGTTCTTCAGTTTGAAATTCTAAAGAATTCCTTTAATCAGAAACTTCTAGAAACTAACTCTTTGTTGTAAATTCATATGAATTTTCCTAATTTCAAAATGAAAAAATGCACCTATTATTTCTAAAATATTAAATAGCTAAAATGACATCCTCTGGGTTGACTGAGAATTGAAAGGACTGAAAGTTGGCATGACACCAGCCTGAGTCATTTCAATATCAAATTTCACATTGTTCTGACACATTCAACATCCCTTCATGAGTTATTTAGGCCTGTTGCTGAGACACTTTGACACGCCAGGGTTGTTAAACCTCTGGCCTCTTTCTGCTGAGTTTATGTGTAAACGTGTAAACTAAACATGTGGCACGTCTGCACCTTTCTCCGTGTCACTGTGTGCTGGAAAGAAAAGGTGCAGAGAGAAAGAGAGAGAACAGACTCCATGTCTTATATCGAAACTGTAGCCGGCGCAAAGTTGCTCAGAAACATTAAGCTCATGTCATGTAAGAAAGGCCGTCCGAGACGCTTTAACGAGATCTTTCCTCCATGCCGTGTAACACAAAACGCTGCAACAACAGAGCTTGGAAGTCACTCAGTCATTCCGTAAGAGAATAAACAAACAAAGGTGCAGGTCAGTCCTCTAACTGCCTCCCGTTGAGTGCTGCTGCTGACAGACGCTGCAGCTCATTGAAACGCTGCGGATCTGCCTCCATAAGTCAGAGTGGATTCCACAGGAGCCAAGAAGCAACCCAAACCCAGGACCCGGGATGGAGACGCGAGGGTCAGACCCCGACCAGCATCACTTTGACTCCGCTCCCAGTGATATTTTCTCTGTCCTCGCCGTGTTCCTCGTGTAATTTAAGCCCGCAAAGCCTGTGTGTTGACAGCAGGTGAGTCTAATTCCAGGCTCTCAAAACCCAACAGTTCAGTGAACGTGACAGATGTGAATGAGCTGCTCGATCGTTCTCCAACCAGAATCTCTTCTGGATTACGTCCATTAAATCACACTCATGTACACAGTGAAAGTGGTTTTATCTCAAGAACAAGGTGAATTCATACATATCACCTAATGGATGAAATCCCTGCTGAGCATCTGTTCGAGTCGCTGGTGAGGCTTTGGCTCCGTCACCACCTCCATCACCGCAGTACGAAATGAATTTGCTCTTGACAGACATCTACTCCTTAAACCGCTATCAAATAAGAAAATGGGTCTTATGAAAACACGCCGCGTTGGACTGGAGGTGGGGTTGCCAGATTGGACAAAGTAAACCTGCAGGAATTGAAAGCAGATGTCCATGCAGACGTCTGTTTCCTGTGCGAGCATGAAACGAGGCAAAAATATAGACATGGCATTGAAAATCGTGGTGGTTTATGTTCCGTTAATCATTGTGTAAAACTGAACTCTGCTCTTTGTTGATGCTTGTCGACGTCGCTACAGTTCTCCGTGAAAATGTCATAAAATTTTGCCTTGCAACGCTTAACATTATTTTCTTTGATGAATCCCTGTCTTGAATGAGACATAATAATGGAAATAGTATACATTTAATCCAAATACTTCCTATGACTATTTCCCTTGTAGGATTTTGGTTTCATCCCGCTTTTGAACTGATCTGGAAAACATTGATACTAATTTTCCTTATTATTAACAACCATGCTCGGGTCCTGTCTTTCAAAAAAAAAAAACAACAGCTTCTCTACATCTAGAGCCACAAGTCCAAATCACTTTCCCATTGTTAAAACAAGCACAGCATGTTATTGTTTATCTGATGGAGCGCCGCTCAATCCCTCACAGTCTTGCACAAATAAAGCTGTGTGTGGAGCAGGCCTCACCATTGCTATTATTACTGCGTCAGCCCATAAGATACAGTGCCGCGTTAACTGAGACCCATGGTAATAAGTAATCTGTTGACTGAGTGCTCTGTGTATTTATAGAGCAGATCTCCTCTGAGTTATACATAACATGTTAGCAGGCTTTTTGGATTAGCCGACGCTCGTTTCACGGATTTGTCTGTTAACATTTTAACAGTGGTGGGGCGGGAGTCTTTACCCTCTCTGTTGTGCTGTTTATCAACTTGATCGAAGCTATTTTTGTTGTGTATTACCTTGTTGTCCACTAAAAGCCACTCATAGTCATCAAACCAGCAACGCTTTGGTGACTATGCCCGGCTCATTTATTAAAGTCATATTCAGTTTTTCCTAATCGGAAAATGATTTTATTGACAAATTGCACCATATTTCTATGTCTGTAGTGTGATATAATACAGCTCTCAGATTACACTGTATAAACCCACGATAAATCCAATTGTTATAGATTTACCACTAACAAACTAAAAGCCTTTTATTCCCATGAGGAGGTTTATGGTGTTTTCTTTTTGTCATAGATGCGTTACTCCACATTCCTCAAGCCACAACCAGAAGTAATTTGTTCTCTGTGCTACGTTGTAATATTCAGTGCGGGTAAAAAAAAGAAACCCCACAGGGGAAGGAGCTCTTCGCCAAGAGTCTGGGGGGTTTAGGCACCAGTCTTTACTGTCAAACATGAATGAATGATCACACCTAATGTGCTGCAGGCTGTCCCCGGGATTCCTCCATGTCTACCGGGTAAGAAATGTTTCCGCACTGTCTGCCTCCTGTGTGCGAAGCCACCCACAGAAACACTCAAAGCGTAAGAAACCTGTTAGTCTCAGTGAGGACAAATCAGTTACAAGGACAATGGGAGGTTCATGCGGGCTGTGTGCATCTGTCTGAGCGATTTTATGTCACATTCGTTTCCGCCACAGTCACACAGGCCCTAGAATAACAGATCGCTGATAAATTCAACACACTGTTAACTCTGGAAAACGGCCATAGAGCAGTTAGTAAACAGCCATTGCCCCACAGACATCAACGCTCCATACACGACAAGGACACAGATCCTCTTTACAATGCCCTGCTTGCTGGCAGCAAGTTCATATTGCTCAGAAAGCCATGTGAAATCAAATGCTGCCATCTGCTCGCACTCAGGCAGGTCGCCCCATGAAGCCCCCCGAGGGAAGAGGCTCTGAATACAGAACTGCTATGTCATTTACAGTCCAAATATGAATAAATTATAATACATTTTTTACAACAATTTTTTGGTTTCTTGGGGCAAATTCATGCAGCTTCCCTCTCGGGGTTGCTAGTATTGTAAATGCTGCCAATCAGCAATGACATTTTGGTTAACATTAGCTCCAATACACAAGTGAGAGCTGCTCCCATGATTTCAGCTCGAAATGCCTGATGTGAGAGAAGCCTCTTGCGATTTGCCGATGACAGGGTTGGAGGTGAGGAGGAAAAGGTTTATACCGAGAAACGTCAAGCTCCCGTGATTTTTAGTGCAAGACATTGTTAGTGGCTGTCAGTGTCTCCCGCTCCGGCTCTGACTGTTATTGGCAGCTTATAAACAAATGAACCACTTGTGTGCTGCTGCGGCACCACAGGGTGTCACTCAGCTACAGCCCGGGTCAATGGATCCCATTCACAGGAACCATTTCTCAGGCCCCAGTATTGATAGAAGGAAGCCCACACTGGGCACTCAAACATCGATGTCATAACACACACACTTACACATATAAACACACGTGCTTCTGTATTTGAGGACTCTCACTGACGCATCAGTCTAACCTTTACCCCAGATCTTTACCTGAACATAGAACAATGAGAAGGTGCTGCAAAAATTATTCAATCTTCTAAGCTTCTCCTTGAGGTTAATTGGCCCTTGCGGAGGGGTCTGACCTACTGCAGGCGGTGAAGGAAAATGAAGGGTTACAAACTACTGACCCTTAGTGGTGATGACAAGTTAGTGCACCAGAGAGGGCAATATGGAAAAAAAGGTTTCTCACATCTGCAGCAGCTGCAGTCACCTCCACCTGCATATACAGCTCTGCTCCTCCTCCTCAGAGAGAGGAGCAAACTGTGAGAGGCTTTTAATGGCTCAACTACTACGGCATTAAACAGGCTGGATAAACAGAAGTTACACACAAAAGCACATAATTAAAAGCTGCGGCTTGTTCGATTTTCTTTTTTTTCCCCCCCTTTTATGTAAACCGAGGACTGAAACCACAACTGTGGCAGTAGCAAAAGGCAAAACACAAGTGGAGTAAACTGACTCTACCAACCGCATTCATTTTGTGAAATAAATCAGAAAGGGACACATTAGATTTGACATGTCTTTGAAACTCTGTGCTGATGACTCTGAAGTTAAAATGTGCACACTTCTGCCCCCTGCCTGAGGTACTGTGCTCTAATGTCTCCTCATAAATCTCTGTTATTACATCATGACCAGCAGCATAAAGAGAGACAGAGTCTTCTTATTAAAAAACTGCTTATAATAGTTGACTGTTTGACCTGCTGCAGGAAGCACACTATTTGGATCTGGGCTATAATGATGATGTACAAAAGGAAAGTTTCATCATTCAGTAAGTACCTTGAATTTGCGCTGGGACAATATTTGAGTTACATTTCAGCACAGAATCACAAGGAAAGAAATGAAAAAACCTAACATTAAATTTGTTTCAGCAGTCTCAACATTATTTTCATTTTCTGCATTAGTCCCCCAAATTTTCTCATTTCCACACGCAAGACAATATTATGCAGTGATTTGCATTATTTTTATTTTTATTTTTTTTAGATTAACGTCACACTGAAGAAACTTTTTGTTATATGCTATGCTTGAGGGTGTGCTTCTATGCTTGAGGGTGAAGTGATGGATGAGTGGTACTCAGGCACTTGGGTCCTAGGTGCAAATCCCAGTTGGACCTTTCACTGTCTAGTTTCTATATTCTACTCGTGTCTCAGTCAGTTTTCACCCAGTCCAAAAAAGATGCATGTGTAAGTTGGTGCATGTGTATACTCTGTAATGAACTGGCAACTGGAGACTTGCACAGGGTGTATTGCCTGCCTTTATCCGATGTGCAAGTTCAAAGCGAGTAAGATAATGGATGGATTAATAGTTCTATCAGCAAGATAAGATAAACCCTTGTTTGTTCCATGAAAATCGATCTTGAGTCCCACAGATTATAGTTATATGTCAGGACATACTAATGCTTGTCCTTCAAGCTAAAAGAAACAAACACGCTCATGGGGTGGCAGGCACTCGCTGCGGACAGATCTCATTTAGTAACTCGTAGATCCGAGCCTGGGGAAATGGCCACTTATAAATGAAAAAGTGTGAAGACCGGGTGGCCTTCGAAGGTCTGTACAGCTGGAAACGAAAGCAATAAATCAGTAGTCCCACTGCATCAGGGAGTGAATGTACTATAACATGCATTATACATTTCAAACTGTGTATTATGCATGATGTTGCATGGCCCCACAGAGCAGCACTGAGTGTCTCAGCATCCGTTTGCTGCAAAGGATGCATTGAGGTGATGCATCATTTTACCGCATTAAACCATAAGACCCATTTGAATCTAAAAAGGTTGTCATGTTGGGCTACTTGTGTTCACATGTCATGATGCATAATGTAGGACCCTGGAGCTGCAGTCATTGTTACTAGTCTATTAGTCATTGCTATTAGTTTTACTTGCTGTGACAAGCCACAAATGCCTTTTGGGAGAAAAGGTCGATTATGGTTTAAGATGAATGGAAAAACAGAAACGTAGTGACAAAAGCATCAACATGAGGATGACATGTGTTTACATCTTAGTTTAGAAGGCTTAAACTAGAAACAGCTTCAGAGTTCAAGAATATAAGTTATAAAGGGCACACAGGGCAAAGAAATATATAGATTCTGTGCTCTGCAGTCTTCAGCGCAAAGTCTAATTTGATGTCTTGGATGTGAGCTTTTTTTGTGCCGGAGAAAAGTAATCAATATGTTAATGATTCACATAACTCCTTTAATAGACTTTACTTATATGTTTCTACAGAGCCAAAGTTTTTATCTTATCTTCTAAAAGGGCATTTAGGGCATTGTATATTAGGCAACATAAATTTATAGTATGCAAGTGCTCTCAGTGTGGCCCCGAAAATTAGTTACTGATTTCAAGGAAACGACTGTAACCTTGGGGGAGAGAAATTATTTTAATAAATCGAGGCCTTGGGCTGATAGGCCCATTTTTGTTACTGCAGAGTAATCATTAGACCTCATAAGACCAAAGTGATACTGTTTTCATCAAGACCGAACCAAAGTGACTGCGTGCACTGGTACAAAGTACACACTCCCCATCCTTTATATTCTGCACAGTGCTGTCTCTGGGGCCCTGACTGGGGGTGATGAAGCTGAGAAAGTTAGCACGACTGCAGTGTAAAGACCTCTCTATTGTTCCTGTGCTGGGGTGGATTCAGATGAACACACCGCTCTCCACATTTAAAGAGAGATCATGCTGCACTTATACTAATTTAGATATATTGAGGTTAATCAGTGAGCTGGTTGTTAATCCGCTGCACTTCATTTGCCCGCAGTTCATTCAGTTAAGTGACAAGTGATCTGTAGCCACAGTGTTCTGATGTTTTCCCACCTGTGGTTCTTTATTTGTATTCATCCCCCCTACCCATGTATTCATTTGCCCGATGCATGAGTGGGAAATAGGCCATACAGATATGGATGTAAACACAACAACATTTCAATCACTCAAAGTGTCAAAGCCACCTCAGTCAGATTTCACTGTTGATTGAAACAAAGTCTCATCTGTATTCCTTCCTGGTAGAAATGTCATATGTTTATTTTGAGAATTGTTTTAATCTAAAAGGAGATATAAGGTTGCAAAAACTCCCTTTTGACATGTGTTTAAGTGGAGATAGTACAAAGAAAACACATCATACAGCTTCATTGATTTTTGCTTGCTCTGATCATGGGCCATTGAAACCTCTTGTTACTCTGGATGTTATTTATTCATCAAGCCAACATTGGTTTCTTGGTTAGCTGAGCAGCCACTTCCGTGCAGATTTAGTGCAGAGTTTCTTGGTTTCCAACAATGTATCAAACTGATTTTAATGATCTAACTGATCGGAATGATCTGAAGTATCTTCCCTGAGTGTAGCCACTTTCTTAGGAATTACGAGATAAAATCCAGATTCCAAAACAAGCTGGGAATGATTTTGTTTTACTGATTGCAAAGGCCCAAAACAGACAGGAATGGGAATATTATAATATATACAAAATTGAGAACACATATATAAAGAATTAGACAAAGAACTATGTGCAAAACAGGTTACAGGGAAAGGTGCAGAGATGATATCTGGAGCATAGTCGAACAAAAGGACAAATGCAGACAACCCATATACTTGGAAAAAACATGCACGGGTAGCAAGGGACATAAGGAGTGGCTGAAGAAGAAGGACAGTGGAAAAGAGCTGAATGCTGAAAGAAACACATGGAAACACTTTTTAAAACCACAAACACAGTTAATCCACAATGATTGAACTTGATTTGCATTGCCCTTCTTTATCTTCTCCCAAAAGTATCATCTTATTCTTGGACTTTGTTTTGTGTACATCTCTGCCTCTGTGTCCTTTTTCTGCCCACTTTTCTTTTGTCCCTCCCTCCATTAGCTCTACTTGGCCAACCCAGACACACACACAAACACACACACACACACACACACACACACACACACACACACACACACACACACACACACACACACACACACACACACACACACAAACACACACACAACATCCACATATAGGTACCTGCTGCCATCCTTTGCAGCGCTGAAACGACGGTGTTTTTAAATGAGCTTCTATTAAAATGCCATTATAAGAAATGGGGACTGATGTCGTCCCTGGCAGAAGCTTATTGGAGAGTAAATGTAAGCTCCCACACATGGAACACCTCATTAACCCGGTGGATATTTACAGCCCTGCAGCACAGAAGCACAGGCAGGGATTGAAGCCTCACTCATCTTAATAGTGTCTCAGCTGATACGTAGGACCAACTCTTCCTCTCCTCGTACCTGCGATGTTAATGCGACTAACTCTGCCACTTATGATCCTGCATGGTGTCAGCCATTTGTTCAAACGCCTGGAAACAAGTAAGAGGATAGCAAGAGGATATCAGCATAGAGGGAGTTTCCATCCATCATCTCTCCTGCTGCTATGCTGTGGAGG
This sequence comes from Karalla daura, assembly GCA_029224185.1. Taxonomy (NCBI): domain Eukaryota; kingdom Metazoa; phylum Chordata; class Actinopteri; order Chaetodontiformes; family Leiognathidae; genus Karalla; species Karalla daura. Next base: position 14,433,482 of record CM055201.1, read on the forward strand.
TCTGTTGGTGCCTATATCCTGCACGGATAGGGCAAGGTCACACATAATCATGCTGCTTTTAATCATGTTTGATTGGTGAGAAACTGTTGTTTCTCTGTTTGTTTTATGTAATCTATTCCTCTAATTGAATTATCACTCACACACTGACACTGTCTTTTGGAATATGGGAGGAAACCAGAGTACCTGGGGTAAACTTATGCAAACCCATGTAAACCCACAGAAAGGTCCTGGCCATGTCAACCCTAAGTTTAACATTTTTATTGGTTTGAAGTCTGTGCGAGTCTTGAAGGATGTCTATTTCCTGCCTGTGAATGCTTGACAGAGGATTTGACCTGCAGTTGGTCAAAACATCATTGATAAAAATATTAAAGGCAGCAGCTTGTGTGCGGATACTCCTTAAAGTTTCATTTATCTCTGCTGTTTATCATCTGTATTGATCCATGCAGAGGAGCTGTTTTTTCTCTAAAGCCCAGAAACAACGTTGACCTTGTCAATATGTAGAAAGTATGAGAATTTGTGTTGTTTTTTCTGGTGCAATGGACTGCCAGGCTCAGGCTGGTTTGATCAGTCTACAATTAAAATAACAAAAGACAAAGTGCTGCATACGTTGTTCCTCACATCAGATGAGAGAACGTTTTTTCCCTCATACAACTGTCAAGCTTTTTCTTGGGCAAGAATTTCATTACAACAAATCCAGGAAAAGAGCAAGAATAATGCACGAGTGGAGCTGAATTATTTAAGCAACACTGGGGCAAAAATCGGTCAAGAGCCACAGACTGACATCGAAACAACTGCTCTGCTCAGCTGCTCCGTGGTGCCGCGGCCGCTCTTCTCTGCAACTTAATTAGCAATGTTTTGAATAACTACACAGGTGCACATGAGAAATATTAGAGAAAGGTAACGTACTTAATCCCCCAGCTGCTCCTTGTATGCACTTTGAATAATCTGTGCATTGACAAACAGCCTCTAGCAGGTGATCACAGCAACATGGAGCCCCAACAGTGGGAGACTTATTGGATGCACTCCCACAGCAGCTTGTCCCCTCATGGTTTAAATCAGGATTTTGATATTAAGCACCTCTTTAAGGCATATTCCATAATACTAAAGCTTTATTTGTTTCTAGTGCCTCTCAGAGAGGGTCCCTTTCATAATCCAGGACATGATTTATTTTTTGTTGTTGTATTGTTCCCCTGAGGATCTATGGAGGGATGTTTGGTATACGTGGAGAATACAGCATACAATATGCATATCTGACGATTGGCATTCTGGTTAGTTATGGTTAGATACCATCCCCCTCATTACTAAAGCCTGCTACCATCATCCACGCCTCCAACGCCTCCAGCCCTGAAGAGTCTCAGTGATTACAAACCCATTGTCTGAACATCTATTGTCATGAAATGCTCTGAGAGGCTCATCTTGAACTATATCAAGGCCTGTCCTCCCTTGAAAAACAATGTCAGGATGCTTTTCATAGTCTACGGTAGACTACGACATACTGCTCAGGTGTCCTCCTTGGGATTCCTGGGGACACATGTAGCTGCACTCCTGGACACATATAGCTGCACTCCTGGACTGCAAACACATCCGTGGTAGGAAAAAAACAACAGTGATTCCACTTTCTGAGGATACTAAGAAGGAACCATCTGGAGGAGTAAAGTGGCCTTTTACCGCTGCACCATTGAGAGCATCCTGACATTCTGCGTTACTAACGGGTATGCCAGTTGCTTTGTGGCAGATGGGAAGAACCTGCAGAGAGTAATTGAAACAGCTCAACACATCACTGATGGCACCCTACCCTCTCTAGAATACATCGGCAGTACGCTGTGTCTTAGGAGAGCGAGGGCAATCACTGCTGACCCCTCACGCCCAGGACAACACCTGTCCAACCCCTAACCCCCGGCAGGAGGTACAGCTACCTCAAAACCAGGACAAACAGACTTCAAACTTCTTTACTTAGGCCATCAGGACCCTGAACTCATAGGCAATATGCTTGAAGGGTAAATGTATGTCTATATTGTACATTCCTCCTGAATCATTTTATTCTTTTATACTACTACTTAATTTATTTCAGTTTTATATTTAATACCACACTGACTGCAGAAGCACTACAATTTCATTGCATACATGATATGCAATGACAATGAAGTTTCTATTGTATTCTATTCGAGTTCAGCTACAGGAACATCACAGTGCAGTAAACTTTTCTTTTTTCTTTTTTTTTGGCATATCAGAGTTATAAATTGAGCTCCCAAAGACATGATAAACATTTGGGTAAATGGTGTGTGACGGGGAAAGTAAAACATATCTGTGATCCCCAAGTTGCTGAGCAGACAGCATCATTCATCACTTTCTCGGTAAAGTCATTTTCAGAAATTCTGTCTTCTAGTCAATACAGATTAGCAGGAATAAGCAGTGAAACAGCTCTATGGCTCTTAACCTGTCTATGATTGAAGAGTGAGAGAGAAGAAAATAGCAAAAATAACAAAATTGCGCATCAATTTGCTGGATATTGTAGCAAATATGTAGCAAAGAAAACTTTGAAATAGTCATTTGAATGTTTCACATTAATTCCTAACTCCAGTCACTCCTTGGATCTATCAAACCAACGATCATTAAGCATGCTACATTTCACCTTGTATTATAATGTGATGGGATCCATTAAGCAAAGCGCCTTGTCTAAGTTAATGTTTTCGGAGTTTACCCTTTGTTGTCCTTCAGCTGAGCACAACAGTGCTCATTAAAGTGTCTGTCAGTCAGCGAAGCAGTGTGTTTGGTTACCTCGACAGTGGAGCAGGAAGCACAGCATGGCAGGGAAAACCGCCTGTCGCACAAGGGCCTTGCGCTAAACCCTCAGCAGCCGCCAAGTCCGTCACCTTCTGGACAGACGGCTGGCAGTGCCGGCAGTCGTCTCTGAAATTCTTAAACATCCTGTCCGCCTCTTAGATGGCAGTCTGAAGTCTCTCAGAGTTCCCTGTCTGCTCACCCCAGGTTCCTCTACGAGCACTTGGAGATAACGTTATTGAATATAAAGCACCTCAGAGCAGCTCATCACCCTGCCAAGATCGATCTCCAGTCAGAGGCTGTGAAAAAGTCACAAAAAACCTTCCAGAAATAAGACTGTGAAATATCAACCGGCCCTTGAAAACACCTACAAAATACATGGGTTCAGGGTTTAGAGCCTGATTCATTTTGCGGAGTTTGCACATTTTCTCCCTATGTCCCTGTTACCCCTTTTCCACTAAAATAGTTCCGGACAGTGCTCTAGTTGTTTAACTTGTGAAATAGTTGAGAAGTTGAGATAGCTGACAGCCACATCATGACATCACTGTCAACATCAGTGATGTTGTGCAGCCGGTCTGTCCCTCAGGATCGAGTCCAGGACATCAAAATGGGCCACACACTGCACTCTAAACCGCTGTCCCTTTTTGGTCCATGTCTTTCTTTTTGCTCCTTCAGTTGAAGTCTTGTCACATCCACGGCTGTTCTCACATCGTGAGAAAAAGAAGGTGAACTTTGGTCTCAATAACCTCGCCAACAGCCTCTGACATGGCTGATCTCTACTCCACTATTTTATTTTACTTTTTTTTCACAAGATGTGGAACCAATTTTGGTACCAGAGCCGCCATTTTTTAAGGTGGATACAGACAAAATGGTTGAAAAAACAGAGCAATAGCCCAGAACCAGTGACGTAACCCCTCAGTAAAAAAGCATGTGGGTTTTGCTCCCACAGCACAATGTGTGCATTAACGGCAATTGGAGATTAATTAGCCAGGTGTGAGAGTGAATGATGTGTTTGTATGTGTCTTGCGATGGACAGGTGACTTACAGTATCAAGGGTGCATTTACTGCCTTTGTGCTTTTGAGATAGCCGACAGCAGACCCCCGCAAGACATCATTAATGTACAAAGTAGGAAACATAATGGATGGATGGATGAATTTTCAAGTTTGGATGAAGTTTCAAGGTGAAAATGTAATTATCACTCAATCAGCGCTCACTTGCTCTCTCCATATCTTGGAAGGTAATCTCTTAATCCCTGATTTTTCACAATATGAAAATGAGCAACGCTGTGACTTCACGGTCAATTATACTGATTTGGTGTAAACAAAAACAGCCAAATGTTATGTTGGGCTGAGCCTCCAAAGCAGTGCTCGGGGGCAAATTAATAGTCTCGATGTTGCTAGCTTGTCAGACATCGGCCCGGTGAGACAGCAATTAAAATGAAGTCTTCTATCGACTCTTGCTTAAATTTCTGTCTCCGATTCCCTCCTCCCTTGGCCTTTCTGTGTAACATCGCTTAGACAGACAGACAGACGCCGCTTTGTCCGTTTCTCTGTTGTTGCACATTGTATGGAGCATGTGTGAGGAAAATACACGCTCTTGTTTTGTCATTCTGAGGTGCGTATCAGCTGCCAGAGGATGACCGCTGCTTCCTCTTCTCTTTGAGCGATTTAAAAAATGCACGGGTCTGTAATGATGCTCACGTCTCTAAGCCTCTCTCTTTTCATGGCTATTCACCTGAAAGCCTCTCTTTCAAAATGAGCATTGGGGCTCTCAGCAGACCAGACCACCAAAGTTTTATAACCTATCCTCATAAAATTGCTCGTGCGGATCCATGTAAATAGCTCATGATTATGGCTTTGCCGCTCTGCATTCACTCTACACACAAACAAAAATGCCGATTTTTAACTTTGTTTCAGAGGGAAATGGTAGGGACACTTTCCAAGTGAAGTTCTTTTGTCTTTCCGGGCTCTCCACGAGCAGATGTCATCACGTTTTCATGGAAATCCAAATACCACGTTGAGGGAAATTTTCATCTAAATGCAGCATGGCAATTTAAAAGTCCCAGCTGACAGAAAGCTGCCAAATCAAACCCAGAGGAGGGTCGCAAAATGGAGAGATGTGACCTATGTGGGCCTGGTTTGCATGCCAAGACAGCACAAAACTATTAAAAACTGTTATTTAGCCTGAAGAAGTTGCACAATTCTGTGGCCGGAAAAATATTTATTTATAGAAAACATGATATTTGCAAAGCCCTCTTTCTGCTTTTGATGTACAAGAGCCTGAAATCCAAGCAGTAGACGAGCAATGGGCATTATTTTCAGATATTTCTCCTTTAGAACCTTCACATCATTCTGCCTATTTCCTGTTTTTTTATGTTAACAAAAAGAAAAATAATATGTTTAACTTTGATTTCAGCCTGTTTTGGTGTTTGTTCACCTTCTATTGTTTCACCCATTCACAAAAAACAGATAAATGATACAATAATGTGTGTCATCTCTTAACTGCCTGTTCACAAGTAAACATCATTATCAATTAAAAATTGCAACATCTGTACATGGCTGAGTAACAAAACATGAAGAGTTAACGATGCATGGGATGAAAACCCGACCTGAAGACTGAATCCAGGCAAATATTGTTCCATGTTAACTATAATATATTCTGCTGATGTTGGATGGTGTCAAACCTGAGCAAAGGAGTCAAAGCTAATCCAATCAATCAAGCACAGTCATTTTTAATATTGGAATCATTTGCTGCATGTCCACGCAGGCTTAACCGTGCAGTACAGCTGCTCCGGGCAGATGATTGAGCCTCGTGCTGCAGCTCCTCTGGCATTCAGGAGTGAAGCCTGGATAACTGACAGTGACAAGGCAAAGCTGGAGCAGATGAACCTCATCGACTCCTGGAAGCGGCGCTGATCACGGCTCTGACAGCGCTGCAGAGAGGAGGCAGGAGCAGACACCAGAACAGCAGATATGGAGTCAGAGCTCGTACATACGGTGGCCCTGAAACAGGTGGGGGCTACCGCCATCCAGGACGGATGATAAGTGGAGAGCCTACAGTGATCCATGACAGAGAGGAGGAGCAGGAGACCAGTTGTCCTTTGCCAACAAGTCAAAGGTAAAAAAATAAAAAGAAAACATGAAAAAGACTCTCATCAAAGCTGAGGGAGAAAGCCTCAGGTTCGGTCCATGTGAACACTAGATGGCAGTTTGACACAGAGAAGTGATGTTTTTTGTCAAGCTTGAAACAAAGGCTGAAACTCATTTAATAAGAATGGCTGTAATTGCTGTTGTTTGGCGATGCTGATTGAAGCCATGTTTACCTCCCTCTACATTCTCATCAGGTTTCATCCCGAGCCTCATTTGATTTCCAGATCTCTGCATGGAATGTTAAACTCACGTCACTGTGTGTGTGTGTCAGAAGATCACAAGACAGATGTGTGTGTGTGCATGTGTGTGTGTGTTTTTCTGTCTGTGTGTGTTTGTGTGTTTAGCATTCAGGGGTTGAGTGATGTGTGTTTAGGTTTCATATCAAAAGAAATCAGTCAGCCATGCTCTCCAGCAGCCTTCCTCAATACCGTTATTGCTTTTCTTGGAAATGGGGAGGGGGTATCTGAGGATTCGTTTTGCATTTTTACAGATCTCATCTGTCTGTCTGTCCAGTGTGTCTCATTCATGCTGTATCATATTCAACCCACACATAGAGCACAGCTCCTTTTGTCTGTTGCTGGAACATATTGAAAAATCTTATATTTGTACTATCATGACTGTAACCATTATCACTGCCACCATAATAACAGTGATGAGTCTAAGCTCTTCAGATAATTCCACATCCAAAGACCCCAACAGGGTTGGTGATAAACAGCCGCAGGTTCCATGGGCTTTGTACTAGTTGACTGGAACAGGACTGAAATACTTTCCAAGTCCAGGCCTTGAGGGGTTAAAAAAATAGCAAATTTGCCTGTGCAGTAAAGCAGTTTGATTAGGTGCACGTAGAGGTAAATAACAGGTGTGCCATCTGATTGTTCACTCGTACATTAATCATCAGCCTAACTGATAGGTGCACACTCAGCCGGTTCATGAGCTGATGACTCCAGAAGGTGCAACCGTTATGAACAAACTTGATGCTTGTCTCATATGCACTTCACATACATGGCAGCAGCGAGCGGGCTGGATTAGCCGGCGGTGAAAAATCCTCTTCTTGGCTCCGACCGGCCCACCCACTGCCTGCCCTGCATGGTGTTTGCATCCAGTTGCCTCCAAGTTTTTATTAGACCTAGTGCACAGTGCAGACTAAAAGTGGCAGATTCATTATGTTTTTATTAGATCTGCAAAAACAAACCAGCTGGCATGCTATCCGGCATTTCTCAGGTAGTTTTACTAAGCAGAATTGATTCAGGAAAATGGAGATTTGAAAGTCGGGAGATTTAACCCTGAAGGTAACCTGACTACATAAATCTGGAAAAAATACAGGGCTGCCCCGGTGAATAGTGCTCTCTCCTTACAGTGACAAAGGTAACTAGCAAAGTAAGTAAGTAGACCAAGGGCCTTTCTTTTTTGAGTGCACATGTTCTCCACAAGTTTCCTCCCACAGTCCAGAAACATGGATGTCCGGGTTTTTAGGATGTGTCCTTTGATGGACTGGTGATCTGTCTACATTGTATTTCCTGCCTTCGCCCCATGTGAGCTAGAAATAGACTCCAGCAGAATGCTGCGACCCCATTAAAGAACAAGCAGGTGAGATGATGGATGGATCGACTTTAGAGGGAACAAAGTCTCAGCCGAAATTGCAATTAGACAAATAACTACAACCTCGCACGACACAGTGAACCTGGAGGCCTTTACGCAGATTGGTAATCCAGCCCAGGCAGAGACATTATTAGGACACATTGTGGTTCATATTCGCTACAAAGGGGAACAAACTGTGATTTGTTTTTAACCTGCAGGCATAATGAGAATCTGTCACAGTAATCACAAGCTGTTTTTTTTTTATTGGTTGCATCCTGCACTGAATGCAGTGCTTTCAGTCTGCTCTAAACCACTGGCACAATTATCCAACAGACCCCTCATAATAATGGTAACAAGCCACAGTTCTGGGTCTTTGGGCTGGGCTGGAACCTGAAAATTAAAAACACTCTGAGAGCAGCCTAACTTTTAATATACCCTCATTGTGAACTCGGAGAGGTTTGATAATGGAAAGCGTAATGGCACATCGGAGAGGGAACCCTGGAGGGACAGTGGCGCCTGAAGAACATAACAAAGAATTGATTTGCCTTTCTCTATCAGCGCTCATGTGGATGTATTTCATTAAAAGGGAAATTGCTAACAATTCAAAATATTATGAGTTTTAGGGCTGCACAGAAATGACAGTGTTGACAGAAAATGTGCCCTTGTTCCAGTCAAACAATCCAGATATGAATTTTCATTTGCACGCTATTCAAAATCAGCACGGATGCAAATGAAAGGCAAAATAGTGCATTTGCAAAAATAGATAATTGTGCAGCGATACCATTACTATGCGGATCATGACACAGATAATGCAAAACTTAACCTTCCCACAAGGAATATAACCAGATATCACTGTTCACTCCACTTTTTCTCATCATGGAGAAGACTTTGAAAGGTGTCCGTGGTCTTTTTTAAAATTAAAATGGATAAAAAAAAAAGCAATTACAACCATTTCACCCACAATGGAGCGACTACACTTCAATACCACTGATTTGAAGTCCAATAAAAGAGCAGGGCAGCGATTATTCATTCTTTCTTTCTCTTGTCTGGTCCCCTCTGTTTAATTAGCTGACCATCGAGTGCAGGGTCAGTATCATCTCTATTGTTGATTCTGCTCTGTCCTCGCCTTGTCCTTGGGAATTCTTCTCTCTCCTTCCCACTGATATTTAGATTCAATTTCTTGAAAAATGGATGATGTGTAGGTGTTGTAAATCTCCAAGCACTGCCTTTGATCTGCTCCAGGAGCTGGTTTCTGGTGTTTTTAAGAAGGGTATGAAGTAAGCAACTACTTTTTTACAAAGGAATAAAAGAAGCTCACGACAGAATCTCAATCACACGTTAATTCTGAAAAATCATATTTGATGCAATGGAAGTAAATCTGCCTCAGTTAGGTCTCCACCTGCCATGCAGCACTGCATCCTCCCCCGGGTCTCATAGTGATCATAGCCCAGTGATAATGTTCATTTTATACTGCCATACATCATTCCTGCAACTATTATCACCCCGCTCTTTGATTCACTCTTGTTTTCCTCTCTTGGTTCACATCTTGCATTCATTTTGCTCTCAGCTGTTTCCTGCTGCCACGCACAGAGTACACATCAAACACACAAATACGTCTCCATTTTCTCTTCATTTTCTCTGAGTAGACAAAAAGATACCACCAGGGAGAGATGGAGGACAAACAAAGCATCGAGCGGAGAATAAAAACATGATCAGTGAGCTAAAGGCAGATCTCCTGCAGCTCTGGGGGATGGATGTGGTCGATGCAGAGGGCAAAGAGATGTTTCCATATTTAGACCTGTTGGTGGCAGTGTTGATGCTTCCAAACCTGTGAGCAGTCGTACTCCGGTGAACCCTCACCACCAATGTGTCCCCTCTGATAAATGATAAGGACAACAGCGCAGCCTCAGGCTGAATGGCGGCTTTAAGCCACATTTGATTTGGAGGTTTGGAAACCTTTTTATTTCATGGTAGTGAATCCACAATGCACAAACTCGATTTGTCAGTGTAATATCAATGAAATATACCATGAGTAATGTAATGTGCCGTTTTAGGGAAAAAAAAGAAAATATCAAATGTGAATCAGAATTGAGAGATTTTATTTGTATGCAATCTAATCTCCAGCGGGACATTTCATCTGCGGGCGTAATGAGCATTAGTGTGTTTTCAGCATTCAAAATAATGTCATTACACTGCCTCACATAAACACACATGGACACACAGACACACACATACACACACACACATTTTTACAATATCTACTCCCCCACTTTTCACACTATGTGGTGAAGTGACCATCTGGACTGATGGGAGTTTTCCTGGTGAGCCAGTCACCCTGTGGCTCCACAACGCTGATAAGGAGATTAAATTTATAAAATATGTCTGCGCTGTTCACCTGGACTGTCAGGTCGCCTCTAGAAATTCTCCAGAAAGATCATTTTGCCGGCTTTACTTGGTCTTGACACAAATGCACTGAATTCTTAGCCAGTATATATTTGGGAAAACCCTGCATTAAAGATAAAATACGTGGGGCACATGTACATTCAAAAATGTGAAAATTACATATGACTCACTACAGCGATGGCAACTGATTGAAGGGGCCTGAAAATTATGCTTTCCGTGTTCCCTTGAACCTGTGTACTCAACCCTCTCCATTCTGATTGTCCTTAACATTGTTTTTTTTTTCCCTCTGTCCCTCTGACAAATGTGGCTAATTATTATAATCTCTACCTCAAAAATAGTTCGAGCAAAACAGCCATCTTAACCCCTCTCATTGGGGAGGCAATTATAACTTTGTACTTGAACTCATATTAACTTAAATTTTTTTTTTCCTTTTTTGCTTATTGCATTGTCACAAACAGGTGGAATAAGACATATCAGCCTAGCATCGACAAATCAGTGAGATCTTTCATCTTATCACCATATTGTTGTTGCAGTGGCTGAGCTGTTACCTCAGATTGAAGGTCTTGGCTGGACCAATCACAGCAGCGAACGTGCCTGCCCAGGAGTTTAACTGCTTCACAGAGCACATCTTTGAATACAAACCTTCAGTTTATTTTGCTTTTCTGACATCAAACATAACATACCAGACATCTTAAAGAAGTTGTAAGAGCTTGCGAGAAACGCCTCGAAGGCTCATCTTTGGAAAATGATTTTTTTTTATTCCCGCTTCCTTTGATGACGGACGGAGCTTATATTAAAAGTCATTAAAAGAAGCAACAGTTGTGGGCAACATAAAACAAACTGCCAATACTGTCTTGCTTAAAGGCCTGGAGCTGTTTACCCACTGAATTGGAATAAAAATAAATAAATAAATAAGTAAAAATTAATAAAGCATTTTGTACCCATTCCAAGACTAAACCAGTAAGTAAACACAATTTGAATGCAAATTCCTTGGCCGATGACCACCTACTCATCAACAATAATACCACCATCCTATTAACTTGGGTGTACTGATGGAAAAGGCTTTAGTCTGCTTTAATTGGCACTTTGATTCAGGATGTATCTTTTGTTTTCCTCCGTCTTCAGTGTCTCTAGCTCTGCTCTTGTGCTGCACGTGTTGAACGGGAGCCTAAAGGCGAGGCTTAAATGTCAGTACAACGGGAAATCAGACTTCAAAGCGAGCTGTCGCATTCGCCTGCCTTTCAATACCATGTCTGGATCCAAGTGCTCGACTCAGACATTTAAATGAGCATATATAAAAGCGAGCTGCACACACGCACACACACATACACACACAATTTGGTCCACTATATTTTACACCACATCAGCTGCACACCTTGTTCTTCGGTATATCTTGCGGTGTGTCATCACTGACCAAAGCGAGAGCTGCTTCACAATAGCAAAGTGAGGCTAATACAGTAGTCAGGCCAATTAGCCCACTGTCTCGATTACATTCTTCTAATGAACCCTCAAAATGATGTTGTCATGCACTGTCTGGGTGAGCTGTTTATGTAACTATTATGTTAGCTTTAATGAGCTATGAAGAGACTCTGCGCTTTGGTCTTCATTCCACCAGAGAGTCTCTCAGGCTGAATGGCATGAAATTCATTTATTATGGAACCAAAGTCTGCCGAGGACTGTCTGGAAGAGAGAGTCAAAACAAATGCGGGCAAACCGCGAATGTATACACACATACACACACTCAGACCATCTAACTGTGGCAGGAAATGACAAAATAAATCACGCCGAGGGATTTGTATTCAGCTCTTCATCGGGAGAACATCGGCTGTGCAGTGTTATGCCATTGTAAGGATTTAACAAGTTTAATTGAACTGCAGACAGACACTGCTCTGCCATTTGGCGCTGGGGGAGTATTTCTGACTTAATGACATGAAACATTGTTATTACAGAAGAGGTGTGCGCAGACAGCTGCATCAGAGAGCTAACAAAGGAGTCATCTCAGCTAACTCAGGCTTGACTCGACCCGTCATTGTATCTGAAACATCCACAGAGAATTGTTGAGCAGACAGGTGGATCGGGCAGGTACGAGTACGACTGTGAGCGTAAAAGCTCCATTCATGACTTTTATTCTAATTTCATTATGGAGATTGTTGAAAAGGATGATATGTAATTCCTCATTGTGATATCATGGTGGAAAATGATAAAGAATATCTATCTGAAGGTCAGATCTGTTGGGGCTAACTTGGAGTCTTTATTGCTCAGCACTTTTGAACCAGCTCATGTTGCTATAAAATACTTTATAAAATCTAAAGTGAGCGCTGCCTTCACCTTTCCCTGTGCTGTCTTCAAAAATGACATCCTGAGAGCAGTGTGAGTGAACCGGAATGAGAAACTGAAAAATGCACTAAAGCTCCACAGACTAGGACTCTGCAGATGGGTTGGTGGTTAGCACTGCTGCCTCACAGCAAGAACAGCCTCGGTTTGACTCCCTGGTCGGACTGTGGGGTCTCCCTGCGTGTTTCCTCCTACAGTCCCAGTTGATTGTAGACTCTAAATTGTCCTTTGGAGAGAGTGAGCGGTGTATCTGTGTCATGAACTGGTGGATCCAGGATGTATGCACTGGGGTAGGCTATACAGACCTCTAGACAACGGTCTGGACTAGGCACAACAAGTCGGTCAGTGTTTGTACACAAATTTGGTTATATTCTTTATGGAAATATTGTTTTTCAGATTTGAAAAGCAGTCTTAAACTTTTTATGGGGGGGGGGGGGGGGGGGGGGGGGGAATTTGACCTTATACAGTAGATACAATAAACTTAGGCACAATTTAACCTGAACATACAACAGAAATGAATCACTCCTCCTTCTGTATCCAATATACAGTTGAGACTCCGTTCTGTCAAAGTGTCTGGATGCATTTTTTCCATCTCTGTTGCTTTTACCACATGGATGAGACTGGATAGAGATCGGAGTTGTGCTCAGCTTTGTACGTGCAGTCCCTCTGGAAGTGTTTCGTCTGTGTGCTTATGTCAACTACAGCGGAAAAGATCCTCCTCCTCTCCCTCTCTGTTGCCCTGTGGGTGTGTATGTGCAGTCGGGCTTCTTATTTGCCCGTGTCTTCATGTATTCATACATAGACTGCACAAAGTGTGCGCAAGGTTTGGGTTGTGCTGCTTAAACTTGTATGACATGGGGCTTCGCTTCAAAATCAACACCTAAAAGTTTAAACTCCTAGAAACTTTAATGGAACAGGCAATGAGATGCCATTTCTTTGTCCAACGTGTATATTTATCTTTTGAAGCCGCAAATCAACGATACAATGAAACGGGGCCTGTTTCTTTGAGAGGCGCTTTTCGGTGACAAAGAAAATTGCCGGTTTCCTCGTCAAGGAAACGGGAAACGAGAGAAAACTTAGAAAGACAATATAATTATGGTTTTGTTGATGTTTACCGCTGTGATGGGCCAGATTGATCACCTCTGAATACACTCTCTTTAGGAGCCATGTTTCTACATTCAGCCACTCTGAGATATTTAAGGAGAGTTTTGCAGAGAAAGTGAATCAGCCCCAGTCTTTTTAAGCGCCCTACATCTCTTTAAGATTTTTACTATCCAATTTAAAGCACCGTAATGCCGGCCCCTCTGGGGCTACCGCAGAGCTCAGATAATTTGCTGAGAAATCGTGGCAGGAAATTATTTTACATCCGCAAAAGTAACACAGGAACAACTTTCTTTGTCTGTGGGGAGGCAGAATGTGTGGTGAGAGTAAATATAGCGAGCACTGTGCTGTAAATTTAATATACTGTAGTTTATCATGTATTACAATAATACCACATAAAGACCGTGGTGGGATATTTCGTGTGCAAAGAGAAGGAAATCAGTTCAACGCAGACTTGGTAAAAACTTTTCAACCAAGGCACCCGTACATGCTGCCTCTAACCATGTCACATGTCCGGTCCCGACACTGGCTGTGTCAAGCCATTTGCATACGTGACAGAGTGAGAGCGAGTTAATCAGTCTTCTGGATTTCCTCTGATTCCTCTTGGTTGATTCTCTTCTTGGCGCTGAATACCCACCTCCATCAGCTCGGCGGGAAACAAAAGGCTTTGAGTAATGACAGCAGCGATCCAATCCACACTGCTGTTATTGTGGAGGAGCATAATCACAGTGTGAACTCTTACACCTAAGTTGCTCTCTCGTTGACTTTCCTATTCTGTCTCCCTTCACACATTTCACATTCCCTAAACCAGCATTTAGAAGAGGCTTAGCTGGATAAGAGGAAGTGTGTGGCCATGGCTCGGGGTGAACTGGTTAACATCCTAGTCTAAAGGCAAGCAAAAAAACCAAACAAAATGAAACCAAACAAAACAAAAAAACATGTAAGCACGTATTTAGCTATATCATTATGTTTTCATACAGTTGCACTGAGCCAATCACAGGGCTTGTTACAGATTTCCTCTCCATCTTAGTTTCATTGATTTGTTGTGCCATTTTTAATACCATGTCTGACAACTGGAACCATGACGAGATACACACACATGCCCAAACCCAAACACGCACACACACCTTGGTCGACTGTTCTCCACGTCACTACCTGTTTTCGTGCCAGGGAGCAGGTCAGCACAAGGTATGGAAAAGCTGTGGAGTCCGGTAATAATAGTAATGGATTGCCCACCCATGTGCACAATGCTCACTGAGTTCAGAACGATCTGTTTTCTTCCAGGAGTCTGCCTCTGTATGGAAGCACAAAGGCCTGTCTGAGTCAGGGAACATTTAAAGTTTACCAGGTCTGGCAGGAAAACGAAATTTAAAAGTGCGCTTGGCCGTAATAAATTACAATTCACTCTCAGTATTACTTGAAAGGGCCATTTAGCATTTTCCGTGGGCGAAACAAGAATAGCTTTATTAAAAATGAATATTTGATTATTAAAAGTACTGAATGATTTATATTCACAGTTAATTTTCCTGTTCTAGATTTTTTCGGTCTGCGTTGCAATAAAAAGCCAGTTTGTAGACTGCCCCTCTTGAATTACAGAAACATCAATTTTTCTGACCAACAGCATCTAAATGAATCATTCTGACACACTTGGGTGAGTGAAGATGTGACTGTAAAATTGCTTTGACAAAGTATGATGTCTCTCTCTGATCCATGACCAGTGGTCGGCTCTGTGAAGTCATCATCGGTCATATCATGGGTTGAGGGATTCTGATCTCTGATTTGATAAAGATACACACAGAGGGAATGCAGGGGAACATCCTGGCAGAATCACCAGTTCACACACACACACACACACACACACACACACACACACACACACACACACACACACACACACACACAGACAGACATCATTCCCTGGGAGCAATTTAGAGGTACAGATTGACTTAAAAATGCATGCTTTTGGAGCGTGGGAGGAGATTGGGGGACCAGGAAAAAAAAAAAAAAACTCCCCAGAAAAGTCAAGCCTGGGACTGCTCTATCCTCCATTCGTTAGGGCCCCACAAGGTATACGTGACATATATAAAAATTAGAAATTTTGTACACACATCCACCTCAGGATGTCTGCTCTCAACCCTCCTCCACCCCATGGATTTTCTTGGATAGTGCGATGGACCCAGGTCCATCCTGGACTTTCTGGACTGGTTTCTGCTCTTCACATAAATGAAAGTTGCAAGTTGTTGAATGAACTGTAGTAAGTTCTAATTTGATTTATGATATGAAAAAAGAAACACTGCACTAGACTGCACTTACTGATAAAAAGCATCCATTTGCAAGCTGACATGCTAAACCATCATCATGAATATGTATAACAATATGCTCAAGAGAATTGACGCAATTACCTGTGTGCCGCTCTATGGACTCCGAGTCATGCGCCTAGAAACTGTTGTTTTTCCTACAAGGCCAAGTTTAATGTAGCCAACTAATGATGTAAAATAGCTTATTCAGATAAAAAATGTGTTTTTCCTCCAGAGGCTCGAGCTCACTGTCATGCCACCATGGCACAAACAAGCAGCAATCGCTCCCCGCTGGGAGTGTGAAATCCGAAATGCAAAATGTATAACATTTACGAACTCTGGAGAAATTGGTGATGGGTTTTATGACGGGTGAGGAAATTTAAATAAACATATCTTTCTACCGACATAATTTCCAAAGCAGCAGCCGCTGGATGACTGTGCTCCCTCTCCTATGCTGCCTCGTCACCGTGAAACCGTGGAGAGTAGCAGGAAGCAGAGTGCAGGCAGACTGCATCGCTCCTCACAAGGCGGCTGATGTCTGATTCTGCTCTTTCTGATGAAAGACGTCTCCCAGAGGACGCACGTTGTCCATTGTTAACCGTCTTATGAGTAATTAATTTGAAAAAAAAAAAATCAAATCTTCTCTCCTCAGACTGAGATAAAAGTAGACAGTGGAAGTGCAAAAGATCAAAAGGAGAACTTTGACACAAATTCTTGGTTAAACTTTTCAACTGCAGCCTCGCCTCTCTGCACCCCTCCTGGGGATTCTTTATCTCCGCTATGAAGGAAAACTCTCTAATGTCAGCTGAGATAAATAACAGTTTAACAAAGACTTTGACTTCCCTGCAGCTCCAAAGTGTGTGCTGCACCGCTATCAAGATGTGGACTTCTGATGGATTTGATGTTTTCACTACCAGGGACTTTTCAGATTGCATTTACGAGTTTATTTGCATTTTAATACATAGGTTGCTCATGAGTATTCTCACACGGTGAATTGTCAGAAATCATTTCGGGGTTTCATGCAGGTAAAAAAAATAACCCTTATGATATTAAACAAAGGAAGTTTACGAACGGCTCGGGTTTGTATCCTGGTGGAAGGCTGTTTCTAAGTCTCCGGGGCTACTTGTAGGTATAGCCATTGAAAGGTTTTTTGTGCCTGATCTTGTAAAGTCTAAGACTTTGTTTTGATGAAGGTGAACATTCAATACTTTGTTTGATTATATATTTTAATTAGGTTTAGAAAAAGTTAAATCTTGTTCGAATCCAGTCCATCCATCTTGAACTGGTAACCCCATTCTGTATGTCTGTATGTCATGTTTGGTGGCTTAAAAATGCAAAACAAGTGTTTTTTTTATTGTAACATTTAGGTTTGTACATTTTTAGGGGTCATGGAAATGCAACCTGTCCAGAGTGTATTCACTGCCTTCATCCTACAGACACTACAACAGCCACTATAACAGCCTCCGCATGGTAAGTTGTTAAGATGATTGATGGATGGAGAGAAATGTTTATAAAAAGCTTAGGGCAGATTCCTTGGTATTAAGAGTAAATTAGTTGTTGATGTGGTAGTTTATGATCCGTATAATCAATGATCAGGATAAGAATTCACAATACATAAGACTACGCCATGGAAAACTATCTATGTATATTTATCCCAACAGCACAGAAGTTATATTGAAGAACCTCTGAACATTGAGATTAATCAGCTGCTGCAGCCACCACATGAAGTCGCCTATGTCTCGCCAAACACAAACTTATTACGATCTCACAACTCATTTCAATACAATCACTAAACCTGCCTCCTTTAATTTCACTCCAATTACTGAGTAATTGTGCAGTAATTGCTGACTAATTGCGCCTCAACCGTTTCCTATTGCATCAATGTGACGTGATAGCTCTTTCAATATTTCATGAAATAGCTACGAAATTAACAGCCTTGATATTGAAAGGTTACTTCTGTCGGCTACGTTATTAAATGCATGTGTGAGCCTGCTATTTTGTCGGCGTATTACACTGCCACTTAATGCCTGTAATCAAAGAAAAACACTCACCGAGTTGATAATATGTGCATGTTGTCACCAATAAACTTTGCATCTGCGCAGTAGGTTGCAGCATTGCATTACATTTCCAAGGATTTTTCTTTGTTCATGGCACCTGCAAAGAGGTGGTTTTAAAGTCCTGCCAAATTATAGGATTGTTTTGTTTGATTACATCTATTTAGACTGCTGCACTTACAGAAGTAAGCCAGATGCTGGGAGGTCAGTTGGAGCTGATTATCTGACTTTGTGGAAGTATGTGAGGCTGCTTGTATGTCATGAGAGCTCCTCCTATTGAAATAATTAGATAGATGTTCTTCTGCGCCACTAATGCTGTCCCAGTCTGAATGGTGCAATACCATAAATGTCCAACTCTGGCTATAAATGTGCCTTAAGTGCAAGTTAATTCCTCATAATTAATGTGCGGATCAAGGGACACGAGACAATTTGCATTGTTAAAAAGTGGCTTTGCTAAAATGCTGAGTTGCAGTGACAGAAAGAAGGAGAAATAAATAGAAACTGTCTTTGCGCTTCTTAAATTTATCCTCTGAGAGACAGCTGAGTTATTATACTACACTTTCTTTTTATCTCCTTTAACTCCCTCACTCAGTTAGGTTCCTGTACTTCTCCCTCTTTTCTCTGCTTTTTTGTGCATCTATTGTCCACTGCACTTGGCTGACTTTCATACACAATATTGCCTCCTCTCTCTCCTTACATATTTCATGGCTGCAGTTGGTTCCAAGTCATCTCCTCTGCTCCTCTCTCTGTCTGCCTCTATCCTACACAAGAGAAAGTAATTAGATTGCTCTTTGCACATTTCGTACACAGACCAGGATCTTAATTACCAAGCCACATTTAACACAAATGACTCCAAGCAGCAAAAAAACACATCCATGAATACATGTTTGCACAAAGGAAGAACCACCAGAGCACAAACAGATAAAAGACATGGAAATATAATTACTTTTTGACTGAAACACTATGTATCCCCCCAACTTATCATAAAAGAACATGCAAACATGCACTGTTACAGCTTTTCCAACAAAATGGTTCCAGTGCTGGTTTGGAACAATGATCCATGTGAGAAGTTTTTTCTTCCCTAGAGTCTTTATTAAGCTTCTTTGGCTGCCATTTTCTTGCATCTGTGAAAGAAAAAAAGATAGTGACTTGTTTTCATCTGTCTCAAGAGCTCTGCCCCAGCCTCTGACATACAGTTGGTGCTTGTTTCTCCTAACCATCGACTCTGGATACAGATTTTCAAGGTCAGAGCCAGTTATTTGGCACTGCATTCGTGTTTTTGGAAAAGAGGCCACACACAGTCCAAACTGGAAGCCATACCCAGGTCCCATTTGCTGCAAGGCAACAGTCCTACTCATCAAACTACTGTGCTGCCTTATAAACGGAAACAGCTGCAACTATGACATAAAATATCCAATGGAATAGACTTGAGTTAAGACCGAAAATCCTTGCTGAAATCAAAAAGGTAAAAGTGGATAAGTGGCACAACAGTGTTTGCAGTGTTTGCTGGGTGTGTGTGTGTGAGTGTGTCTAATATCAACAGTCACTCTCATGGGGTCTCTAATGCAACTGTTGGAGCTGCTGTGCTTTCTATTTCACACAAGGCAATTGTTTACCCCGTGTTTACAACCCCAGTCTCACCTCTATCTCTGCACTCTTTTTCGATCCCCATCTCACTTTTTCTTTCCTCCCTCTGTCACTCCATCACTTGCATCACCGGTAATGGAGTGGTTGTCATTCCTGGTTCACCGTGTGCGGTCTGTGTGTGCGTGTGTTTGTCTGTGTGGTGAGCGCTTCGGGTTACCCATCATGCCTCCTGTCACCGCTGACTCCTCTGCAGTCACAGCGCTCCGCACGCAGGCGGCCACGTTCATGTCGGCTCGCTCAGACCCGATTGCGATTGGCCGCTTGTGCTCCCACTGCTCTGCAGCACGCACAGGACACGCGGGAAGTAAATGATCCTGGGTTTTGATAAATAAAGAGCGGTTATGTAGTGAATCATTCCGTGACCTTTTACTTTATAAACCTATCATCTGAAAGATTAAAAAATAGGAGTCTGTTTCCCGGGGCTGATTTCCGCTGTCGGCATCCAGAGAGATTGGACATGTTTGACAAAACCTGTGAGACTCATACAGAGGTTTTTTAGTGGAAATACATTTTTAGCAAATTTATGAAGAGAATCTTCAAAAAAAATCACAGTAATCTTGGCAATTTCCTGGGCATAGTAATAAATATCTTTTAATCTGTGTGCTCTGCTCTTCCAACATGGCTGCACCTGCTGAGTGTTGAGTGCCGTTCATCCTTCTCAGGCTCTGTTTTCACTTCAGGTGAGTCATGCCTCTGAGTTTGATTCCACTAGAGAGTAAATCTGGAGATTTCCTACAGCTACAGTGCATCTTTTAATGAGCAACCCTTCCTCGGTGCATTCGTTATTTAAGGTGTACCACTCCCTCGACACAAACCGACAGAGACAACCTGATACTTGTGAGTTATTATATTTTTGACAACTGCAAACAGTTTTGCTGCAAGGCGCCAGGATGCATGCTCCATAACCGGATCCATTTCTCCTGTCAGACAAACATTTAAACTGGTTCACAGGGTAAACAGTATGGAGTCATCCACACATGCGTTATCATACCTGCTTTGTACTTTCACAGCGTTGCCAGGGTCTGTTTGCACTTATCCCACCTTACAGAAGGTGTAGGCAGGAATACACCGTGGACATATCAACAGTTTATCATAGGATATACACACAAACATTTCACACTGCAGAGGCAATTTACAGTCTCTAATTGACCTTAACGTGCTTGTTTTTGCACTTTGGGAGGAAACCAGAGTACCTGGAGAAAAATCCACAACTGTTTTTGCCTACAATAAACAACATCCGCAGCATCGTCTGTCCTTTTTGACTGACCCTGCTCCACCTATTCGAGTTCTCTAGTTTATGTGAATCCTTCCTGTTCATGTTCCCAACTTCCCAAAGAATGACTTCTGGAGGTCAGATATCATAGGACTCGTCTCTCCATTCTCACTCCCTGTTAAGGTTCAGCAGGTCTGTCCGTCAGACATCGACCCTCTTATTCGGCACGAGTGAAACCTCTCTAAAGGACTTCAGCTCCATGACCCGTGCTATGCATAGAGGTGAGAGCAGCTATGTCCACTTGGTAGTCCTCCAACTCCTGCACCGGTGCCAGGTGCCCTGTCAGAGAGGTGACGTCCCCACGTCCCTACAGCAAATCTGCAATGCCAGGAGTCGTTAAACCCTCTGCCCTCACCTCCACCTGCTGCCCTGCACACCATGCCTCTGACCCACAGCTGTATCCTGCTGAGTATTCACAGCATACCTGTGTTGTTTTTTTTGAGTGTCTGCAAATGTACCTTTGAGTGCGTGATGGATGAATACGAATTGAGCAGACTGAAACGTCTTTTCGATAATGCCACTTAATCCTTTGCCCTCTGAACAATAAATGTTTTATAATGGCTGTCACCCTTTTAGAAACTGCCTTTGCGCATCATGTCAGAATCATTTTGTTCTGCTCCCAGTGCCCTTTTTTCCTTTTAGTTTTGCTTTGTAGCTCTCAGCCTCATGTGCGACTTAAACTCCAAAGCCCCCACCTCCTTAAAGTTAAATTATATACAAAGTAAACACCAGTTTACAAAAATGTGCAACAACTGCCTGTTTTACATGATGACAAAAGTGTTTTATATGTTCAACAAACAATGAAGATTAAGGGTGCAACATGTATTAACTCACGTTTTGCAGCTTTTAAGGTTGTTCACATTTCCCAAATTGTGTGGATCCTCCAACAGCAACAAAAGTCTTAGTTCAATGGCAAAGTTTGTCTTGATGGTGATGCAAAATGAAAGGTCTGGCTAAAACTGCTGCAAGTGACCCGTCAACTCAATCGAGGAAATCCTCTGGCAACCATAGATAAGCATGGAGGCTCTTGACAAATAATGCAAAAAATATACGCTTTGTGTAAAGAAGGCAACGTGACGGAAAGATAAAGTTTGAAGGTAAAAGCCTTGAATAGGACACTCTGCTGGTGTTGCCACTGACATATATAGTCAGCATTAGAACGTACTGTTTGTGCTTCTTATCCAACATGATTGATGCTAAACCAGTATTAAGACATTATTTGACTTTCAGCGCATCTGCAAGTATTTATTTATGTGATCAGTTTGCATAGATGGACAGTTCTGTGTAATTAGGATTCAAGTAAAAAAAAAAAAAAAGAAGGTACACATTATGCTGAGAAACCACAGTTCTCTGTAGGGTTAGTGAGCCATGAAACTGTCAGGTATGTGGGAGTTTCGATCAAATGAGATCTCTTGCATAATGTGGCATTGAGGCTTGCCACTCCACTTAATCTGCAATGACAGCACCGCCTCTCATGAATTCATCACACATGTACATTCACCCGCACAGTATGTATGCACACACACCCAAACACCACCACAGAGTGCGCCCCCGTGTAGGAGGTTATTGCAGATGACATTTCTAATTATCTTCAGTCGTTTAGGCGTTATCTGTCACTTTCACCTGAGAGATGCAGCGTTTTCCCACCGTTATTAATGACGTTAAACTCCTCTGAATGCATACAGTAACATAAACCCTCACAGTATATTAATGCTATAGTTTTTTTTTCAACCTCCTGGGAAACCAAAATCAGACTTGGTAATGAAAACTCACCCCGGTACCACTAAAAAGTTTACCCAGAGTGCATTGCTCTTCTCTGTGCTGGTAAACAGCAAACTGCAAGCACGGAGACAAAGTTCAGTAGCCTGCTCAACTGTGAAATAGACTTCAAATTGCACGTAATTACTGCATAATGAGCTCAATGTGTTCTATACAAGACCCCTACAATCATACTGAATTAATTACAGTTTTAATTACTAAATCACCGTAGGATATTTGTATGCTAAAATGGATTGAGAAGTTTTCGTCCAAGACTGTGTTAGGTCCCATCTAAAAGTCTCATCTAAATTATATATGCAGAGCCCAACAAACAGATGAGCATTATATTTAAACCAATTTCGGAATAACAAGTTCTTGTATCTCCCTTGGCCTTGGATGTTAAGCTGATTTTAATACCGGAACCAGCAATTACATTTGTGGGCGTTTCTTTTCCAGAAAATTATCAAGTTCAATCAGACCACAGTTATTATGCATCTGAATTTATCCTCCATACAGTGCACACATTAATTACATTAAAAGTGAAACAAACAAACAAAACAAAATGAGCCTTGTCTTAATCCTGCTCTGTAAAGACATTCATTATGCAGTGCCCTCACATTTCACAACACAGAAGTTGCATGACTCAGCAGTCCTCTATTTTGATGAAAACTATTCTTCCAAATCCACTTTTTATTGTTTTGCTTCCTAGTAAAGAAATCTATGACTATTTCAAAGACAGTAAAAATTGCTCGACTTCACCAGGTCACGATTTGAGGACATGATACGGTTATGTACTTTGTGGGTTCTCGATATTTTTGGATAACACATGTCCAAAGCAATAAGGGATGGAGACAGAGATAATTTTGTGCTCTGAGCTAAAAAAGAAAGCACAGCATACACAGGAATCCACAAGAGACGAAACTTTTATCAACCCAGTTAGACCCTAATAAATTTGAATCTGCTCCCATATGCGGGCTTTAAAGAATCGCTTCATCACTGTCATGGAGTGACAGGTCTGTTTTACTTCCAGGCTGTCTCCTGAGATCCAAATCAGCCATCCCAGGCCACGACCCCGCGGCACATCCTGCCTACCTCATCACACAGCTCCCCCGAACACAAAGCCCTGAATTATTCAACACATTCAAACAATGACATGTCCCCCAAATGTAGTGCGGGTAATGAAATCCATTACTTAAGAGCATTCCATGTTGTTGCTCTGGCCCTCACTTCTCCTCATATTGTTTTTGGTACCTCGTGCCTCCCCCTGTCCTCACAGCCTCTACTTGTAGTAACCTTGTCTCAGGACACGGTGTCTGCTAAGCTTGTGAAATTGTGTTTTCTTGTTTCAGGTTATTCTCCACCCCCTCAGTCTCTGGTACACTTTTGATTTACCAATGCTGTTGCCATGGAGGTGTAATGTGCAGCACCAAGCATACAGTATGGCAGTAAAAAAGTGGGAAAGTAAAATGAGAGGTGTTTCAGCACCCACATTGACCTGTGGGCGCTCCTTTGTATGTAACTATAAAGTTTCATTTTATCATTTGTATATTCCCACAGGGCTGTTTAGTGTAAGTGGAAACATGTTGTTAAAAACAACTTTCAGTATCAGAGCAAAGATTTTATTTAGCACTCAATAAAAGACTGACAATCTGTCTGGCTCAATGGCCTCTAAGTATATAATACATGAAGAAATAAAGAAATAAATCCATATCTTGTGGAAGGAAGGAAAACAGGAGTACAGAGATGAAGGGGTGCAGTGTTATCAGCCTGGTTGTCATAGAGATGGTTCATTTATTATCAGATGACCTACGTATGGAAGTTTGGCTGCATGATAACAGTGATCACACTGTATCTGGAGAGAAAAGAGCCCTTGTCTCTGCTCAGAGATTGTCTCTGATGTGATTACAATGGCTCTCTTGCTTCATGCATTAAATGTTTAAATGCATGTGTCGGCTCAGCTTTTATCACAAACCAGTGAAGACGTTTTTAACAAGTTCTCTACTAGTACACCATAGACGGGAGTTACCCAAGGGTGTATAACACTGCCTGTTTTGAACATGACGTTGACGTGACTTAGGACCAAGAACAAGAAATGAATTATATTAAGGTCAGATGTTTGTTTACACTAGGTCGAATCATGCCACCCCATACATAATTGGGAAGGGACTAAAGGTCACTGACCCAGAGTCAGTAGATGTGTAAGAAACTCCGCTAGACCCTGGTTTATCATGTGATACACCAGAAGCACCACATTATACAGGAGAGTAACCATAATAAGGCTGTCAGTAGAAATAACAACCATCCAAACACCTCTTTGGCTGATTGCATCCTATTAACATATCGTGGTCACGGTTTAATCCCTGGGTGCAAACAGACTGACAGAAGATAACATCACCAATGACAGTGACATGGCTGACACATAGAGGCGTTACTAACGGATGTTAAACCACTGGAGCACATCCATGACGTACACCTATACGTACGCATCCACTGACGGCTCCTATAGTTGAGAACCATGGTTTTTCCATGGTACAGTCAAAGTTTTGACTGACTTTATGAACCCTTTCATCGTAATGAAAACATCAAGCCGCAAAGTTCCAGGTAATGCCACAGATGTATTTAGCAGGTGGTGCTTGGGAAGCAATTATGTGAGGGAAAGCTAGAGTGAAGCAGAGGTCAAGCTGACACAACAGGGTAAGTGAAGCTAATTTGGCTTTCGTCTGATAAAGTCATTTCTAGGATGTGTCTATTCATTATACCTCTGAACTGCCGTCGTTTGGGGTGCAGCGGTTTGATGGCATAGAGCCTTTACTGCGGATTTCTGAAAGTTATCGGCGACAGTGGAAATCAGATCATTTTCAATTACTGAAGAATGCTGTTGCAAGTGTTTACCTGTTGCCTGCATTCAGATGAGTGTAATTTTCTGGTGCCCTGCTCTGCTACATGATCCAAATCTCCAGGTTAATTAAAGTTAAGTATCCCTTGACTTTTAGTCCGACCTACGCTTTAATAAATAGCTTTACAGTTGGTGATTAATGTGTTGATCGTCTCTAACGGACTCCTGAGTGGGCCAGGCTTTGGATTGCAAAATTAAACACAGGCCTGCTTATATTTATTCATTACATCGCATCACTGTATGAAAAAGTCGCTAGATATCATATGACCAAACTTGTTTTTTCACCACTTGAGTCTTATTTTTACTGGTGACTAATGAGGCCTCTGATGATCAAGAATTGGTTGAAGAAGAAAACAGTTGCCCACTTCTTTGTCATGGGAACATGGTTTTAATGATAATTACTGTTATCTCAGTGAGTTGTTCCGAATCAACTCTATCTTCTACTCCCTGTGGGGTCAGCTTTCATCAGAGTACGAGGCAGGGATGGTGTGAATCTCTGCTCTGATGTGGTGGATGGCTTTCAAAGCAATCAAGAATACATGGAATTGAATGAAAAATGCAATACATATTGTGTAATGAATTTCATGCATGTTTGACAGCTGCAAGCGTGGGATAACATTAACCGTGCAATGGAAATGGAAAAGTGCCACATATCCAACAAGGTGATTAAGAACCAAGGCAAAGACAGGGCATGCCCAGCATCCAACAGCATCTCTCTCTCTCTGGCAAAATTCCTAAGTGTGGACAGACTGTGGTCAAGGGTCCCGACTTGTAACCTGACAGTTTCAGGTTTTATTATTTATAGATGGGGAACGCTCAGGTCAGCAGGGCAGACGCAATAAGGAAAAGGAGCTGATTGGTTGAGAATACAGGACTAGTGTGCAGAGATGAAAAGAGATGCACTGGAACAACAAGGAGTCAAACTAACTTCGGCGACATCAGCTGCATATTGTTTTGCTTAAATAGGTGTTGTCGAGAGAAGCAATGCTCAGAGAAATGTTAACGATTTTGGTTAAAGGCAATTTGAAAAATAAATTAGATCAACCTCTATTGATCTCCATCAGGGAAATTCAACAGATTGTTCTCTTTTGTTAACTATCAACTGACAATTGTGAAAGAAACATTGTTAAAAATGTTCCTTCTATCTTGAAATTGATTTTAGTGGACTTAACAGACTTTTGAGTGAGACATAGCAATTAATGGAGTTCAGTTAGTTAATACCAACGTGCTGGATTCATCTGCTGGTTTAATGTCAGCAATGTGCTCCTATTAAAGATTTAAAATTAAGGACAAACTAACAAAAGACAAATTTATACCCTGGAGACAACAGCGGGTATACAGCTGAGTAAACCGGTCAAATCAGTCTAGTCACAGTCTATAAGCCAGGGTGGTAAAATGAAAACTGAATTCAATGACATTATGTAGCTTTCAAGATGAGGTCTGTGCTGTGTTTTACTGTTCTCTCTCTCTCACACACACACACGAACAACACTACACCATGCATTACGCTCCCTTGTATTTACAAGTCAACAGTCAACAATAGTAAGATGATGGAGGTGAAGTCCACAGGTTCACAGTCTTTGTTGTCCTCTGTAGCCTGACGACGGCTCTGTCACTGCTGTGCCGAGGCATTAGCAGTATGAAAGCTACCACTGCGATGATTTACCTCTCTGTGTGTATTTAAAAGGCCCCTTGTGAACACTGAAGATGAAGTAACTTTTAGACAGAACATCCATAAGAGAGAATTATGCCTTTACTGCAAGAAATCAATTACTTGCGCTTCAGGCAAAAAGTTAATGTATCACTGGGAGGTGTTGTAAGTCTTTCATACTCTGAGGTGATTAACGAAAGGAGTTCAGCTGCTGGAGGCTGATTGGTGAGTGGTTTAACTGTCAACAGGCCTTTGCACACACACGCTTCTCATTTGGAGGATGTTTTTTTCTCTGGTTTGAGAAACCTGCATCATGAAGTTGATCAGTCGGGCCTGTGGGACTATGACCTTGGGGTAGGTAGCAGTGGGTGCACTTACTGCATCCACTGGTGCATTCCAGTTGCATGGACAGTTGGATGGCGTTGGAGTTACATCAAAACATGGATGCTCAAAGACAAGATATGACCCTAACCCTTGTTTTCATAGACAACATGAATGTGCAAATGCACTGGGCAAATATACCAGGAACACCCATATGGATGGTGAAGAGTGTTTTAAATAACTGATGTGAATTCTCTTCCTTTCAGTTGACAGAACTAGGAAATTCTATTTTCCAAAATATGTTTGGGTCAGAGCATATAGGGTCCCTTTATATCTAAAATAAGTGCAGCTCACGATCTTGGCATGTGTTGGATCCCAGAGAGAGTCCCTGATAGTGAACAGTGCATTGTTCAGTAACATTATGCAGGCATTTTGTCATTCCACAAGTGACAGTGGCACATCACATCAGACGTGATTGAACTGTGACCTTGTTATACTGACGGTGACATGTCTGGGAGGAAGACAAGCGCCATGATGTCTTGAATCATCCTACAATATCGTGCTACGTCCTTCAGGTGTGTTCGTGACACTTTTTGCCAAGTGGGGGACCAGAAGTATTCACTGCCCTTTCCACACAGTGGGTGTGGGTTAAATATACGTATGAGGAGATTAGCTGCCATCTGTGGGGCAAGTGTTGTGACGCTACGAATCCATTGTTGCTTTAAATTACCTTGGTAAACACAAACCTGCTTCACTAAGGAGAAGGCTGTATTGATTCTTGCCTCTAACAGACTTTGGAGGGTGATCAAAAGTCTCAAATTATTTGTTATTTGACAAACAAAAGAAAGAAGTAGATTGAGGCTACACTGTTGGCAGTGAGAACTATAAACTTCTGGATGAATAGCTTTTTTCCAAATGTGTCTTTAATATCACTTCATATTTATACCAAGGACAGAAAAACTCAGCTTTCTCTAATGGTTCCAATTTTCCTTTGCCAAAAACAACATGTGGCAGTGGAAATGTCCTAAAGAAAACAAAAGCAATGCAATTCTCTCTGTGTGGCGCGACCCTGAGCATCTGCACCCTGACAGAGAAGTTAAATCCATCTTAACTCGTCCCAGCAATCAACCAGTTGTAGTGCAGCTGTTTCACTAAACCGTTACCCGCAGCCTGGCGGCACAGACGTGTTACCATTTGCAGATTAAAATAACTAAAAGCGCATACTCAAGTTTCAGGGATGCTTATTAAAGCTGAGAGAGTTTTGCCCTGCAGTGGAGAAGCTATCCTCTGTTTTCTTTTAAATTAGATTGCACCTCTGCCAACTGCCCACTTATTTATTTGTGTTTACCATTGCCTTTGGTGCGGGGGTTGATGCCAGTAGTAGTAAACAGAGCAGTCGTTGAAAAGGCTATCTGTTAATGAGCAGGCCACTAGATCTCCTGCAGTCATTAGTGTGTTGTCCTCTCCAAAGAGGAATTGATGTGCATTGTTTGTCTGCACATGTTACTTGATTTCTTCGTTTTTTATTTCTAATTGATCTCTCTCCCTGATTGGAGTTACAAACCTCTGTGGATAACCAAGGGGAGCAAAAATAGAACAAAGCTTGTTTGCTTTGGTTCAATTCAGAGACTGAAAATGATAATTGCTACATTTTCCTTTTGGGTCAGTTGGGCTCACAAGTTTGTAAATACATGCTCTGCAAGGTCCAACTGTTCTCATTGGTCAGAAATCTTACTCAAAAAACAAAACAAAACATGGAGATCAGCAGTGTTCTCTGTGGTTAAGGTAGTGTTTGTTAAACGGACAAAACATCCCGTTCTACCTGGGATCTGAAGTGCAGACAGAATCAATGTTTGCTTGGTGCATCCGATGAGACAGACATGGCATCTCAAGGAATCACAGATTCTGAGCTCTCTTGCATTATCACATACTCACATGACACTACAGACGATCGTCTAGGTAAGCTTCATTAAAACTGCAGTTGCATTCTCACTGCAAATGAATTGCTCCAGGGCTGGAATAGATACGAACCAAGATGATCCTTTTTCGGTCGTCTTGGCTCTCTTGTTTCATTCCCCATCCGAGATTAATTGCCATGTTCACAGATACTTAAACGGATTAATCTTTGGGGTTAAATTCTCCATGTTTTGGCTCATGCTTCAAATGAGCCAACTTTTACTTCAACTTCAACTTTAACTTCAACTTCCCTTTACATGAACAAACAGCATAGACACAGCAGAGCCCAACAAAAGCCAAGCCTGAATATAGACCTCTTACCTTGTAAAAAAAAACAACCCAAAAAACAAATGCAACAATTGAATCATTTTCGCCCCTGAATCGGAACAAAGCATATGAGCCACAGGTCTAAAAACACCCTTTCAGAATCAAAGTTGAAGTCCCAGGATAGAAGCAAGTGCTCAAGTGCTATATCTCACCCTCACCCTCAGAGACATCAACAAAGCCCTTTGATGTTGTTTGTATGCCTAAGTAATCAGAAAAGTCAAGAATAGAGCGGCATATACATGCACAGGAAATAAATCAAAGAAAGTATTTGAATGCTTGATGTGATTAAATGCAAGCTCAAGTGGGGGCTGGCTGGAATGGCACTCTGGGATATGCAAGTGATATGTGCCTACGTACGTCAAGAAAAACTCCTCAAATTTGGCATCTCTTAAAGACGATAGACAAGAGGGATGTGCGTCAGACAACAAAGCTCTCCTTTCCAAAGCCATTAAAAACTCCACATCAATTTGTACCTGTCCATTCAAGTTGTGTTGGTTCTGCTGCGTTTTAATCCTTCTATTAAGTGTTCAGTGGCTTTAATGACATTTGCTTCATTAGCCGCCGCAAACTTGCAAGTTAAGACTGAGTGCCTGCCTTCCATTTAAGGTGCCACAGTGCACCATTATAGGACACTATGTGTGTTCCTGCTACATTATGCACCATTTAGCTGGGTTGATGAAGCCAGGAATCACAAACTCCAGAGAGGGAAAAAAAAGGATTATGGCTGCTGTGGTGCAACCTCAAAAGTTAGCATAGGGCAGCAGAGAATCGATGGATAGTGCTGTCACCTCACACCTAGAAGGTCCCTGGTTCAAATCCCAGTCGGACAGAGGCCTTTCTGTGTGGAGTTGCATGTTCACTGCAATAAAAGGGTTCTCTTGAATCTGAGGAAAAAGATAGTTAAAACAGATTGTTGCCCCAATGAATAGCAAGAAATACCAAGGATTGCTAGGTAATCATG
Organism: Karalla daura; assembly: GCA_029224185.1. Taxonomy (NCBI): domain Eukaryota; kingdom Metazoa; phylum Chordata; class Actinopteri; order Chaetodontiformes; family Leiognathidae; genus Karalla; species Karalla daura. Next base: position 14,463,970 of record CM055201.1, read on the forward strand.
ATAAAAAAAATTATAGTTTGTACAATATAATGTATCTAGTATATATATACTGTGTATATATAGTATATGTGATATGTAAAATATATCAGTTTCAGTGCTGGAAGCCCATCTCAGATCAGTTCCCAAGCCTCTCCTGTCTGCTGTGGTGCACTGACCAGATGATGCACTCATGTAGCAGCATTTTCCACTGTTTGCTATGTTGTTTGTCTGACCTGTGCTCCACAGCTCTGGGTGGTAGACAGACACATGAGAGCACAGAGAAGTCAGAGTTTGCATGGGCAAAAGCAAAAAGACATAGAAAAACTATCTGGGGTAGACTCACAGGCGGGAATCTCAGAACCCATTTTCCGCAAGACATAAATGGCAATATTTTCCCTGCCCTGGCAAATCATGTGTGCTTATTCTCCTGCAGCAAAAGCTATAAGGTTGTTTAGCAGTGTGTTTCCTTTAGAGGAATGAAGACTGATGATGTTATATAAGAAATATGATTAAAACCTCAAAAATCACTTCTTATATTTCTTATATTACTTACATTATTGTATCTCACATTGAACATATTTATCAGACTCTCACACTCAATGTTTTAAGTCTGCCACAAGATGGACGTATTTTGTATCAAACCTGAGTTACCTGTGCTTTACTGGGCTCTGACCACCATCTTTATGCTTCAAAGTGGGTCAGCCTTTAATGGTCAGGTATCTTCGTGGAGTCCAGCCTTTGGCTGAAGTAGCCAGCAGCAGCAGGATGCTGGTCTGAAAGTCTGGCTTCTCAGCGATGATGCACAAAGCAGAGTTGAGACGGCACACACAGTGGGTGGTGCACAAGATGTTCTCCAGCATCAGACACAACCTTGTTCTTATTCTGCACCTTACACCCCCCCTGCTGTCTACTGCAGCTTAGGTGGGGCGGAAACTCTGCTAATTAACGTGGAACAAAATGATTTTATAAGTCTCCGATATATGCACGTTTACCATAAAGTTTCTCAGACATTGTCCCGTTGGGCCATTGATGCCTAGATTTTTTAAATGAAAGAAAAGTGCTTGATCGATTGTGTGTCCTGAGCTGCCAGTTATTTTATTGCCACTTTGCAGGCAGTACAAGTGCAGGTATAAAAAAAAGTTTTTTTTTACTGATCACGGTTTTCAACACTAATACAGCAGAAATGACTGGTTCGTTTTGACAAGTACTATTTATGACCCTTAATCAATCACTGTTTTTTTATACTGAATGGAGGCTGAGAGGTTTTCAAAAATGATAGGCACTTTCAATTTTCTTATTCATCCACAAGATGGACAAGGCCTTAGTCAGTGCTCAGTTGAATGAATCTTAAAAACACTGAAGAGAAAGGCTGAACAGAGAAGCTTCTGCTGTCGTATCGGGGGATGGCGAGAATGTGCTTTTAAAACTAGGTTGGGAGAAAAATAATCATTTGTGTCATCAAACAAATCTTTGTGATTGAAAATACCTTTTGGTAGAAGTAGCAGATGTCCTTGCCCAGTAAGAGTGGACATCCAGGTAAAGGACCAGTTTGTTAGATTCAAAGCAATCAATTGGCAGAAATGAAATATGATATTCATTCAGGCTGTTTTTTAATCAGTGTAAAACCTGCAAATGAGAATTTTTGCTCTTTGTCACAATTTGCTCTCCTGTGCAGTTGGAAAGGGGAGGTAGCGCTGAGAGGTTTTCAAAAAAGAAAAAGAATTGACAGATGATAGGAAAGTACTAGAATTACCCTCTAAACTGTCTAATTCTGTCAGTTTGGAGTCTGGCCCATCAAGACCTAAACAGTACTTAATATTTGGGTTTGAAAATTTTGTTTGACATGATTTTATGAGTAAACACCTAAAATAGCAGTATTTGTGTATAGTTCAAGATCAAGTGATGTTTTTTTCTTCTTTTGCCTTGCACAGACTTCACTAAAGTTTTTGCATGAAGGCTGTTATGACGGTCATTGAATACTGAGACAGGAGATCAGTCAAGTTGAGGCGCGGCCCTAGAAGGAAACATGAATGGGATTTTGTATTGGCTTTGATGGATAAAACAGCTTTACTCTGGTCTGCAGGTGCACATTTTCTGCTTTCCGCTGTGCGTGAGTTTCAGTGGATGAATATCTACCGTGCTGTCTTTGTCCCATTGGTGGTAGACTGCAGACTCTCCGGCACAATTGCAGATGCAGACTCCTTATTTTGCCTTTAATATGAATAATTTGCAAGGGTAGTGCTTTATACTGTATCCACTTACTGTGGGAGAATTGCTTTTTGGAGCAAATGGTGGAAATTTTCGTGTTATCCTTTGCCTTTCCTTTCATTTAACTGTGGCTCTAACATCAGACGGCTGGAAAAAAAAATCATTAACGAACTTTTCCCCTCACTTACCTCCCACCTTTCAATTTCTCTGCGGCGAATAACAAATGTGGTGCTGGGTGTCAGAGACAGAGATAGCTAAACTCAATCTCACATGCATGGACATGCACGCCTCGTGTACTCACTGCGGTACACTGCCACACGCGCAGCTTTTCAAAAGCGTCAAAGATAAATACAAAGTAGTGCTGTCCTTTTTTGACAAATGGGGGAAATTAATCGAAAATAGTCCTGAAAATAGTCCCGAGGAGTCTTTTAGAGTGGTGGAATGAAAGAGAAGCAGAGTAAAAGTAGTGTGAGAGTGTCGTGCTGATTGGACTCTTGGTTTCTTTCCATCTACTCCCTAAAGATTTCTGTCATGATATAAGTTCTCTGAAAGGACATCACCAGGACAAAAGCTTTGGTGTGGTGACTTTGAAAGATTCTCTATTCAACAGTCTTTGTTGTGGTGGATCAAGTCCAACTTGAACTTGAAGGTGGGTGGACAGATGTGACTTTTTTTTCCTTTTTTTTTGGAGAGTTCCTGAGTTGAAGTGGCCATTTCCGCAGGAATGTGAGACTTTTTAAAATATCTTCCCACAACAGTTGACCTCCAGCTTCTGAAGGTGAACCAAAAATTGCACATTTAAAGCAGCAAGGGCTGCTGCTCAAACAGCATAACAGGTGTTGATATGAAATCATTTTTGCATCACTGATGTTCGGCAGAGGCCAATTGGGTTAGTCCAGCTCAAATTTCTAGAACAAGAGGCTGCACTCTGCACTATAGACCATGTAATACGATACATACACCCCATCTGAATTACAATCACCAGGCTCGGGCTTTGGTCATTCGCAAGGGACCGACTCCAAAAAATGACTGTATGTGGCTGTGTGCACACGTCCCACTTCCATATTCTTTGGGGTTTGAGACTAATTACCAATGAATATGTAATTTCCACACAATACATAATTAATAGGTTTCAGTGTGTCCTTGCTTGAGGAGTAATTAATCCCTGGGAAAAAACTTTGGTTTCACCCAACAGGTTCCTGTCAACCGAAACACCTAATATCATTGTTGTTTCTTATACAGTGGTGCCGAGGGATTAAAGGCTGCAAAAAGTCTCAGCCATGTGGCCTGGACATTTTAGAGCAAAGCCTCCATATCCACATGGCACATAGAAATAGAAGTAAATTGCTGTGGTTAAAGAGGACTAGACGTGAACCCTAACCCTAGCCCTAACCCTAGACTAACCCTAACCCTAGACTAACCCTAACCCTAACCCTAACCCTAGCACTAGACAAACCCTACACATAACCCTAACCCTAACCCTAGACTAACCCTAGACTAACCCAAACCCTAACCCTAGACTAACCCTAACCATAACCATAACCCTAACGCTAACCCTAACCCTAGACTAACCCTAACCCTAACCCTAACCCTAGACTAAACCTCAGCCATATCCGGTCAGAAAATGGCTGTATTTCCGGATTGGAGGTGCGTAGAGATGATTGAGTGCCACCAATGGAAAGCTCATGTCAGATTTAGGTGGGGTGGGACTTGGTTTCAAGTCAGTAGGAACTTCCTTTCAAAAGTTATTTGACTTAAATAGAACTAGACGTGAACCCTAACCCTAACCCTAGACTAACCCTAACCCTAACCCTAACCCTAACCCTAACCCTAGACTAACCCTAACCCTAACCCTAACCCTAACCCTATCCCTAGACTAACCCTAACCCTAACCCTAACCCTAACCCTAGACTAAACCTCAGCCATATCCGGTCAGAAAATGGCTGTATTTCCGGATTGGAGGTGCGTAAAGATGATTGAGTGCCACCAATGGAAAGCTCATGTCAGATTTAGGTGGGGTGGGACTTGGTTTCAAGTCAGTAGGAACTTCCTTTCAAAAGTTATTTGACTTAAATAGAACTAGACGTGAACCCTAACCCTAGACTAACCCTAACCCTAACCCTAGACTAAACCTCAGCCATATCTGGTTGGAAAATGGCTGTATGTCCGGATTGGAGGTGCGTAGAGATGAATGAGTGCCACCAATGGAAAGCTCATGTCAGATTTAGGTGGGGTAGGACTTGGTTTCAAGTCAGTAGGACCTTGCTTTCAAAAGTTACTTGACTTAAATAGAACTAGACGTGAACCCTAACCCTAACCCTAGACTAACCCTAACCCTAGCCCTAACCCTAACCCTAACCCTAACCCTAACCCTAGACTAACCCTAACCCTAACCCTAACCCTAACCCTAACCCTAGACTAACCCTAACCCTAACCCTAACCCTAGACTAACCCTAACCCTAACCCTAACCCTAGACTAACCCTAACCCTAACCCTAGACGAACCCTATCCCTAACCCTATCCCTAGACTAACCCTAACCCTAACCCTAGACTAACCCTAGCCCGAACCCTAACCCTAACCCTAACCCAAACTCTAGACTAACCCTAGCCCTAACCCAAACCCTAACCCTAACCCTTAACCCTAACCCTAACCCTAACCCTAGACTAACCCTAGACTAACCCTAGACTAACCCTAACCCTAACCCTGACCCTAGACTAACCCTAACCCTATCCCTAGACGAACCCTAACCCTAACCCTATCCCTAGACTAACCCTAACCCTAGACTAACCCTAGCCCTAACCCTAACCCTAACCCAAACTCTAGACTAACCCTAGCCCTAACCCAAACCCGAACCCTAACCCCTAACCCTAACCCTAACCCTAGACTAACCCTAGACTAACCCTAACCCTAACCCTAACCCTAACCCTAACCCTAGACTAACCCTAACCCTAACCCTAACCCTAACCCTAACCCTAACCCTAGACTAACCCTAACCCTAACCCTAACCCTAGACTAACCCTAACCCTAACCCTAACCCTAGACTAACCCTAACCCTAACCCTAGACGAACCCTATCCCTAACCCTATCCCTAACCCTATCCCTAGACTAACCCTAACCCTAGACTAACCCTAGCCCTAACCCTAACCCTAACCCTAACCCTAACCCAAACTCTAGACTAACCCTAGCCCTAACCCAAACCCGAACCCTAACCCCTAACCCTAACCCTAACCCTAACCCTAGACTAACCCTAGACTAACCCTAACCCTAACCCTAACCCTAACCCTAACCCTAACCCTAGACTAAACCTCAGCCATATCCGGTCAGAAAATGGCTGTATTTCCGGATTGGAGGTGCGTAAAGATGATTGAGTGCCACCAATGGAAAGCTCATGTCAGATTTAGGTGGGGTGGGACTTGGTTTCAAGTCAGTAGGAACTTCCTTTCAAAAGTTACTTGACTTAAATAGAACTAGACGTGAACCCTAACCCTAACCCTAGACTAACCCTAACCCTAACCCTAACCCTAGACTAACCCTAACCCTAACCCTAACCCTAGACTAACCCGAACCCTAACCCTAACCCTAACCCCTAACCCCCTAACCCTATCCCTAACCCTAGACTAACCCTAACCCTAACCCTAGACTAACCCTAACCCTAACCCTAGACTAACCCTAGCCCTAACCCTAGACTAACCCTAACCCTAACCCTAGACTAAACCTCAGCCATATCTGGTCAGAAAATGGCTGTATGTCCGGATTGGAGGTGCGTAGAGATGAATGAGTGCCACCAATGGAAAGCTCATGTCAGATTTAGGTGGGGTAGGACTTGGTTTCAAGTCAGTAGGACCTTGCTTTCAAAAGTTACTTGACTTAAATAGAACTAGACGTGAACCCTAACCCTCACCCTAGACTAACCCTAGCCCTAACCCTAACCCTAACCCTAGACTAACCCTAACCCTAACCCTAACCCTAACCCTAACCCTAGACTAACCCTAACCCTAACCCTAGACTAACCCTAACCCTAACCCTAACCCTAGACTAACCCTAACCCTAACCCTAACCCTAGACTAACCCTAACCCTAACCCTAGACGAACCCTATCCCTAACCCTATCCCTAGACTAACCCTAACCCTAGACTAACCCTAGCCCTAACCCTAACCCAAACTCTAGACTAACCCTAGCCCTAACCCAAACCCGAACCCTAACCCCTAACCCTAACCCTAACCCTAACCCTAGACTAACCCTAGACTAACCCTAACCCTAACCCTAACCCTAACCCTAACCCTAGACTAACCCTGACCCTAACCCTAACCCTAACCCTAGACTAACCCTAACCCTAACCCTAGACTAACCCTAGCCCTAACCCTAACCCTAACCCTAACCCAAACTCTAGACTAACCCTAGCCCTAACCCAAACCCGAACCCTAACCCCTAACCCTAACCCTAACCCTAGACTAACCCTAGACTAACCCTAACCCTAACCCTAACCCTAACCCTAACCCTAGACTAACCCTGACCCTAACCCTAACCCTAATCCTAGACTAACCCTAACCCTAACCCTAACCCTAGACTAAACCTCAGCCATATCCGGTCAGAAAATGGCTGTATTTCCGGATTGGAGGTGCGTAAAGATGATTGAGTGCCACCAATGGAAAGCTCATGTCAGATTTAGGTGGGGTGGGACTTGGTTTCAAGTCAGTAGGAACTTCCTTTCAAAAGTTATTTGACTTAAATAGAACTAGACGTGAACCCTAACCCTAACCCTAGACTAACCCTAACCCTAACCCTAACCCTAGACTAACCCTAACCCTAACCCTAACCCTAGACTAACCCGAACCCTAACCCTAACCCTAACCCCTAACCCCCTAACCCTATCCCTAACCCTAGACTAACCCTAACCCTAACCCTAGACTAACCCTAACCCTAACCCTAGACTAACCCTAGCCCTAACCCTAGACTAACCCTAACCCTAACCCTAGACTAAACCTCAGCAATATCTGGTCGGAAAATGGCTGTATGTCCGGATTGGAGGTGCGTAGAGATGAATGAGTGCCACCAATGGAAAGCTCATGTCAGATTTAGGTGGGGTAGGACTTGGTTTCAAGTCAGTAGGACCTTGCTTTCAAAAGTTGCTTGACTTAAATAGAACTAGACGTGAACCCTAACCCTCACCCTAGACTAACCCTAGCCCTAACCCTAACCCTAACCCTAGACTAACCCTAACCCTAACCCTAACCCTAACCCTAACCCTAGACTAACCCTAACCCTAACCCTAACCCTAGACTAACCCTAACCCTAACCCTAACCCTAGACTAACCCTAACCCTAACCCTAGACGAACCCTATCCCTAACCCTATCCCTAGACTAACCCTAACCCTAGACTAACCCTAGCCCTAACCCTAACCCTAACCCTAACCCAAACTCTAGACTAACCCTAGCCCTAACCCAAACCCGAACCCTAACCCCTAACCCTAACCCTAACCCTAACCCTAGACTAACCCTAGACTAACCCTAACCCTAACCCTAACCCTAACCCTAACCCTAACCCTAGACTAACCCTGACCCTAACCCTAACCCTAACCCTAGACTAACCCTAACCCTAACCCTAGACTAACCCTAGCCCTAACCCTAACCCTAACCCCTAACCCTAACGCTAACCCTAACCCTAACCCTAACCCAAACCCTAACCCTAACCCTAACCCTAACCCTAACCCTAACCCTAGACTAACCCTAACCCAAACTCTAGACTAACCCTAGCCCTAACCCAAACCCGAACCCTAACCCCTAACCCTAACCCTAACCCTAGACTAACCCTAGACTAACCCTAACCCTAACCCTAACCCTAACCCTAACCCTAACCCTAGACTAACCCTGACCCTAACCCTAACCCTAACCCTAGACTAACCCTAACCCTAACCCTAACCCTAGACTAAACCTCAGCCATATCCGGTCAGAAAATGGCTGTATTTCCGGATTGGAGGTGCGTAAAGATGATTGAGTGCCACCAATGGAAAGCTCATGTCAGATTTAGGTGGGGTGGGACTTGGTTTCAAGTCAGTAGGAACTTCCTTTCAAAAGTTATTTGACTTAAATAGAGCTAGACGTGAACCCTAACCCTAACCCTAGACTAACCCTAACCCTAACCCTAACCCTAGACTAACCCTAACCCTAACCCTAACCCTAGACTAACCCGAACCCTAACCCTAACCCTAACCCCTAACCCCCTAACCCTATCCCTAACCCTAGACTAACCCTAACCCTAACCCTAGACTAAACCTCAGCCATATCCGGTCGGAAAATGGCTGTATTTCCGGATTGGAGGTGCGTAGAGATGATTGAGTGCCACCAATGGAAAGCTCATGTCAGATTTAGGTGGGGTGGGACTTGGTTTCAAGTCAGTAGGAACTTCCTTTCAAAAGTTACTTGACTTAAATAGAACTAGACGTGAACCCTAACCCTAACCCTAGACTAACCCTAAGCCTAGCCCTAACCCTAACCCTAACCCTAACCCTAGACTAACCCTAACCCTAACCCTAACCCTAGACTAACCCTAACCCTAACCCTAGACGAACCCTATCCCTAACCCTATCCCTAGACTAACCCTAACCCTAACCCTAGACTAACCCTAGCCCGAACCCTAACCCTAACCCAAACTCTAGACTAACCCTAGCCCTAACCCAAACCCTAACCCTAACCCTTAACCCTAACCCTAACCCTAACCCTAGACTAACCCTAGACTAACCCTAGACTAACCCTAACCCTAACCCTGACCCTAGACTAACCCTAACCCTATCCCTAGACGAACCCTATCCCTAACCCTATCCCTAGACTAACCCTAACCCTAACCCTAGACTAACCCTAGCCCTAACCCTAACCCTAACCCAAACTCTAGACTAACCCTAGCCCTAACCCAAACCCTAACCCTAACCCTTAACCCTAACCCTAACCCTAACCCTAGACTAACCCTAGACTAACCCTAACCCTAACCCTGACCCTAGACTAACCCTAACCCTATCCCTAGACGAACCCTAACCCTAACCCTA